>CM021108.1:348071053-348671053 GCA_007115665.2 Sequoiadendron giganteum
GAATTAGCCAACTATTTAGATGTTAAAATGAGGGGAAAACCCTTTATTTATACACAATTATGCCCTAATTCTCAAAAATACCTCATCACAAGCCGACCTCAAGGTCTAGAAAATAATATCCCGCCAGAATTATGAAATAATTTTGATTTTTAAGCCAAATGGGATTAAGTCGCCCCAAGTGGCGACTTGGTCCCACTAGGGCAATTTAAATGGGTGTCAAGAATTAAAGTGTGTTAAATGATGTTTAACGGGATTATTCTCAAGAACACTTTTGAGTATGACCTGTAAGTGCATTAAGGGGCCATTTAAACATAGGAAAGGGTCAAATTATTGATGATAAGCCTAGAAAAGTGTGAGAGTTTGTTACAACTCCTTACAACACTTTGAAATAAGGCTTGGTAAATGATAAAAAGAGGTTATTTAAGTGAATTATAATAAAAGGGTCTTAGAAAAGTGTGAAAGTGGGTTACAACACTTCACAACACTTTTACAAGACATCATAAAATTCTTATTGATTTATAGGGGTCCAAGACATAATGTGAATGTGTTGACCACATTACAACATTAAATCTAGGAAAAATTTGGCCAACATCCATAAGAAAGACTCAAATGAGTGTAAAAATGTCAAAATAATTTTTTTTGCGACACACATACTACACCTCCTCCTACCACAAGATCCCTTGTTACCTTATTTTCATTAGATACACCCTCCATTTTCCCCCCTACTATTACATTTCCCTACATGTTTGTCATATAATTTTCTCCTATAAATGTTTTATCTCCCTCCAACTATGATATTTCTTCTTATCTTGCTTTTTATTAGACTCATGTCTACACTAATATTAAGGAACTAGATGCCCTTACTTCTCCTCCTACTTTTCATTTTGCACAATCAGGTTATTTTTATCTTTCTTTCATGAATCTCCTATACCCCTCTCCTAGCAATATGGGTACTCTATGCTTTGATAAATATAATTTTTGGAAGAAGATGTTATCTGACAAGTGTTGTATTTATGTACTCTTTTATTGACTATTTCTCCTAATGATATCATCATGGATAAACACTTTTCTAGTACTTTGGACAATACATTGGACTAGATCTACATTTTATCTTCTAGTTCCTTGCATTCCTTTTCTAATTGTGTGCATTCATTCACTCTTGATATCCAATTTAAAATAGAATCTCAATTCACCTCTATAAATTATCACATTGAAATTAATCCCACTGAAAGTTTAAGGAATATGTTTCTTGTTCCTTCTCTTTGTGTGTCCACAAGAGATTCCTATTAGTATAAATAGAGTCATTATCACACCTAGTTAGCTAATCAACTTTCTAGGATTGACCCATTCACACCTAGTTTAAGTTTACTGAGGTTTTTTAGGCTTGTATCTCACTTCATAGCATTGATACATGTCCTCATCACTTGATACACCTATTGCATGCATAATTTCAACTTACTCACACACTTTTCAAGTGAGCTCACAAGTGTTGCACATTTGGAGGGGTAAGTAGTTATTGTATCCTACCTTCTTACCTCATCTACCTTGCCTATATAAGCAAGGTTTCTCATTTTATTTACACACTCTCATTTTTATATTAATAGACATACTATTATACTCATATTTTCACTTGTGGAAGGTTACCAATTCGAGCTCTTTGATCTAGGAATTATCCAACATGGTATCAGATCCATGAGAGCACGTTTCTTCCTACATCAATGTGACTCCCGCACATAGCCCTATCAATAGAGCATAATGGAGTCAAATGAATAATGCCATTGCATCCAGAAGGCTTGAGAAACAAAGAAATACCTTTTGTTTTGTCAAATTTTGTTTTTTTTTTTCCTTTTTTTGGTCACTGTGCTTGTTGTACAAAAAGGATAAAAATAAAAAAGTAGAGGGCCAATATGCCATTTGTCCATATGCCCATATGTTGATTTGGGTTACAAATTTAGTCTTTTTAGGTTTATGGGTTTTCTCTTAGGTTTGTAGCATTTGATCTTTGTGCCTGTAATGTGACCATATCACTAGGGCTCGTGACTACCACTTTAGATATTCACTCTAGAGAGCTCATAGTGCATGTATATTGTTATGTGTACTATTTGAGGATTATTGTCGTCATTTTCAAGTCTTTTGATAAAGTTGGTAGGTCTTTATATATCTCTTTTATTGTGACTTGGTAGATTTTCCCATCGCATGCCTTCTTTGTAGAATTTCAAGGTTTCAAACAAGCAACCTAGTTTCTCCCCTATATGTAACCTACATCGCTTCACACATTTTGTGTGCAGAGGATTGATTCTAAAAGGTCATCAAGGGTTTTTATTCACATACATCAGGGGTAAAACCTTCTCTTGGCATCACAAATTGAGATTGGTGTGCCGGTTCAAGGAGATTGTTGTGTTACACCCTCTATCCAACACCTTGGTGGAAGTGGCTTATTAAATTAACATTGCATGCACAATGGAAATGCCACCTCCATCTATATCACCACCTAGATTCATATCACACCAGTTGTGGCAAGTTTTTTTCCATATTCAATGCTTTTCAACTATAGCATGGCAAGGTGGACTCACATTCCATTGACCTATTGTCCATTCCAAAGCTCTACAATTTATCTTTGTAGTTGGTATTTGCACTCTATAGGTATGTGCAGAGCATGTGTTTCATGTAGAGAATGGTTTCATTAAGTGCAAGCTTCTAGTTTCACTATTTACCAGTGATCACATTTCAGCCACATTAGCACCAAGCTCCCTCTAGCAACCAACATACATACATACACCCTCCACGCCCTTGTAACAACACTCATTTAAAGGTTTTTTGTGTGTATTCACACTATATTGGTCACACCAAGATTGGGGGTTCATTTTTTTGATAAATCTCTTCACACCATGACTCATAAGCCACAATCTATAGTCACACATAGGCGTGGATAGACATGCCACATTTTGTGGCATAATTATTCCCTCCAATGACTAGAAAATTAATCTAGTCATTCATGATGAACCTTAGAAATTTCATATTTTCCTTGCTTTAATTTCATATTTTTGATAGGTTTCAAAGATATTTCCAAACCTTTTCACATATTTTAAGTATTTATAGAATTGAAGATAATATATTATATTGATAAATGGTTGTGTGAATTCTTGAATGTCCATGGAATTTAATGAATTTTTATGATTAATTATAGTTATTAATAATGAAAGATGCCTTTGGAATAAACTAACCCCTGTAATGAAGGATATGCCAACTTGCAATAGAAGGATGTCGATTTGCTTCAATTAAAGGATTTGATCGATTGTAGTACGTGCATTTTTCCAAAGTTGATGTAGGAAATGGTTAAAGAGTGTGAACATGATTTATTCATGGACCAGTCCACCTTTTCACTTTATGTTATTATTGAATCGTGGAGGAAAGAAGAGACTTGTACTAACAGTGGTTAGTGGCTTGCAATAAGTTTTTTCCTATTAAGCACATATTTAGTTACAGCCATCTTCTTAATTGATATAGAGTCCTTATCAGGTTCTTACATTCTTACCTCCACTAGCTTTTATTTACTATTGAACTAATACCTTATCCTCTTCCTATGTTTTTGGGAGAGTTGATAGTTTCTTGTAGTTTGTTTTCAGTTAAGAAATAATAGGACTCTCAAGGATCCTATATATATGTTTGATCTTGTGAGAGACCGGATAGCTAGATATTCTATGTGAAATAAATTGTAATACAAGTATTATCAATGTATTTTTAAACTACAATAAAGAGGAATACAATAAATTTTAATGAATCTCTAAGTTAGTACTTGAGGAAGGAGTTTGTGGGATTGCAACAACTCAAGAAAAGGCCACTTGAGGTACTACAATATCCATTGCAGTTTAGACTATTTAGTTACAATAGAATAAATTTCTAAATCATATTTTTTGATTTATAGTCTATTGAGTTGTGGAATAAATAATTAATTGTTATTGAATTAAGCTAAAACACAGTGAGTCATTAAGTTACTATCTGTGTAGGCATAGTTACCTATAGAAATTATTACAGTTACCCACAATAATTATTATTTATCTAAATTTATTTTTAGATATAGTTATTTTAGTTAAGTCGCTTCAATTAGATTTTATTTTTTTACTTTTCTATACACAATCAATTAGGAGGCTTAAGGATTCTCAACTACACATACAATTCCAACACCATCTCAATATTATGATTCCCTAGCTAACAATTTAAATGAAGCACCTCTAGTACAATGAATTGCGTAATAAGGGATTCATTGGTCTATTAAGTTGTATGTATGTTATCTGCATCAATTGATTGAACATAGGGGGATCTCTACAATTCAAAACATTGACTTGGCCTCCCAACGACCTTCATATTTACATGCCAGCCCTTTCAAACAACCTTATAGGCAATATCAACTTCCAGATTTGTTACAATTTTATGACTCTTTGTAATGCCACATTGGTACAAAGACAGTGTCAAACACCTCTTATTCTCCTAGTGGTTAAAATAATTAATGTTAGAATTTATTTTATTTAACACATCAGTTGTTAGCATTTTTAGCTAAACCAATAAGTGTTCGTAAAAGGGGGGATTTTTTTCTTTTTTGCATAACTTACAAATGAAGAGTCAAAATTTTGTGTGAATATTCAATGAGAAGCTAGTTCCATCAATGACATTTTGGCATTGAGATGATTTAGATTTGTGTTATTTATTAGCATTTTTAAGCCTCTAAAGTCACTATTGTAAGCAAATTTTGACGGGGCATAACTTTTACCTCGATTATAAAAATTTTGTAAACTTTTTTTACACCTATAAGAATTTTGCAAGGAATTTGAATTTGCTTATATTTTTAAGATTTGGATAGCTCATTTTGTAAAAATCATAATGAATTATAAATGGTCGATTTAGCATCCAATCTTCACACAAGTTATAATTATCTTGTGCATTGTTCTAGGGGGCTACAATCAACACTAATCATTCTTAGGGAGGATATTTAAATCAAGGGGGGCAATCTAGGTGTTCTTTATTTTGAGTTTTTTGGTTAATGTTATCATGTATCTCACACTAAATCCCTAACATTTTTTAGTATTCTTTGTAATCCTCCTAATAAATGGAAAATCAAATGTGGATATTGTGGGATGAAAAGACATACAACATAATATTGTCTTCAATGTCAAAGTGAAAAAATGAAGCAACTTCTCCTCGATCATGGTATTGCCTTACTTGATCATATAATTCCAACACATGCAAAAACACTATCATGTCTCGCTAAGACATCTTGTGAGACACCATCATTTAGGGATGAAAATTATAGTCACATGGCTTGCATTGATATCTCATCTCCCATATCACTTGTTGCTACATAGATAAATCTATTTTTTACTCATCCATGAGTTCCAACGATTATTTGCATTAGGAAATTACTATTGTTGCTCTAGATCTACCATATTGGGATGCATATCTACCTGGCATCACATATTTGTTTGTAGAATCCCACATTGCATATTTGGATGACTTTATTGAGGATATTCATCTTCATTTTGATGTTAGCTTTGATGAAGTTGCATCACCATTTCCATAATTGGATCTTACTCTTGCCTCACTTACATTGGATTCTATCATGATGATTATGCAGATATTCATGACTTGACCTATCTGAATCAGTCATCATCTATGTTGACATCATTTACAATAGTACCAAATTCACATTGGTCTAGTTATCACCATACATCCATGGTCCCTATTCCTATATACAATATGGTACTTGATCCATATTATCCACATTTGTCACACATTAGAATGATCTTGGAGATTTTTTAACATCATTCAAATGAATAATTGGCATCATTTCAATCTTTGGATCATGTGCATCATTCAAAGATATTAGTCTTAATTCCTACATATTCCTATCCAAAATAGGAATTCATTTTGAACATTTTGCGTTGTTTCTTCCCAAGGGGACAAATAATGTTTAGCAATCATGGAGCATCTTTATCATCCAATGTCAAGCATCTATCAATACTATAGACATAATGTTTTAGGGGAGGTTACATGGTTTCTCTTCTCCTATTGGTTTTGGGAGGAAACATTTCCTCACGTGGAGTTCATTACTTCACATTTTTTGGGAAGGTCACATAGACCTTCTCTCTTTTCTCTCCTATGGGGGAACATACATTGTACTTTGTGCTAGAAGTAGTCCTTGGGGGGTCATCATGAGTCCTTATTTCTTCTTCACTTGTACATTTCCTTTCATTTTGTTTGCATCATTTCTCTTTTGGAGGGGATTTTTATTTCCCACTAGGTTTTCTTTATTCCATTTTATGAGAAACTTGTATATGAGTACCTAACATGGGTCAGTAGTTAGGACTCATCATCATGCATATATTAAACCCTAAGTTACACTTAGGGGGGTGTTAGTTTAAATAGTGTCATTATCACACCTAGCTAGCTAATCACCTTTCTAGGATTGACCTATTCACAACTAGCTTAAGTTTACTTAGATTTTTCACGCTTTTGTCTCACTTCATAGAATTAAGAAATGTTTCCTCATCACTTGATACACCTATTGCATGCATACTTATCACTTGCTCACATACTTTTCAAGTGAGCTCACAAGTGTTACATATTTGGAGGGGTAGTCAATCATTGTCTCCTACCTTCTCACCTCGTCTACTTTGTGCTAGAAGTAGCCCTTGGGGGGTCATCATGAGTCTTTATTTCTTATTCACTTGTACATTTCATTTCATTGCATTTGCATCATTTCTCTTTTGGAGAGGATTTTTATTTCCCACTGGGTTTTCTCCTTTACTCCATTTTATGAGAAAATTGTACATGAGTACCTAACATGGCTCAGTAGTTAGGACTCATCATCATACATATATTAAACCTTAAGTTGCACTTAAGGGGAGGTGTTAGTTTAAATAGTGTCATTATCACACCTAGCTAGCTAATTACCTTTCTAGGATTGACCTATTAACACCTAGCTTAAGTTTACTTAGATTTTTCATGCTTTTGTCTCACTTCATAGAATTGAGACATGTTTCCTCATCACTTAATACACCTATTGCATGCATACTTACTACTTGCTCAAACAATTTTAAAGTGAGCTCACAAGTGTTGCATATTTAAAGGGGTAGTCAATCATTGTCTCCTACCTTTTCACCTCATCTACCTTGCCTACATATGCAAGGTTTCTCATTGTATTTATAGTCTCTCATTTTTATATTGATAGATATACTATTGTGCTCATATTTTCACTTGTGGAAGGTTATCAATTTGAGCTCTTTGATTTTGGCATTCTCCAATAATTCCAACCTCCTATTTCTATTATCCAAACTATATTTATCAAAAATATATTTCCTCATATTTAAGGTAAAATTCTTCTTGTTCTATAAATCTCTTTTTATATGCCTTTAGTAGTCATTGAGGTTGACCACATACTTACACGGATCAAGGACACGTATCCTTATACTACTCTTATGGATATCATATGTGAACCTTCCCTAAACACTTATATCTTACAAGATGAACAAGAAGACAAAAAATTACTTTTGTTGTTAATCCTCTTGAATAAATCTTACTCAATCTCTTATAAAATAACTTAATATCTCTTCCACATGTTGCATTTAGGAAACCTCCTAAATAATTTCATGCTCTTCTCTAAAGAATAAAATACTCCCATTCTACCATTTAATGCTTTGCTCTAAATAATTAAATACAAGATTTGATTAGTGTAAGGGTAACTCTTGTTTCTCCTTATGATACACCTCCTCTGATATAAGTGTAATTCCATGAAACCTACAAAATCACGTATTGACTCAACATCTTATAACTCATGCTACAATTTCCTTGAGCACTCATAAATGCCAATAAATTCTACATGATTTTTTTTGGTTAAATGGATTCATAAATTTTTGTGTATGTATTCACTACAAATAGTCGTGTTCTACTCATTTCAATAAATCTGTGCACAAATACCTTAGTTGCACTACATAGGATCATGGCCACATTTCAACCAAGGAGTATATCATAGTAGCTCTAATGGTAGCTTCACCAACTATTTTCATTACACATTCACATTATGTGCAACCTCACACATGGGTGAACATGTGTCTAATTCAAGACCATGTACATCTAACATGTGGCTCCACATGTGCCACATAATACAAGAATTCTACTAGCACCAAATAGATGACACATATCACCACTTTGTTCTTCCATCCAACTAGAATCATATAAAATCAAAACCTATCACCTACATATCCACATATAAGCACCATACTTGCATGACATATTTCAACCCTTTATTTCTAGGCCTAGCTAATGACCGACATATAAATACATCTATTCTACATAGAGTAGGTGAGAAAAATAGAATCAAAACTCACATTAAAAATTATGGTCTGTCATTATCCTACCATAGAAACCTTATAAAATATTCATTATAATGTATTCTACCTTCCCATATTTATGGAAAATCAAATGGATGCATATAAACCATCTGATCATAAGAAATTACTTCCCCTACTATGAATTATACATCATTTATTTTGCACATTTAATCAATAAAGGACATTATAGTTTACATAAATACCATGACTTAATGTCCTCCTTATCATGACACTATAATAGTACTCTTACATTAAAATATTACCATTAGAAATATGTATATCTTTATTTTCCTAAGTCCATATTTTTTGTATAGGTGAAGTTATCTTTGAGTTTCTAGTATTGTTCAAAATTGACCTAAGCATAATGTGAGTGAGTTATAATTTTACACAACATATTTAACCACATACTTTCTAGAGGTGTCTTCCTAGTCACTTTTTCTCTCATGGATATAACTACTTGAGGAGTGGTGGGAATAACAATGTGTTCTATTGGTAGGGAACAAAAACATCAAGTATGATAGTTGTGTTATTTGTGTAATTTGTTTGTGTTTTTATTTGGTATTTGTGGTTTTATTAATTTAATGTATGAAGTTGAGAGATCAAATCTTATAGTGAATTCAATTTGTTGTTTACTAGATCTCTCTTATAATCTCTAATCCTCGGGCCTTGTTTCTTCTTGGAATTCATTCATGACCTAACCCTAAATTAGAATATTCTTAGTGATATGGGTCCTAAAGTGTTTTTATCTATTTGTTGTAATATTTAGGCCTAAACCTTAACAAATCCTTTAGTAAGGTTTTCTTGAACTAATAGGTTTTTTATATTTTTTCTAATATTCCTTTTGTCAAGTCTTTCCTTACACTAGGGCTAAGTAAGTGTGATCACTAAATTGAGGAAGAAGGATGACTTGTTTTCTTTGATTTTTTATTAAATATTGAATGTTATGTGCCTCGTGACGAGACTGGGGAATTTCTTTCTTGGTTGGTTGAATGTTGAATGTTGTGTGCCTCATGATGAAATTGAGGGCTTTCTTTCTTCTTTTTCTCTTGATGTTTTTGGTTTTAATGGTGTTTCTAATTTAATTTAAGTTTGTATGAATGCAACTATATTTTGTTATTTTCTAATTTTTAGATGTGATCTAATTATCTACTTTAAATTAAAAATAAAATTATTTTATGAGTGCAAAACTAGGATGGTTTTCCCCTAATACAGTTTTCTATATTTTTTGGTCTTTTAAAGTTTCAATTTTGAATGTGAATTAATATAATGGAATCTAAATGCATCTAATTTAACAATACTATAAATAAAATATAGATTTGTTAAATCAATAAAATTCTAATATAGCCAAGAGAAAATAACAATTTTACTTTCCCAAGGGAAAGAGTGTTTGGTAATTACTATATAACTATATTTCAAAAAAAATTTAAAACAGAACTTATAAAACAATGAGTGACATCAGTGCATGTCTTGTTTTCTTAGAGATCTAACATATTTTTGTACACTTGAAAAATGTCCTAATCGTATCACACACCTAATTTCAATAATTAACACCATTTCTCTCTTGATTCATATGAATTCATCTATTTAATTAAATAATGTAAATTATTTAATTTAATTCACTATTTTCTCCTATTAATCGAATAATTAATTTTATTTGATTAATTAATCATCCTTCACACTAATTTTCCTCTCATTTGATTAAATAACGTGAATTATTTAACTAAATGTCATTTTCTCCTATTTGATTAAATAATTCCTAATTGTTTAATTAATGTCTAATTCCCTCCACTTGCACAATTAAATAATTTCTATATTTTTTAATTGGTTAATTTCCTTCAATCATTCAAAGAATATTCTCATGGAATATTCCCTTTTCAAATTCAAATATTTCTCTCCACATGGAAATATCTCCCACATGCTCCTAAAATTAAGGGATTTGTTATCGTCTCAAGCAATTTGGACCTTTGATTAAAATCATTGATCCATGTCATTAGGAATTATCAAACATTGATTTGATCTTTGATCCATGGCATATTATCTCCTTCAATTTCATCCATTGATTAGCCAATTGAATCTCAACCGTTGTTTCAATCCAAAAATCTATAAATAGTCTTCATTTTATATGAATTCTCAATTCACAACCATTTGAGAAAAGTTACTCTACTAAATTTCAAACTCACCCTTGAGCTATTGAGACCATTTGTGAATCAATATGCACCATTATCATCAACATTTGAAGCTTTTGCACCATCAACCATGGATTAGGCTTGAAGCTAAGCACTCCACATCAGTTTCAACACTAATACCCCAATGGGATCGAGGTTTGCATTTTCTAACTATGTTTTGAATTGAATTACTTTGGTCTTTCATGTTTTCATTAAGATTTGTTAGTAATTGTGAAGAAGTTCATTGGAATATGGATTAACTTTATCATTTGTTTATTTTCTTAGTTAATTTCAACTGCATTTGATCTTGTTAATCTTTCATGTTCACATTTTGTCACACTTGGTGGGACCCATGTATCCCTAGCTAAATTGTTTTTATTTGAGTTTTTTAGACATTATAGGTTTAGGAAGCAGATGGAAACCTTTGTAACTGAGTAGATTGATGCTTTTGCAAATGGTGATACCTTTTCAAGTTAAAGGTCGACGTGTATGAAAATAGAAACACTTTGGTTCTTGGTATTTTCTTGTTTGTTTATAGGTGATAGGTCGATGCTTATGCATACAATGATGTATTTTCCAAACTCTAACACTTCTATAATTACCAAAATGGTACCTTTACATGACAAAGCAATGCCTTTTCATGACAGAGTGATGCCTTTGCATGACAGAGTGGTGCCTTTGCATGACAGAGTGACACCTTTGCAAGTGTATCAAGTAGCTTAAGTTTTAGGGTTTCATCTAATTTCAACTTGATTTTTTATCTAACCCTAACCATTTTATGTTGTTTATTTTCTAGTTTATGAAGCTAACATTTGCATGGAACTTCATGAAGCATGGATCAAGTCGAAAAACATTTATTAATATTTTTTGAAGAAATGAATCATGGATCAAGTCACAAAGTGTTTATTAACACTTATTTGAAGGAATAATCTTAAGGTCATTTCAATTTTATGCATTAGATAGATTCACATTTATCTTTAGTGCATTAAAATAAACCCTATAAATCAAACATTTATTTTGGGCTTAAAATGAACACATCTCTATTTTTGGGTTTAAAATGAACACACTTGTCATTTGGGTTTAAAAAGAACAAACAACTTGCACCTTTTGTATGGGGTTAAAATGAACCACGCATTTAATTTGGTGCATGCTTAAAATGAACAAGTGTTTGCTTCAACTATCATGTTTGGTCAAGTTTTGGATGTGTATCCTCTTCCCTAGCACCTAGTGTGATCTTGGGTGAAGAGAAACATCTTGAACTTGCATTTCATGTTCATTGTTAGTCAAGGGAAGTTTTTATGTATCCTCTCCCCTTGCACCTTGTGTGATCTTGGGTGAAGAGAAATAGTAACAAGAATCCTTGTTTTTTTTAAGTAGGAGGCCCGCCTTGAGACACATCCTTATGGAGAACTCAAGGGTTTGACCTCAAGTGGAATTTTTAGGTGCAATATATAAATTGGATGAGAGTGAAATTTGTAGTTCGATCCACACATTTAGCATACTAGACTTTTTCTAGGGGACTACGGTTTTCTGGTTCCTCAAGGATATGTCTATGTATCTGACAATGTTCATCGATGATCTACCCACTACGAACCATTATTTTTAGAGGCCTAAGACTATCAAAGGTATTATATTCATGGTGCAATGGGACAACCCATCCCATGAAGTTACTTGCTATGTACAAATCATAGTTGAGGTGACAAAACTCCTTGCGAGGAACTTTTCCTTCCAAGGTAAGGGGTGTGTCATGTGCATGCACATACTCTAGTTACCTATTTTATGAGCAATATTTTATCAATAGGACCACTTTTAGAAGATGAACCCGATCGAAACTACTAAATAGGTTGTACTTCATGGCATGTTTTTGTGTGGAGACCTTATGAAACCAATTAGTGTGTTCTTGTGGAATAAGAACATGTAGAAAACACATATTCACCTAATTGAGTCAATTCACATGTTGCATACTATGTTTTTCAAAATTCAAACATCAAAAAATTAGGGCAACTCACATTTTGAAGATACCCTAAGCATATTGACGCATTTTCTTAAACAGTGTGATGTCATTGCACAAATCGATGCTTCCATTTTTTTTAAATGATTCTTCTTCTTGCACATCGATACATTTTCACATCATGATGCATTTTCCAAGTATAACATAAATTTATATAGCGATACCTCTATATGGAAAGTATGACGCTTTTGTCGAGCAATGGTGCCTTTTCAAATACCAATGCTTTTGTAGAAAAATAGAGCGATGCCTTTTCCAAAATTTGAAAACAATAGCCTTCAAAAGATTATCTAATTTTATCTTTTGGCTCGCAAACGCTCAATGATTTCAAATTAATGCAAAAACAATCTTGGTTCACTGATAGAACTCAAAACAACAAACAAAATTTCATGTTATTTAACATCTTGAAACTTGTCAAAATACCTTTTAGGGTCTCAATTAGGATCAACATCAAACCATCAAACATGGCAACTTGAAAGTTTGACACAAATCTCTTAGGCTTAAGTTTTTCACCATATCAACTAGTGTAGCTTCATGTTTAGAAATAATCTATTTCTAAGCATTTAGTTGAATTGGTAAATATCTTTTGGACAAGCTCACCTTGGAGTCACAAGTCTACTCCCAAGTTTTGCAAGTTCATCATCAACAACATTAACCACATCTAAAGATTGAGTCTAAACCAAGGTCAAAATTGAGAGTTTCATACCCATTCACAAAATCATCCATCATTGGTCCTAAATATATTAAGGTGTCACTACTAGAAAAAATTGAGGCTACCAAATAATTTCAACAAGATCATTCACATTCAACATCTCCTAGGGTTGATACAACTTGTATAGTTACAACTAGGTCTCGACGCAAAAGAAACATGGAAGAAAACCCTACTTACCCTAACATACCTACCACTACAAGTGCAAATCCAAGTGGTTCAAATCTTCCCAAAATAGGTGCTAGTGATCAAACTTTTAGAATTCCACAAACAACTTCTCAAGAGGGTGCATTTCATCTATCAAAGAAGATCAAAACATCAACTCAACCATCTCAAGGTGAAATGGTCCTCATAAAATATATCACTAAAAAAGATCATGACTTCACTCTCAAAGAAATCCTAGAAATGCAACAAGACCAAGAGTTTATCAAAGTGGTAGAGTCAGTGATAAGTCAAAACCCCAGTCAATACATGTTGATACTTACACAACAAGGTGCTAAACTAACCTCCAATTTTGGCATAAATCAACTTAGAGACCAACCAACAACATCAAATATTGGAACCACAACTTGTCAACAAGGAAATGACCCCTTGGTACATCATGTTATTGAACAAATACCTAAACCATCTTCAAATGTGCTAGGTCAACCTATGGTCACTTCTCAAGGGATAGATCAAACAAACTTCACAAATCAATATATCAATCCCTTTTATAATACTCAAAATCTAGGGAATCACACAAATTTGGGCATTCAAAACACTAACACCAACATTCCACGCACATTCCATGCTCAAAATGTTCACACCAATATTCCTAGTGTTCAAAATTATCAAGGTCAAAATCAAACAAATCCTCAACAATATTAAGTGTCTCAAATTCAAGTTTCTCAACAAAATCAAGGTTCTCAACAAAACCAAGGTCCTCAAAAAATGTCACAACAACCCCAAGGTCCTCATCAAATATCACAACAACCTTAAGGTCATCAAATATCACAACAACCTCAAGGTCTTCAAATGTCACAACAACATCAAGGGTCTCAACATCAAAATCAAAACCTACCACCTCCAAATCAGAAATATCAATCTTATCAACATCAAGGGTCCCACTATCAAAACCAAAACCTACCACTACATCAAAATCAATCATTCCCTCACAACACCATTTCATAAAATCAAAAAAATATCCAATATCAACAACCACCAACACAACATAAAATTCAATCTTTGAAACATTAACAATACACCACATTACAACAATTGTAACATCACCAACAATAAATTTATCAGTAATAATTGATGTCACAATAAAATATTCACCAATCGTCACACATCCAATTTCAACAACCAAATCCATCACAACAAAACATGGTCCCTCAAAATCAATATGGATCTAACAATGCATCTCTTGAACATCAAGGAAGTTATCAAATGGGTCCTATATCTAAAGAAAAACCACAATACCAAAAAATTCCTTTCCCTCAAGGAAATCACCAATCTCAAATGAGTTCATACGATGTGAATATCCCTCCATACCAAGATCATAATTTATACATGTATAATCCAAACATTCCACCCATGGACTTATCCTCACAAATTCAAATTTTAAATAAAAAGATTCAAGAAATTCAAATGGGGAAAACCATGAAGTCCTATACAGTCAAAGATCTATGCCCATGTATGTTTGATCGAAGCATCACAATGATACCATTTCCCCCAAATTTTGAGATACCCAAATTCGATAAATACAAGGGACATGGTAATCCAGAAGAGCATATTAGAGATTTTTATGTGGCATGCATGGAAGTATCATACAATGATTCATACCTTATGTGTCTCTTCGCAAGAAGTTTGGGAGGGCAATCCATAGAGTGGTTTTCACACTTACCCCAAGGAATCAAAACATTTCAAGAGATTGTAGATCAATTTGTAGCACACTTTTACTACAACATTGACATAGATATAACCTTGGAGAAACTTTACACTCTTAAACAAAACAAGGGAGAAACATTTGAATCCTTCTTACAACAATGGAGGCATAAGGTAAGTAAGTGTAAATGGCTCATACCTGAGAGGCAACAAGTACAAATCATTACGGGAAACCTAGACATCGATTTAGCCTTTCTACTGAGAATGCAATGTGTCATGAAATTTGAGGAATTCAAATCAAAAAAGATTATATTTTAGAGGGCCTTCATTGCCAAGGGGGAAATATAGATTTACAAAAAACAATAACTAACCGTCTAGTTCCAGTGACAAACCCCAATTTTGGGCCAAAAATAAGAATGTTACTAATGACGGTGTGGTAGATGCAAATGTTATTATCAAGGCACCATCAAACTCATACACACATCAAAAAACACAACACAATGTTCAAAATGCCAATCCTTCATGAGTACCACCACCAAGGCAAAACAATGTTCCTCGATGATAATCCACTCCCTTAAGGGAACTTATCAAAATGGTGCTAATGAAGATGATCCAATCAAAACACATTGAACTTTCCAATTACCACAATTATCTTGAACCAAAAATAAAACCACCATGGTACAATGACAAGTATTTTTTATAATACCATCGCACAAAAGGTCATAAAACACAAAATTATATCAAACTCAAACATCTCATCCAAGACCTTATTGATCAAGGAGAAGTCAATGCCAATCAAAAATCGAGGAATGAAGATTTAGGAATTTATACAAATCCAATGCATGATCATGGGAAGGCCAAAGATTCTAGAAAGACACCAAGCTATAACAATGTGAATCATACCTATGATAGTGTAGTAGGACATATCTATACTACTCATTCTTCAAAAGATGAGAAATTATCAAGACACTTTCCTAGTGCATAACAAAGATCAATCAACAATGTATAGTAATGTTTCATATCCAAATGGAATTAAATACATCTCGGATTGCAACATAACTCTCAAATATGAATTTATGATTGGCCATATAGAAGAAGTTCCAAAGCAACAAGAAACTCCCATCACCTCATCTGAGCCCATTAAGACTAACAAAAATTCTTTCACTCATGCTACACCATCTACCCAAAATTCATGTCAAGAAAATAATCTTGAGTATGATGAAATTTGTTCCAAATTGATTTAAGATAAATATATCCTATCATCAAAGAATTATCATGATTTACATAGTATTTTCCAATCCGTAAATGACAGTTGCTCTAATATAAACCAAGATGAAGAGCTCACTTCCCCAAAATACTATCATGACTTGATGAACATTTTCCAATCCATCCAAGACTTCAAAAATGATGATCATACTCATATACCAACTCCTACCCATGAGATGCTTCCTTCTGATGGACATGTAGATGATCTTCATCCAAAACAAGAGTCTCCCACTCTTGAAATTCCTCCAAGTGATCAAGTGATGACATAATTTCAAAGTGATAGTACAAACATAGATCATGAAGAAAACTCCTATAGTGACTATGAATCACAAGTTTCGGTTGAAGAACAATCAAAATATGTATCTACTACTCCTTGTGAGGATTTCTAGCAGAGTATAGAAGAAGTAACATCATGTTTCTAGGATAAATCATATTATGTGGAAGTTTGTCAAAAAAATTATTATTAGGGCAAAGGATTAGACCTACATACAAATAATATCTTGGAATCAACAAAGAAAGTCAACATTCCTAAGTAGTAAGGTATTGATTATTCAATAGATGAAGAATCTAATCATTTCATTGATACTCCAATTATATCAGGGGTAACTTTATCTACTACAAACATCAACATGGAGAGCATGAGGAGTCCTTATGATGAAACCACTACCAATACTACAACCACCCATATCATGAATCATCATTCTCGCATCTTTCCAATCGCTAATTGGGACCCAACACAGAGAAAAATCTACATCAAAGAAAGGAACACGTCATTGAAGCAAAAGAACCGGAAAATCAAAATGCATAAACAAAAATCAAATGGATGTCAAAGCAAAAGAAATAAAATCATCCCAATCAAACTCCATTAGTCAAAGAAACTATGGGGTAAAGCAAAAAAGGGAACTGCATCCATAAAAAATGTCCACCAATACAAAAGAAGGCTTCAAGAGTGACATACAAGGTGTATCAAGAAGTTGGTCCTAATTTTTCTCAAAATTTTATATCAGCCCTTCATTGTTCATCATCCCAATTTTAGAGAATCAAAGGTTCCAAACTGTCGACCAATCCAACTACATCTCATATTCCTTGTTGCAATCTACCCTCCACTTCAACATCCATGATATCCAACTCTTGCATTGATATTTGTGTCTTGGTAGCTACAATTTATCATAAGGACTCCAAGGGCACTCTATCACAATGTGCACATTTAGATGAGGTTAACTCCGATATCAACACGACAAATGATAAAATTTAGGGATTACATACAAGTGCCTGTATCTTGGCAAAGCAACTCCTCTAGGTAGGATACCATTGGCATATCATGATAGCAATAGTAGCTACACCAACACCACTAGGTGGTTTGACGTGATCCAAACCTTCACAAATCCTAAAAAACAAAAAATCAAGAGAATAGTAAAGGAAAATTTTATCCTCCAATGAAAACCACTTTAGTGGCACTTTGGACGAGTACCATGATGAAAACCTGGAAAATAGGTGCCATGAGTAGAATCGAGCATCTATGAGTTCCATTTTATATGGAAGCATCTCATTCCCCCACAATAAATCCAACATTCCATCTAATCTACCCTCCACCTGATCCATCTTCATCCCAATCTATGAAATTCTCTTGATCTTGACAAAGGTTCAACGTACACCTCAATCTGGCTTAGGGAAAATTCTTGGAATGGTCTTTATCATTGATCCCATTTGATCTCATGAAGTCACATATTATATATCGAGCATTATCCTGTTGATCCTGTCACAAGATAAATATTTTGCATCCTTCGTATGCTTATACTTTTATTATCTTGATTTGTGCATCGACTCATGAAATATCAAACATTGCTAAACATTGGGGGAAGGTACTCACATCTTTCTTTCAAATAAATCTTGATCCATGTCTAATATCTCACAACGTGATATCGACATCTTGATCAAGGTATTATTTTTCAAAAAATTCAAAAACATCCAAATCATCCTCAAAATCAAAAAAACATTCAAAACATTCTCAAAATCAAAACCCCAAAAACATCCAAATCATTTTCAAAAATCCAAAAACA
Source organism: Sequoiadendron giganteum (assembly GCA_007115665.2). NCBI lineage: Eukaryota > Viridiplantae > Streptophyta > Pinopsida > Cupressales > Cupressaceae > Sequoiadendron > Sequoiadendron giganteum. The sequence continues at coordinate 348,089,512 of CM021108.1, forward strand.
TTCTAAACATTCTCAAAATCTAAAAACATTCTAAACATCTCAAAATCCCAAAATATCCAAATCAAGTCAAAACCCCATAAAAAGGTCTAAAACATTAGAAAAATCAAAAAAATTATTAAGTTCAATAGTTGAACTACGTTGCCTTTGTGCATGTACGTAGGAAAGGCCATAATCAATGAGCCCCTGAGGCCTAAGTTAGTCCTTTATGAGTCTACTCTAATAAACTATCACTTGTCAAGGTTAGTCGAACTATGTTGCCTATGTGCATGTACATAGGCAAGGCCATCTCTGATGAGCCCTTGAGGCATAGGTCCTTCCCCCATAGGTCATGTTCTCTTGGTCTAACCTTGGAAAACCCAAAACATTTAGAAAACTTGAAAATCAAAACACTTTGAAAATTTTGAAAATTCAAAACCAAATGTCTTCACAAAACCCAAAACAACCTCATAACATTCAAATGATCTCAAAATACCAAAAACAACCTTAAAACATCTCAAAAAAGTCAAAAAATTGAAATATTCCAAAAACAAAATCACCTATTCCATCTCGCTTTCGCCCATAATAAACTTCCATCCATAATAAATTGATCGTCACCTTCAACCTTTGGTAACACAAATGGAAATAGGTACAACAATCAACGAAGCACAAATCTTTAAACGCAAAAATCTTAAGTCTTAATCATGGTCAAATATGTTAGTTAACATTTATATTACTAGCCTATCAAATAGTTAGAATTAATCAACATCCAATAACATGTCCTACAGATACATCTTTCCTACAATGGGCATCATCATTGGAAATCACCTTAAAACAATATCCTTTGGCAAGAGATATGAATAACATTGATTCTTTGTTCATTTTGATCTTTTCTTATGATTTATCTTATGGGTCCATTCCGATGATCTCTCAATGATGTCTACAAAAAGATTTAGAGAGAAAGGAATGAAGCATTGATCATTGCTTTCATTTTTTGTGCTTGTTGGGTATTCTTGTAATACGACCTAGGTGATTACTTGTCTTGTGTGTACAGGGATAGTCTCAAGTAAAACAATGGATAGTACATATCAATTTCTTCATAGCTTTTATGTATTATTATCCTTACTTCGATGGCTTCATTATTTCACACAATCAAACAAGGTTTCCATATGTCAGGTATGAACAAGGATACTCCTATCTGTTTGTAGAGTCAAATTCCATGTAGTAGATACAACCTCATCCTAGTTTTCAATACCTTGGTGCTTCATGTATATTTGCTATATCAAAAATAAGGAGTGCTATGATGAAGCAAAATCTGAGAAGCAAACGCAATATCATCTATCCTATCTCATCACATATCCAATAAAATCTTGAATAATCATAGGTTTGTTGGAATAATTAATCAATCTCAATAATAAAGGCTAATCAATATCCATCTCATTCTTCTATTTCTATCCATGCTAACATTTTCATCCTAGTATTATGATGTACAACAATAATAATATAAATGCATCCATCCTGCATCCATAAACCATCAACATACATCTCATGGCATACATCCTACATAATCATCGCATATCATGTGAAAAAATAAAAAATAAATCATCTGTAGCATTGCATTACATCCATCGTACATACATGAATCATCATATCATGAGCATAATAAAGGAAATAATCATAATTCATCATATAAGCACATCATATAACATCTCATAAATATATGTATTCATACATAAGACATCCATAAGCATACATACATGATAGGAGATCATAAGCATGAAATAAGACATTTAAGTATAAATGTTGCATCATCGATCATCTCATATATATATCAAAAAATGAATGTCATGATACATATCAAAGTGTGTGATATACACCAAAATATACATGAGGCTATCAAAAAAGAGTCAATGAATGAATATACATCATAAATAAGGTCTACATCAAAAATGTGTACATCTATACATGGAGCTAACATCTACTCCCATGATCCTCTTTGTTAGGTCCCCTTGGTGGTGTCTAATGTCCACCTGAGGGACCCGCTCCTAGTGACTATTCGACCGATGGATCCTTGGTTGATTCGCTCAAACCCGAAGCACTCATGTGTGATAAATCAGGTCATCACCTGTGAGGAGGATTCAGTATGTAGTATATTGTCCTATAATAGGACGCCTCTACCATGGTCTATCCGTATAGAGACATTGACACCATTTGACGCTATTTTTGGGAGACATCCTTGATTTTTTTCCTATGCACAGTCTCCTATGCCATTTGCGGTTTTCAAGAGAAGTTTTTCAAGGTATATATCAGTGGTCTTGTGTCAGTTGACCACTGGAACTCGCGAGCTTGATTTGTGTGGTGTGGGGGGAGTACTCTACATTCCATAGTGTCAGGTGCTTTGGAGGAACTTTGTGCAAAATCACAAGATGTCTCTGAATTCTCAAAAGCAAAGGGTACAAATGAACTTGAAAGTGACCCAAATTCACATATATGCACTATCAAACCTAGGGTTTTAGCCCTATATATCCATTTTCTCACTTCACAGCCTTCCATGGTAGCTTCATTCGAGTCCTAAGATTTATTTATCATCCTCTTTGTAGTCAAATTATTCATGTAATCTTGTCGTGAGCTTAACCCAAAAATCATTTTTTTCACTCGATCTCTCAAGGGGGAAACACACCAATATTTTATCGTCTATTTGGGCATAGTGTGGCATTTGAAAGGTCAAAATTTTGTTTAATTGATCTTAGCAATGTTAGTCTAAGCAGTATTAGTTCTCTAAAGCAACACAATAGGTACCTCGCTTCAAAGAGGGGAAAAATGTAGACACTTGAAAATGTCTTGATCATATCACACACCTGATTTCGATTATTAACACCATTTTTGTCTTGATTCATCTGAATTCATCTATTTAATTAAATAGTATCAATTGTTCAATTAAATTCACTATTTTCTCCTATGAATTGAATAATTAATTTTATTTGATTAATTCATCATCCTTCACACTAATGTTCCTCTCATTTGATTAAATAATGTGAAGTATTTAATTAAATATCATTTTCTCCTATTTGATTAAATAATTCCTAATTGATTAATTAAAGTCTTTAATTCCCTCCACTTGCACAATTAAATAATTTCTATATTTTTTAATTGGTTGATTTCTTCCAATTATTCAAAGAATATTCTCATGGACTATTCCCTTCAAATTCAAATATTTCCCTCCACATGGAAATATCTCCCACATGCTCCTAAAATTAAGGGATTTGTTATTGTCTCAAGCAATTTGGACCTTTGATTAAAATACTTGATCCATGTCATTAGGAATTATCAACCCTTGATTTGATCTTTGATCCATGCCATATTCTCTCCTTCAATTTCATCCATTGATTGGCCAATTGAATCTCAACAGTTGTTTCATTCCAAAAATCTATAAATAGTCTTCATTTTATATGAATTCTCAATTCACAACCATTTGAGAAAAGTTACTCTACTAAATTTCAAACTCACCCTTGAGCTATTGAGACCATTTGTGAATCAATACCCCCATTATCATCAATATTTGAAGCTTTTGCACCATCAACCATGGATTAGGCTTGAAGCTAAGCACTCCACATCAGTTTCAACACTAATACCCCAATGGGATCGACGTTTGCATTTTCTAACTATGTTTTGAATTGAATTACTTTGGTCTTTCATGTTGCCATTAAGCTTTGTTAGTAATTGTGAAGAAGTTCATTGGAATATGGATTAACTTGATCATTTGTTTATTTTCTTAGTTAATTTCAATTGCATTTGATCTTGTATTTATAGCTTACAAATCAACACCATAGATGGGTTGGATTGGAAGAGAATTACATAGTATTGATTGGAAGATCACAAATTCAAATGGGGAGAGAATAAGAGGATGATTGATATATCACTAAGGAATTATATGGAGTGAACCATAGACTAATTAGGAGAAGAGAAATAGTTAGGAGGATTAGTGGTTTAGTCAAATAAGAAATAAATCTTGAGTTAAAGAAAAAATATAGGTTGATTGACCAAAATTGAAATAAATCATGCATGCCAATATATGGTAGGGATACCCATTTTTCCAAGGTTGGTCAACCACGTGACCCTAAAATGAAAGGAGTCTCTCAAGTGACCCTCTTTTGAACATGCACAAAAAATTGGAACTTAATGTCGAGGTTACACAAGATGGTTGATAGGATAAAAAGGCTAGAGGATGCATCATCAAGTGTGAAATTATTGAGAGAAGTGTAATTTGCACCTTTGAGAGTCATGAGTTAGGATTTCTAAATCATAATCGAACTACCATGTTCACTCATGAAATTTTGAACACTTGGAATTCCAAATTGAAATTGGTTCATTGGTATTAGAGACCAACACTCATCCTCATGCAATTTGATACAAGCTTCACATGGATAGGTTTTGGGCATTGTAACACTATCATCTTCCTTTGCACCAAATCATGGAAGGAGAAAATGCGAAGCCAAAATTTCCCTAACAAATGGACCTTATGCCATCCTCCATAGAGGAAAATAATCTCACATTTAGAGTATAACTTCTCTAAAGTTGAAATGGACTTGAAACTTACTAAACCTCTCCTTAGTGGCCTCTCCAACTTTACAAGGGTGGAAATGTGTTGCAACAAGTGAAAATATTTATTGAGTGCCTATAATTTTGCATTCTAATTGCAACAAATTCAAGTGGAGTAAGTAGATAAGGCTATAAAATATTGTCTCCTTAAATTAATACCCCCATAATGATAAATTCCAAATCTAGAGATTCACTCACATCACTTGCTTTATATATTTTACCCCAATATGATCATATTTCTATCTTCTATAAACAATTTAGAAGAATTAAATCTAGAGATGCTATCTATGCACATGCATTTATAATTGTAGACACCGAAAATATCCTGATTGATATCATACACTTGATCCTGATTCACTAACATCATTTCTTCCTTAATCACTTCTTTACTAACCAATTAATTGAATAATCCTTATTTAATTAATTCATCAAGTTTCCTCTTTTAATTAAATAATCAATTTTATTTGATTAAATCACCATCTTCTTTTAATTAATTAAATCCTAAAGTTTCTCTTTTTAAATAAACCATTTTATTTAATAAATTCATCTCCTTTAAAATTGAATAAATTAACCTTTACTTGATTTAAATTCTAATGTCATCTCTTTAAATTGAATAAATCAAACTTTATTTAATTAAATCTAATATCTCAAATTCCTCTCATTTTGATTTAAATAAATCTAAATATCTAAATCAAATGTCAAATCAAACTAACTTCCATCTAAGTTAATTAAATCCTGATTAACTCCTAACACTAATCATCTTTTCTCTAGCTTTTGCAACTTGCACATATAAATCAATTTATTTGATTTATCAATTCTTCTATTTCCATTCAAATATGGCATCTCTTTGGAATATTCCATTAATTTGAAATCTCCATCTCAAAATTATTTGTCCTCCAACATGGCATTTATGGCTCTTACATGTCCTTTTTCTTGAGCCAAGTGGCATTAACTCATCTTTCAACTCTTCCTCCATTAGCCATATTTTGAATTTCAAACTCCACCTATATGCATTAATTTGCACATTGACCTAAATGTGCTTCACCTCTCTTCAATAGCATGTTGACAAGTGGCACAATGCCATTGGGTCAAGTTTAATCCCACATTCTCCCTTTTTATCATTTCTCCATCCTTCTTTCCTATAAATAGAGAGCTTCTCTATTGATTTGGGATCCACAACTTTATGCAAGATTACTATCTACAGATTTGACCAAGTTCATCCACCATTTTCATCCAAGTTTTCATAGCTTTCATCAATCTTAGCTAGGTTATTGACAAATTTCATCAAGGAGCACACAGTCATCATCAAGTTCATCAAAGCTTTGCAAGGAATTGGGAAAGGGCTTCTTTCCACATCAAAGAAGCACCAATTCCCTCATGGGATGTTGGTTTGAATGTTTTGAACAAGATTTAGTAGCTTTCATTTGATTTTCTATCTTGTTTTCTTGTTCACTGAATGAATTGCATGGGGAGTGTTTTTTATAGATCTGTTTATTGACTAACATTGATTTGTTTGATCATGTTGGAGCAGGTCTAGACCAAGCATTCACAATAATAACCCAAGCAATCCTACCATTCAACTAGATATGTATATATCCTCCATTGTGTGCCTTCAAGTGTGCACTCTTTGTTGTTTGTTTCACATACTATTCTACAACATCCATGTCACACAACATGATACAAAAAACCTTAATATTGCACTTGCACAAATCATAATATCCACACAATTTGCAAAGTAACTACCAACTATTCATAGGTGTAATATCCTTTATTAATAACACATTAGATTTAAATTTTTGCACATCCACCTTTGGCATTGTAATGAATTAGGCTCATCTTTGCATCTTAGCACTACAACAAGCCACATTCATTTTACATCAAAAATATTATAGCTCACTTCAAAACTTTAAGCACGTGAAGTCTCCACCTATTCAATTTGGTATGGTCAAGCTCTTGGTAAATGACACCAAACTCATATCAAAATAAAACCACAACACTTCTTAACAAATCCCTTTGAACACCTACAAAGCACACCTCTATATTTTATACCATCGAGCCACTTCTTCACTAGAAATTATGTTTTGGATTGTGAGTGTTCTACACCTATAGACTACTATGAATATGAGCTCTTGTATACAAGGATATATCCCTCGACAAGAATGTGCATGTTCAATAAAACCATATCCTCTTAGTACCATAGTATGGGGACTAGCTTCCCTTGGAGTCAATAAGAAATCATATCTAGGACCATGATTTAGAAAACAATCCTGCTAATATGCTCTAAACCTTCACTAGTTCTTGGTTAGGACTAGTATTGATTTAAAACTTCACTAATTTCTAAGTAGAATTGAAATCTCTTTGGTACTAGAAATTTTCAAGTAATTACTATAAATACACATCAATCTATGTATTGCATGCATATTAGGTTGAGATATCAAGTTGCCCATGTCCTAATTTCAATGTTGGCACCCTAGTATTTTCTAGTGTAAAGAGGACTTCCCTTTATAAGAAAGGAAAAAACATGTTCTATATGAAACTGTACAATGGTTCAACATAGACACTAGTTATTCAAGTCATCACCATTAACCTAGTTTCATCATTGTGCACCAAAATGTAATAGAAACCACTAATCTAGAAGAAAAGGTCAATGATTCAAGTGTCATGTAACACACAAATTTACACATTAATTCAACATATTTCAATTCATACAACATTCTCATAAGCACTCACAAAATTCCAAGATATGTTACCACATGTGAAAATTTATATTAAAATTCCTTCACACACATCCACACTATTGGGACTTGGGAGCGTTATTCACCTATAGAGAGTTCCTAAAGGAAGAGTTTATCTATAGATTGGTAAGAAACTATAAATGCAATATAATAATATGTAATAAATGTATATGTTGTAGTATATTATACATATTTTTTATATATGTGATGTTGCAGGAGAAACTACAAGAAATTTGGAGGAGAAATCACAAAAACATATTGAATTTACTATTATTATAAGTATAAATGGTGATGCAAGAGCACTTGTGATAGATTTGGATTTTATTCAATGTAATCCAAGGACATGGTAAGGTTTATCATGATGTTATGAGGTACCATGAGCAACTAAAAATGATCAAATATTTGTATATGTTACTACAAGCTTGGTGTTGGTAGTGGTGGTTATATAGGAAGACATGTACATATTGGTAATGTTAAGTAAGCAACCATTGAATCATAGAGTACAATAGTGGATACATATATATAGTGATTATTTATTGGAGAAATCATGATTAGTTATATTTGTGACATGCTAGCATCATTGTACTATCATAATATGTTATGCAGTTTTCTTTGTATTTCATATGTGGGTTGGGTAATTAGACAATTTTTATTCCATGATGACATCTATATACATATTCTCATGTGAAGGTGCCAAGGTTGGACAAACAAATAAGGTTATATAGAAGGGTATCCACTTGAAAGGTTGATTGTAGAAGAACGGTATGTTGTATTATTGTACACTGAGACTCCATACGAGACATGTGTAATGTCAAAAATTATATACCTTGTAATTTTGACACCATTTTTTATACTTGTTTTAGCATTTATCTCCCTTAGCATATTTTTATGTCCATTTGACACTATCCTAGCCTTTTTCCTTCTCCTAGTGCCAACATGGGCTTCATATTTTTATATCTCTATCCTTCCCATGTAAATGGATATGTTTTGTGTGTCAATCCAATTCCTTGCTATCATTTTGAGCCCTTTTTGGCCCTGCTATACTTGGATGGTTGCACAATATGTAGATGTTCATGTGACACACTAGAATCCACTAATTTTTTAGCCATACAACGATTGCTTCCTTCTAAAAATTGTACCTTTCTATGTTTGAACATGCAAATATAATTACTATTAGATCTATTAGGAGAATCCAAATAGTTATTTCATCTTGGCATGTACTTTCACCTTCCCAATATATCTTCTATTCTATAATTCTCATGTCATTGTGAAGCATTACAATACTCTTGAGAACTTTGAGAAATATCTTTATAATATTATTTTACATTATTGTTTAAGAGATGTTCTTTTGATTTCAATACTTGTCATCTTCATCCCAATGTTGTAGGTGGCATTATTCAACTATCTCTTTTCATTATTATTATTATTATTGCAATCTCTCTTTATGTTTCAGCATCTTAGTTGGAACTTTTGAGAGCTCCATTTTTTATTGTCCAATCTCATACACACTAGGGTGTTTATTCTTGTAGACCAAGGATTAAAACACATATTTACTTCAATGTTATTATTTTTAAATTCCTAAAAGAACATTCATACACCTTCCATTTTCCTCATTCTATTGGCTTCTTGTGTAGGGCAAAACACCAGAATAGGGACTTGATTTGAAGGCAAGCTCCTAAGTGACCACCCTCTTTCTCCCCAAATTTTCTTACAAGTATTCGAAGCCTCTCAAATGTACCAATGTTTATTATTCCTTCTCTCTCTTCATCTTTTCAATGTTCTAATAAAAATAGTATTTTAGTTTTTTCTTATGTTTTATGTATGTCTAGTATATCTGGTGGTTTTTTGTTGTGTCCTTGTGTCTATGTGTAGGTTCATACAATTTTTTGATTCTTTATTAAGTTTTTCATTTATTTTAGACAGCAAATAATTCAAAATATAGTGTGAGGATTAGACAACAATGTACCACACTAGTGTCCTACGTAGTGAGCTTCTCAAATTACTTTCTAAGTTCTATGTTTTGTCTTTCAAAATTGTCTTTCTATTTTTATTTTATGTGTTTATGTACTCTATTATTTGTAATTTTTATACCCAACTCTCTTTCTTATTTTAACATAATTCAAATAGGAAAGGAAAAAACTAGATAAGGATAGAAAGTTTTTTCTCTTTGTCAATAAAATAATAAAATAGAAAATAAATAAATAAATAAATAAAATTATCCCTATTACATATTAGAGAACTTGACTATTTGGTGAACCCCTTCTCATTCTAAAAAATATATTTATTTCTTTGCATTGTTGACATTCATACTTCTTCCATCTCAGGAGTTTCAACATATGGTCCCTTTTCTATGATCATGTTTTAAAAAAGTTACCATGTTTACAATATGTTTTATTTTCAACAACCTACTACTCCTACTACATCAACTTTCAATTTCTCTAATTTCCACTTTGATTTGACTATTGCAACTCTTCTTGCTTTTCCTAACTCTCCTACTAAATTTCATGATATACAAGGAAGCTTCAATTATGAAACCACCCTTCACATGGAGATGAGGATCAAACCCATCATATTGATAGATATTCACCATTTTTCAAAACTATGTTGATGGTTGATGAGGTCATTTTTCATATGACTAGCCCTATCCTTAATGTTATATATACAATGATATGCCACTATCCCAAAGGTATAGATATTGTGTGTAGATTTATTCTCATTATAAACAATGATGGTGCTACTAATGGGGCCACTTTTGAAGAAATAGTCAATTCCCACTATGACATCACTCACTCAAAATTATATTTTAGTTACCTTTTGGTACCATACTTTTGTAGTATACACAAGATATTGAAATTGTATGAGTATGATATAAATTAATGCATCTATTGCTCAATTGTTTCAATTTTTCTAGCCTTTAATATAGAAATTAAACTAATGATCAATAATGAATAAGCTAGAAATTTTATATGTTAATCAACCTCAATTACTTGGATTGAATTCCTTCAAGGTGCATGGAGATAAATTGGTTAAAATTTGATAGCTTGTAACATTTTTATAAATCTAGGCACTTTTACACTAATTCATTGTCTTTCTTATTCTAACTAAGTTTGCATGATTACATGTTTTCTTTGTGTAAATTAACAATCAAGTCAAGCATGATAATTTTTTCTTTGAAATCAAAATTTTTTTTATTTAAATTTAATAAATTCTTTTGAGATGTATTTTATATATTGTTGCAAGCATTACTTCCATGCTCACATATTATGAACTATGCATTCTTTGTGTGAAAATTAATAGTCAAGCATAATAATTTTTTATTTAAAGTTAGGTTTGTGTTCATTTGAATTTGATCAATTCTACTAAGAGGTATTTGATATCTTGTTGCAAACAATGTTTCATTTCTCATATATGTTTCATAAAGTCAACTATTTGTTTTCTATATATAGTGTGAAAGTGGGATAATTGGAAATTGATTTCCTTACAAAAATAATGTAGAAAACGAAGGCTATAACTAGTTTGACCAGATGAATTGAAGAATTTTCTTTAGTCATTCTTGGTATTATTACAAATGGTTATGATATTGATAAATTATGATATATTCAAAGTTACCTCGTTTTAATATATATTCATCAAAATCTCATAGATTATTAAATATGTGATATTTTCATAAACTAGTAAAAGAACCTAAAGAAATTATCGGATGGTTGATACACACATATATAAACAGTTCTATCATCTAAGCATTGTAAAATTTGGTATAGAATACTCTACACCGTGCAAGATTTGGTTGAATATTATAGCCACCCAAGATCTAGGAACTTCATGAAAGCACAAGAGAGATCAGTTATGAGAGAATAATTATATTTTATCAAAGAATGCAAATGATATAGTATGATGATATAATATTTTACACATGAGACCACCTGAATACATAGCCAAGGTGAGACATAGGATTAGGCAAGATTATGACAAGTGTCTTAATCCTATGTCATGAGAACTAATATTAAATGACCTAGGACACAATCATTAAATTTCAAAATATAAGATAAGATCTTACAACAACTAATAACCTTCTAGAAAGATTCCTTAGGACCTAAGTAAATTGAACATGTAAGTAATACCCACTAATGAACTAGTTAGGTAAAACACCTATTTACACTAACAAACATTGCATGAAACAACAGACCAAAAACATAAATGTGTAGTGCTTGGACAATATGACTATTGATATATGTGTATTGGTTTGTTCATATGTATTTATAAACCATCCAATGACATATTTAGGTGCTTTTAATAGTTATTTACTTAAGAGTTATTTTATTTACTGGAGAGTTATTTTATTTTATGTACTTAAGAGTTGTTTTATAATTATTTTATTTTACTTTAAAACTATTTAAGAATTATTTTATTTATATTTAATTAAGAGTTATTTTGTACTTTTAGTTTTTTGAAATATATGTTAGTTGGTTTTTAGTTTATATTTACACGATCACAATGTAACACTTCATATTTTTTTCCCACTATAGAGCACCTCTTAGCATAATAACTTAAAATTGATATATCATTTTTTAGATAGATTTATTTAAGATATATAGACTAATTAAATATAAGGATAATATTTTATGTTATAGTCTTGTATCATCCATCTATACACCAAATACAAATAGCTAGACCTTTATTGGGTGAACTATGAAATGCAAACCATGACAACTAGGGTATTCAACTAAATACCTAGATTTAATGGACTTGATGCTTATGAATGGGCCACATATGTTGATTATTTTTTAGAGTTTATAAAAAAAATAGTTTAAAGAATAAAACATGTGGATGGTATTTTTTTATAGGTCTCTATATGAGATGACAAGGAGATGGATTGATGATTTTATTGAGCATCATTTTTTCTTAGAATGATCTTATGACTATATTTCTTGAGAACTATAAATACAATGCACTAACCCTACTTCTCTTGTCTAAAAACTAGTGAACATCAATAGGAAGGAGGAATAGTCAAGTTATGATTTCATCCATAGTTGTTGTTTCCCTTTCTTGTATTCCAAGGAAGTTTAGGCTTGATGTATATGCATGTATTGACATATTTTTTGAATATTATGAGGTTGGTCTAAGTCTGGAGCCAAAGGAGATGAAGCCCACAAGTTTAGAGAAAACCTATGATTAGGTTGAATCCCTTAATGTTAGATGCACAAGACAACTGAGAGGGGATGGGTGAATCAATTGTACATTAAAATATTCAATCACTCATTAAATTTCAAACCATTATTAAAATTTAAACCCTCATTAAGCATTAGCAAAATGTAAACATGTGAAACAATAATGCAAACACAACCATACACAAGAGAACACTAGATTTATGTGGAAAATCCTAAGTAGGGAAAAATCGTGATGAGGATTAGCTCACATATATATGAATAGAAACACTGAATACAATAGGCTCACTACCTAGAAAAGAAGAAAGGATCATTGTCGGGTGGTTCACTGCCAAGAAGAAAGAAGAATAAAAGGAACTGTACAAAGAGATTCACTATCTCAAAATAACAAGAAAATCCACCACTACAATTTTTCACCGTCCACAGCCTTTGGCTGACTACCTCTAGCAACTTCAAGCACACTGAAAATGTAGACACATTCTACTCACTACATCCAAAGTCATAGGCATTTAAGCCCGCACTTAGATCACCACACTTGATTACATTCACACTTGCCACACTCTCAACACAAAATTCATCTTGCATTTATACCATCCATGACCTAAACAATCTCAATTAGGTCACCCTTAATAAAATGTTTGTACCTCAAATATGCAGCACCAAAATAAGTTGGCACCAAACACTTTCATGGTGGAAATAAGTGGAGGCAGACCACACCAAGGGTTAATTAGGACCCAAATCTACATCAAAATGCTTCACCATCTTCCACAAACAACAAACATCCTTCACAATTAGCACTAGCACCTAGGTTGACCAAACCTACACTAACACTAACAAGCAACCACATACATGCCTCTTCAAGTTCGAAAACAACATGCAGACCATAAAGCAACACTCCATAGTATGCACACAACATCCCAGAATATTCCAAAATAAAAAAACTACACATGAACACTGTTGCAACCTTCTTAAACAAAGATTACTTTCATCCTACGCATCAGGATGCACTACCAATGAACTCCAACATAAGAACTGAACTTGCAGAGCAACTCAACACTATAAACTCCATGGAAAAGTAGATATAGATAATATAAGCACTTTATCAAATCCACAAGACAGGCAACAACAATGCAAAGAAATGCAGAGCAATCCCATTTCTCCCAAACAACCTTCTTCATAAGCAAACACACTGTCAAACACATTGTTTACTATCGTATGATCTAGAACCTAAAGTTCTCTATATATAGAACCTCTAAACACCTCTGATCATCATATCCAAACCGCACAAGCATATCTTCAACCATGAAGAAATGTGAAGCACAACACTAAGCACACCTTTGTCACACTACACACTTTTTTTATTCATTTTTTTCTCAAAATCACTTGGAAACCAAGTGAACTAGCTGCATTAGCAACACCAAAACAACTCTACAACACCTTCTCATCATGACTACAACATCTGCAACAAAAAAAATCTCCACACCAAGGGTTGACATCAATGACAACACCAACAACATAACTACAACACTTAAGAGGATGAAGGATGAGTAGATTTTGAAGATGTTGTCTTCAAGTGTATATTATACTAAGAAAAAAGTGGGTATTTAGTGCATTAAGGATGCTCATGAGAGCTATTTTATTGATGCATATCTAAAGGAAGTTGAAAATATTGATGGTGTATCATGTGATAGTTGTATGGATGATGAAGATGGTATATACACTTACCTTCAATTTGATGGGTATATTCTTTAATATGATAATGATAATGGTGTGCATGGAAGTATTTAGTTAGAGGACTAGGATTTTGAATTTTAGTTTAATATGCTTCCATATTTTTATGCCTTTAAATACGATGGTGCTTGATATGAGGAGACTACTTCATTGGATTAGGTTGAGAGTGAAAGTGAGGGGGGGGGAATTTATGACTTCACACCTTGTGATAGCTATGGTGTTGAGAGACCTATAGGACAAGAACTTGAATAAAACTATGATATTCTCCCTTTGTCAATAAGTATTGTGATGGTTTTGGTACATCTAATAGATATATTTTCTCTTATGATTGTGAGGTGGAGGATTCTACTTCACAAGAGAAAGATATTGATATGGATGTGATGTTTCTAATCTACATGAACCTACTTTAAATACCAATGTTCATGAGTTTTTTTTTATTAATGAGTTTTTAGAGCTTGGTTTAAAGGTATTGAATTTTACTAATGTGAGTCATTTTAAGGATTCATTTCTAGACTCATTAGCTGGATATGTTGAGGCCAGATTTATGAGTTACAAAGGAGATGTAAATGTTTATATACAAGGGAAAGAAGATGAAATTATTAAGTATTTTATTTGCAAAAAAGGTGACTTTACAATGGATTGTAATGAAGGATATGAAATAGAGAGATAATTTGAAGATTTTCAATACTCACATAAAGTGCCTTAAATTTCTAATCTTTATGTTGAGGATATAGAAATGGATTTGAGTTAGGATTGTGATTCAATCATGAAGAGTACATCAAAAAAATTGGTATTGAATGGGTTACAATTTGTAGATGAATATGAGACTTCAAATGATATAACCCCAACTTGAGGTTGTACCTAAAAATGAGACATTTTAGTTTAAAGTTTAGGGGAGTATTTTTATTCATGTTGGTTTGGGTGCTAGTCAAGGTGTGTTTCATCCTACTATGAATTTTAAAAATATATGTTTACATGTGGATGGGAATGATGATGGTCCATAATAATTGTGGTTTCTATGTCAAGATGATTGTAATTTCTAGTTTCAATATGATTCTCATGATATTGTTAGTTAGCATGTGCTTGCATGCAAGGGGTATGTTTGGCTACAACTAAATGATGGGTGCACTTTATCTTGAGGATTCTTAGCTCTTTCATCACATTTATTTTTATAGAATCAAATAGTTTGTGGTATTTTATCCATGGCCTTGTGCCATGGATATTTTTTGGTAGGGTTTTACCTACAATTATTTTTAAATTTTGTTTACAAACATACAATTTTAATCCCTTTTGTGCCCTAATATTATTAGCTATAATTTTTTATTTTCTTCTTCATATTATATATGTGTGTGAATTTTCTCTCTACGCTTTTTTTGTTTCCCTCCCTCCTTATCTCTTTAGTATTTTTGTTTTCTCCCAAAGATGTGTTTGGATTCTCATTTTTCCTACAATAGACATGTGTCCCCAACTAGAGTCAATGTTAGTATTGGACCTTCTAGTCCAATTTTTTTAAATTCTTATGTCCTATTTTTTGTATTGTCCTTCTTTCTAAGCCATACTAAACCCTAGACCCCAAGATTTTTTCTAGGTTCTAGAATTTTTGGTTTTTTGGGTTCTAGATATTTCTATGTTTTTTGGGATCTTCTATTTTTTTAAGTGTTTTTTGGTTGTTCTAGATTGTTTTGGGGGTTTTTTTGGGTTTTATCTCATTTTTTTATTATTTATTTTTATAATTTATTTGTGCTTTACCTCTCATCATATCTTTTTCATGAGTCTAAATTTATATGAAAAAAATTATGTGAGGGTTTTTAGATCAATTTTCAAGCTTGGATAGACTTTCAAGACTTTGACGAATGAAATTCCATTCCTTAAAGTCCGCATTTCACTAATTTTAGGATTTTGAGATTTTCTTTCTTATCATACCATTCCTCAAATTTCAGATTTCCCTAATTTTAGGATTTTGAAATCATACATTATATTGTGAGATCTACAATTTGTGTAGCTTTTTAAGCTATCATAATTATAATTTGCATATATAACTTATATGTAGATCATCAATACCCATATATTTTAGTATTGATGTAGATTCTATTGGATGACCTTGTTTGGTCACCTGGTGCATCGATATGTTTTTCATTATGAGGCAAAAAGATGGTGTTAATTGAGATAGTAGTATTTTGAGACCAATAGTTATTGACTATGATGTATGTGAGATTCTAGATGTTTATTCAGTGAGATTTTAGTGTATGTGCATTGAGGGTGGTGATCATGGTGTCATGGAGGTTCTTTTATGCACAAAAATCTTAAACATAATGGTTATTTATGCAGATTTATTATTGATGGTGATTAATTGATTCCTAGATTATAGGTGATGGTTGATATTCTTTGTTTGGACATCATGTTTTTACTTTATTCTCTTGAGTTGTTGGTGTTACAACTGAGTGTTTTGATTGTGTGAAGGACATGGGTGATTATTTAGTTAGTAGATGGTTATCATGATTTCATGTGTAGCTTGGTATCAAGGTTCAATGATAGCTTTGATATTGATTTGGTTTTTTCACTTTGTAATGGTTGATATTTTGTATTTTTTTTGTGTCATGAGGATCTCTAGGATTATACCTCTTGTTTACAATATTTTTTTATTGATATCTTCAGTTTTATTGATAGGATATGCTTATCTTCATGTCATTTAGATATGTTGACAAATTGTTACTACGAAGCATTCTTGGATTCTTCGGTTGTGATTTTAGATGTGATTTATAGGTTTGAAAAATGATTCTTCATTTTGAGGATTAGTTATTATGCCATGGTGGAATCTCTATTACCAATTATATTTTTAATATGATAAAGGTGATCTCGTGAGAAAATATATTCATTAAAGATATGTTATATTCTTTTAAGATGTAAATCGCATCATCGTGGTGAGTTTAATTTTGTAGTTGGAGGTTTGAAAATAACTTATGGTAAATGATACACAAGTATTGTGATTTTTTCCTTGCGATCTTCCAATTATTTGGTGTTGCAATTTCAGTTTAGTTGGAATGAGATTAGTTATACACATGTAATAGGTTTGGGTGATGTTGGAGATCTCTTATTTCTTGGAGATTGTGTGTTGTGATAGTGACTCTTGATGAGGTTTTAGTAGGAAGAACAAGGACCTGTTGGTGTGAATAAATCTCGTGTACCTAGCTAATCCTAGAAAGAAGGACGTATTCACATGTTAAGTTTGCTTAGGTCCTAGGTGGCTTTTTAGAAGTCTTGGTTGTCTAGATAAGATCTTATTTTTTGGCCTTTTATTTAATATTGGTTACCTAGGTCATTAAATATTTGTCTCATAGCATAATATTATAACACATGTCAAAATCATGTCTAATCTTATCAACAACTAATGAATTATTTGCCATAAGTTCTTCAAATTCTATATATTGATCTCTACCAGATATTATCATATTGCTGCTCAAAATTTCCAGCTTGACTTGATCCATCTCATGCCAGATCTTTAAGTCTTTTTCAATTGAATTCAAATTTTTCTTGAAAGCTTCCAAAGTTTGATTCATCTTAACTCTTGTTGCTCTAACAGTGCTCAAAACATGCAATGCCTTCTCAATCACTCGAATACCTTGATCAATTAGCTGATCTACCCAAGAATCATCTGCCTTGGCATTTTGGGAAACCTTCTCCAATTTCCTAACCAATTCTTTAGATGTAAAGGAAGTTAATGGATTAACTTTCTCTGAATAATTCGTTATTTTTTGAATCACCGTGATGAGTTGTAAATTCTCCTCTTTGAGCTCACTCTTCTTTGCCAATAACTCATCATACTTCTGAACTAATGAGGCTATTGAATCTATGGCATCATGCATGAGACCATAATGTGTTTTTTACCAAGTTCAATCTTGGTAAGCCTGTAATATGATACCTACATCTCTTTAGGTGGCTTCTCAACCAATGGCTCAACTACTTCTACATATTTAATTTTGTTTTCATCTATCACCACCCGCGAGACTTTCTTTGCCTTCTTATCAAATCTGGACTTAGGTTTCGCAAGTTGTTGGAAATCAAAAACATCAGGACAGATCTCCTACTGCTTCCTTTTGGGATTAATTGAACTCATCCATGAGGGTAGTTCTAATGAGTTCACATTGGAGACACCAACTATGGTTTCTGAAGAAACAGGCTCTGCTTATACCATAGTTTTCAGCTTAGGAGAATTTTTTGTCTGAATTAAGAAAGGCCTTTGCTCAGGTGGTAACACATGATTTACCTCTACCATGAACTTATCAAAACTTAAAGCATAAGTATCAACCTCAAGAAAAGGAACACTGGACATTGCCACATAAGAGGGATTAACATAAAAAATTATCTCCAAATCTTCATGAGAAGTTTCAATAGGTAACTCCACATTAGCACCAATGGATGTACTAGGTTCCACAAGATCTATAAATACAGTGGAGAAAGAATCCACATCTGTGTCAATATCCATGGTTATTTGAGGAATGACCGTATGAGAGGAATCTGAGACTACTGAAGGGGGCGATTCTATTGTATTCTCCTCACATGTATCATTCTCAGCATCAACAACATGAATCTGCATCTATGATGTTTCCTTTCCTTTCATTGATACTTCTGATGGAGGGATTACCAAAGCTCTGGTAACCCTTAACTTGATTCTTCTACTAGAAGAAGAAGCACCTTTTTTAGACTTGACTCTCATTTCAGACCTTTGTCCAACTGGCCCAGCCAAATCATTTTCTGCTTCACCTTTGATCTTGATAATCTTCACATTATTATCCTTCAACCAAGCATTAGTATTAGCGAGGATAGGCTAAAAATCTATCAACGATAGAGTGACACTCCTTTTTGGACCATTGTGGAGAAGAAAGAGGAGCTTTTGCATCTCTTTTCTCAATGTACTCTAGATCTAGGATTTTTCCATCATCCACCATCCCTTTAGGGATTCTGGTTAAATTAAGATCCACAATTTGCTCCAAGGTAAACCTACTATAGTCCATTCATCTTATTTCCTCTTCGGTATGGAGATCAACCCAAATATATTCGAGGCAATGAACATGAGTGAAGACTCACTTGATTATATCTTTCATCCCTTAGTAATCAAAATATTTCCTTGCGATGAACTTCTTCAACTTGATCTCTTAAAGCTCAGCTTCCATTGCCTTGGCTCTCTAAGAAGTGTTCAAATAATATCAACCAATCTGCAATGGATTATGTGAACAAATATTGACACCCAACTTGTGATTGTCAAGTTGTATAGCATGAACCACCATTAACTGTCTCACCAACTCCATCAAAATAATTCTATCAGTGGGATACCGAGGTAACATGTACGATTGTCCCTCAAAACATCCAACCCTCATATAAGTGAAAGAATGGAACTATAGGAACAAACAACCATACTCATTCACTTTTTTCCACGCCACTTCAGAGACTCTTCTATTCTTGAGTGATTTATCAAAGCGACACATGAAGTGACGAAAGAAACCATCCTGCACTCTTCTATAATGAATCCTACTGGGCTTTAAAGTCAGTTGATCATAGTATTCCCACACTAGCACCAACGATATATTACCCTTGGTAGAAAGATTAGGAAACTGTCTGAGTGACAAACCACTATATACACCAAGAATGAATTCATATAAAAAGTGAAGGTAGTAGGAACTTGTGCCAATTTCCTACACAAGTTATCATTGATTAACTCTCCCTAGAAAACATGAGACTGCCCTTTCCTCATAACCACGATGTATTTGTACATCCAAATTTCAAACACATTGGAGTGTTTTAAACCTATTATCTTGCTAAGAAGCATGATCATATCACTTACTTCCTCAATGAATTTAGAATGATACAACTTAGGCCATCTGGAAAAACAAGTTCAGGGAGTCTTCAACCACTTAGCATTAATATGTCTGATGCAATCTGATCTTCTCTGATTGTAGTGATCTGTAGCACTCTTCATTGTGATTTCTGCATACAAAGGGGCTACAGGAACTTTGAAGATCTTTTTTATTGTCTCAGCATCCAAACTTATTATAAAATTTCCATCTTCATTCTTGATTGTCCTTGTTTCTTGATCAAAGTGAGTAGCACATGCAAGTACAAATTCAGGTTCTAAAGCGGCCACTAGGAATGAAGAAACCAAATGAATATAACTATTGAGAATTAATTGCATTCCATGAGTTGGTGAACCCTTCGTTCTTTCTAGAAACTCAGACATATCAACATGATCGATCTTTGTATCTCTAATCTCATCAATGAGAGAACCAACCTGAGAGGGAGCAATATCATTCAAATATTTTTCATACTTATACTTCATTTTCTTGTTTGGAAGTGATGTTGGCTCTTCTGTCATTGAACAAGAATCTGAAACATTGTGATGAAAACTCAGAAGAGTAAGAACATCTTTAGTAGCTATTGGTGATTCCATGATGTCAAATCTTTTAAAATCAATGTTTCCAACAAAACTTGCATGGGTATTTAACTTGCAACAACTTGGAATGAATCAAATATTCTTTGCGGATATGCTTTGAATAGCAATGGGAAGGAAATCGAATCTGGGAAGGTCGACTGCAATCTTTACTTTTAATCGGGTCTTAGAGACCCGATTGCAAGCAACGAGTATATTTCAACAATGGATACTTGCAGCCAGGTCTTAAAGACCCGATTACAAGTAAATAAATGGTGTAATGAAAGCGTTTTGAAAAGATCTATAAACAAGGGGTATGGCAGATAGAAACCAAGTAGGCTGCCAAGTGTGAAAAAACTCCTACTTGCAATCGAATTTCTAAGACCTGATTGCAAGAACGCAAGAGGGGTTTATAAAAGAATGTCTCCTACTTGCAGTCGGTTATTAGAGACCCGATTGCAAGCACACACATTAAAGAGTTTCAAATGATTCACTTGCAAACAATCTACTTGCAAATGGGTACTCTTGCAAATGAATATACTTGCAAACGATCATACTTGCAAGTAACTTGGGTGACGCCAAAAAACGAAGGTGAAAAAAAAACATGCATCTAAAAATAAAGGTTTAAAAAAAACAACAAAAGAAAAACAAAGAGACAAAACGTACCTTGAAGATAAGAATTGCTAGACTCAAAGAAAACCTAAGGATCTTTGGAAGATGAAATTGACACTTATAAGTGACACGGGATGAAGACTCCTCTTTGAATGTAATAAGCTTGACAATAAATTTTCTCCTCTAGAAATGCAGAAATAAGAGGAATAAATCAGTTTTACAAATACACGCCATCACTTGAAATGTAGAAATAAACCCATGGTCGGGTCTTATAAATTCAATAGCAAGTGTGTTAAAGTGAATCGACCTTCACTAACCTGAAATCGGGTCTTCAAAGACCCATTACAAGTCATATAATGCATATCACTTAAAATCGGGTTTGTAAAAACCAATTACAAGTGACTTTTTGAATCATGGCGTTCCTTGCTAACTTGCAATTGGACTCCAAGGACCGATTACAACAATTTAAAAACTCAAATAACTTCACTTGAAATCGAGTCTTCAAAGACCGATTACAAGTAGTTTTTATAACAAGAAGTATTAAAGTGATCATATATGAAGTTGGTACAAGTACGCAAGATAACACTTGCAATTAGGCATTCAAGACCCCCAACTTGCAATGAGGCGTTGAAAACTCGATTTGGAAAAGAAAAGGCAAAAAACATGACCAAAAAGACATCCAAACTAATTCAAAAAGGATCAAAATTGCTTAAAAGCTTAAATATTATACAAGGCAAGTTTTTCCCTTGAAAAAGGTGCATTAGAGAAACCAAAATAGGAATTTTTAAATAAAAATTTGTATAGGTTGTCCATTTTTTGCTTTACAAAAATTGAGGACAACATTTGGCTCTAATTGGGGGATTTATTTCACTCATCTCTCTGAGAAAGAGGAGAGGAATAGAAGCCAGATCTCTAAGTGCCTTCATCCAACCATTGGGCAAAGAAGTCAAGCAACCAAAAAGAAGAAACAAACAAACAAACAAAAGACTCAAAACTGGACTTATGTACAAAAAACTTATCTGGAAGTTTACTCGAAGAAATGTTTTAAATGTTGTCCACTATAGGGTAGCGCAAATGGAGTACCATCTGAATATTCTAACAAATAACTATTTTCACCAGCAATTTGATGAATGGTAAAAGGTCCTCACCAAAGAGAATCAAAATTTCCATGCATAGCCTTTGGTTCTCTCCTTTTATCCCATAGTAGAACACGATCACCAACCTGAAATGCTCTATGCTTAGCTTTTTTATCAAAAAGAACTTTGACTTGTTTCTGATGCTCAGCAATCTAATCTACCACTTGTGTTCTTTGTTCCTACAACTGATAAAGAAACATTATTCTTTTGTCTATGGCACTTTCAAAAATTTCATCCTCAATTTCCTTAGCTAACTTTAGCGCAGGAAGCTCTAAAGTGATGCGTATTTTTGCATTCATCCCATAAAGAAGTTGAAAAGGATACATGCCGATAGCTCTTTTAGGTGTAATTTATTCTACCCGTAAAGCATCATAAAGAGCCTTATGCCAAGACCTTTGATTTTGTTCCACAAGTTTACATATGATAACAACCAAATTCTTATTATTAGATTTTGCCCGACCATTACCTTGAAGATAATAATCAGAAGAATGAGCCAATGTGATACCATACTAAAAAAAAAACTGAGTTACCTCATGGTAAGAGAAGGTAGCTACATTATCAGTTACAATCGTATGCGAAACTCTAAATCTTGAAATTATATTCTCTTTGAAAAGTCTACATACCACTTCTAAAGTAGCATGTTTGACTGGTATTGCCTCCACCCACTTGGTGAAGTAATCAGTTGCAGTAAGAACATATATGTGACCAGCACTTGAATAAGGATTAATAAAACCAATAAAATCAATTCCCCGTTGCTAGAAGTGTTCTTCAATCACCACTGGCTTCAGAGGTAATGCTGCAAAATTTTGTTTGCCTACAAACTGTTGACAATGTGCACACTTGTGTACCCATTTAAAAGCATCTTGAAAAAGTGTAGGCCAATAATATTTGGTCCTCAAAATCTTATGAGCAGTTATTGGAGCAAAACATTCCCACCACACTCTAGATTATGGAAAGATTCCAACAATCTCGTTTGTTGTACCTTATCAGCACAATGAAGAAAAGTACCATCAATAGCACGTTTGTATAACCACAAAAGTTTTAGGTAGAAAAATTTGTTCTTTGGGACATTGGGACATTGTTATTCTCCATAAAATAACGCTAACCAAAACTTTTGGTCAAGGTCAGCCCTAAGGCATGAGCTACCTTAGCCGGCATGACATTATTAGAAGCATTAGAATCCAAGACACAATTACTTAGTTGGAAACCATTAATCAACAAAGAAATATAAAAGGGTTCTATTTTTCCTAGGACGAAAAATGACATGATTACCAAATTATTGGGCAAATTCTTGGGTTCAAAAATAGGAATACTTTCATCTATAGGGTGAGTATCCTTGCTTTTGAAAAAAACTTGCTAACCTATCAAATTGATCAGGATTAGCTTGTAGATATTCAACTTCAGACATCTAAATTTTAGTCTTCCTAGCATGGTCAATAATATCAAAAGCTTGAAACGAACTAGCTAAGGATGGGTGAACATTATCAACTTGGGGCTTAAAGCTAGGCACACTGGACTTCAGATTACTTGAAGGAACAAAAGGAGGATTGTTACCACTTACTTGGCTTTTCACTGCATCCTTAGGAAGGATAGGCAATGGTGTTCCTCTTTTAGCAATAGTGATAGGAAACTAAGAATCATTCATGGCTTTCGTTGCTTCTTCTTGTTGAGCTAACTTTATCTGGGATCGTGTCATCACATCAAATTCTTGACTATGAACTCTTTCAGCTGTTGTTGAATCATCATAGTGCATATACCTTCTGGTAGAGTCGCCAGTTGCTTCTTCTTCCTCTTGGTAAGGAACAATAGCATCATCAGATTGATAATCAAAGAATGAAGATTCATTTTGATCAGTCTCAAAATAACCAACTATTGCTTTATGTGGTGGTGGTTCAAGTGCAAGTCTCTTAGGAGGAGGAGGAAGCTTGGGTTGATTTTTCGCAGCATAACTGGCAACAGAATTGGGATGTGTACGCCTTGGAATATCCTTGTAAGGTGCAGAAAAAGAATTTTGAGAGACTTGCTTCTTTAAAGCAAGAATTTCATTCGCCAATTTCTGCACCATAGAATCAGTAGTGCCTGATGACGACACTTCCATCAAAGAATTTCCCTTTGACCAGTTAATATCCTTTTCTGATTTTTCCAGCCAAGATCAAATCATCTTCAATTTTTGTGTTCATTGTCTGAGCAGTGGCCAAATCTGTTGGAGTTGCTCGTCTCAGTAGAAAACTAACTTTTGGAAGTTGTATGTTGATGAAGAAGCACTTAAGATTTTCAGGAGTAGGCTGAGAAGATGTGGGAATTCTATTTGCCAATTTATTAAACTTGGCAATGAATTCTCACATGCCTTCATGCGTATCTTTCTTCGTCTGGGTCAGTTGAGCCAACAAAGAATGTTCATCTTCCGCAGGCTTAAAACATTCCTCGAACTTATCGTTAAGTGTGGCCCAAGACACGATCGAACCAACAAAAAGATTATAGAACCAATCACCAACAATACCTTGGAGAATTTCCACAAAAAGGCGAACGACAACATCTTGATGCTCCACTCCAAGAACACCCCATGCCATATAGAAAGACTTGACATGCTCATCTGGATGTTGTTTACCATCTCCATAGAATTTAGGAATATTCTTTTGGGAACCTTGTGGAAGAGGATGGAGAGGTGGCGTTAAAGCCAAAGGACCAAAAGTTGCTCCCCAAGGACCCGCAGTAGCAGCAGCAACAACCATAATAGGAATGGAAGGTATTAACGACTTGAAAAAGAAAGGTGAAACTTCACTTAGAATGAGATTTTTCTTCTTGGATGGTGGGAAACTAGTAGTTCGTGAAAGAGAGGATGTACTGGTGAGAAAATCAAACCTAGTTTATTCACCTAGAGTAATTTCTTGAGAAATTTTATCCTTCTTACGACGAATGTAATAACGAGTTCCTTCCAATGTAAAGAACTAACAAAAACCCAATCATTTTTTTTCTGAAAACTTTAAGACACTAGACTTCAAACGAAAGTGTGAGGCTTATGAATGTGTTCAATGTCCCCAGCGGAGTCACCAAAAACTGTTGGTTGAAAATTTTGTATACCTTGAGGATATGCAAAATTGTAGTTTCAATCACAGTGTGTGAGTATGATACTCTCCTAATTTAGGGAAGGCTCCCCCTTTTCTACTAACTAACTTAAACTAATATGGGTAGGACAGCAACCTTTCCTCTTTTTTCAAGAAAGATTATATTATTTTCTCTTCATAGAAAAATAACAACCTTTAACGAAACTATTACAGCAATTTGAAATGAAATCAAGAGAGAGGAAATGAATTTTCCTGAAAGCACAAAGACTTTCATCACCTCCTCTGGGACGGGAAAAAAATCACCAAGCACAAAGACTTGAGTATCTGAAATCCTATCTACCCTTTTAGAATCATTACCTAAGAACAATATACAACATATAACAACACAAAGTTTGAAAGTATGGTGCACCTATGAATTACTTTAAATGGGAATTACTACATGTACAAAGACTTGCAATTATTCTCAATTCCTAATCACAGATTACTAATTCAATCTTCAATATTTATAGCACAAAGTCTGCAGATATTTAGAGTGAAGCTCTCTTCAACAATATTCTCAACCTTCAAATAATCACAAGGAAATGCCCCAAAATGACACAAAAACATAATGGATACAAAATAGAACTTCAACACAAAGTATGAAATTCTAACTCCTTGATATTACTTGAAAAAGAACAGTTTATAACTATAAAGCTCAAACTCTTTATAAGTACAAAATTTTACAGAATTTACTTGCTTTCCAAAAAGATCATTTTACAATAAACCCCCTCTATTATATATAGGAGAGGATTCTTGAGAAAAAGGTGGGAGGATCCCAACTAACTTGAGAGATTCTCTCAACCACCATGACTTATTCCAACTACAATCCTAATCTAACTCAAACTATAATTGCCTTACATGTAATTACATCTTACAAAAATACGAGTGAAAGAAACACTTGCAATTACAAAACTTTTTTTTACATGTAACTTGTCGAAAACAAAATACATAAAATAAAGAGAAAGTATCATGAGACACTTTTATTCCATTTCATTTATGGCTTTAAAGGATTGGAAATTTTTGATAGTTCTTTGCAACTCATCAGGATTAGGACCCAACGTGCTCTTGGCAACCGCAACAGTCTTAAGAATCACATCAAAATACCTCATTGTTGCTTCTTTGTGTTCTTCAAGGACAATTTTCATTTTATCAAAGATCATTTAATGATTTACAAACCTATGGATCGAATCCATAGTGAACTGCTCTGACTCTAGCTCTTGGCGATGATTTGATGCCATTTCAGAAATAACCACATCTTCTACAATCAACTCTCCTTCATGAATTAGAATCTTGCAAGACATTTTATCAAAACTAGAAAGTATGTCTTGCTCAACTTCGCCACTCACTTCAAGTGTAGCTTGAACATCTTTGATGAGGTCTTCAAAAACTAATGACTTGTTTGGCATAAGTTCTTCAAATTCTATATATTTTTCTCTGCCATATATTATCATATTGCTGCTCAAAATTTCCAACTTGACTTGATCCATCTCATGCCAGATCTTTAATTCTTTTTCAATTAAATTCGGACTTTTCTTGAAAGCTTCCAAAGTTTGATTCATCTTAACTCTTGTTGGTCTAATAGTGCTCAAAACATGCAATGCCTTCTCAATCACTCGAATACCTTGATCAATCAATTGATCTGCCCAAGAATCAACTGCCTTGGCCTTTTGGGAAACCTTCTCCAATTTCCTAACCGATTCTTTAGATGTAAAGGAAGTTAATGGATTAACTTGCTCTGAAGAATTTATTATTTTCTGAATCACCGTGATGAGCTGTAAATTCTTCTCTTTAAGCTCACTCTTCTTTGCCAGTAACTCATCATACTTCTTAACTAATGAGGCTACTGAATTTGTGGAATCACACATGAGACCAAAATGTGTTTGTTTACCAAGTTCAATCCTGGTAAGCCTGTAATCTGGCAGCTACATCTCTTCAGGTGACTACTCATCCAATGGCTCAGCTACTTCTGCATATTTCATCTTGTTTTCATCTAACACCACCTGTGAGACTTTCTTTGCCTTCTTAGCAACTCTGGAATTAGGTTTCACGAGTTGTTGGAAATCAAAAACATCAGGAGAGACCTCCTATGTCTTCCTTTTGGGAATAATTGAACTTATCCATGGAGGTAGTTCTAATGAGTTCACATTGAAGACAACAACTATGGTTTCTAAAGAAATAGGCTCTACCTGTACCATAGTTGTCACCTTAGGAGAATTTTTTGTCTGAATTGCAACAAGCCTTTGCTCAGGTGGTAAAACATGATTTACCTCTGCCATGAACTTATCAAAACTTAAAGAAGAAGTATCAACCTCAAGAAAAGGAACACAAGACATGGCCACATAAGAAAGATTAACATCAAAAATTCTCTCCAAATCTTCATGAGAAGTTTCAATAGGTAACTCTACATTAGTACCAATGGATGTCCTAGGTTCCATAGGATATACAAATATAGTGGAGAAAGAATCCACATTTGTCTCAATATCCATGATTATTTGAGGAATGACCATATGAGGGGAATCTAAGACTACTGAAGGAGAAGATTCAGTTGTATTCTCCTCACGGGTATCATTCTCAGCATCAACAAAATGAATCTGCATCTGTGATGTTTCAGTTCCTTTCGTTGATACTTCTAGTGGAGGGATTACCAAAGCTCTGCTAACCAGTAACTTGATTCTTGTACTAGAAGAACAAGCCCCTTCTTTAGACTTGACTCTGATTTCAGACATTTGTCGAACTGGCCCAGCCAAATCATTTTTTGCTTCACCTTTGATCTTGATAATCTTGACATTATTATGCTTCAACCAAGCATTAGTATTAGGGAGGATGAGTTGAAATCTGTCAAGGATAGAATGACACTCCTTTTTGGACCATTATGGAGAAGGAAGAGGAGCTTCTGCAACTCTTTGCTCAATGTACTTTGGATCTACGATTTCTCCATCATCCACCATGCCTTTAGGGATTTTGGTTAAATTAAGATCCACAATTTACTCCAAGGTAAGCCTACTATATTCCATTCTTCTTATTTCCTCTTCGGTACAGAGATCAACCCAAATATCTTTGAGGCGATAAACATGAGCGAAGGCTCTCTTGATTTTATCTTTCATCCCTCGATAATCAAAATCTTTCCTTGCGATGAACTTATTCAACTTGATCTCTTGAAGCCCAGATTCCATTTCCTTGGCTCTCTGAGAAGTGTTCAAATAATATCGACCAATCTGCAATGGATTGTGTGAAGAAATATTGACACCCAACTTGTGATTGGAAAGTTGTATAGCATGAACCACCATTAACTGTCTCGCCAACTTCATCAGAATAATTCTATCAATGGGATACTGGGATAACATGTACGATTGTCCCTCAAAACATCCAACCCTCATATAAGTGAAAGTAGGGAACTGTAGGAACAAACAACCATACTCATTCACTTTTTTCTATGCCACTTCGGAAACTCTTCTATTCTTGAGTGATTTATCAAAGAGACACATGAAGTGACCAAAGAAAGCATCCTGCACTCTTCTGTAATGAAGCCTATTGGGCTTCAGAGTCAGTTGAACATAGTATTCCCACACTGGCACCAACGATCTATTACCCTTGGTAGAAAGATAAGGAAACTATATGAGTGACGCAACAATATACACCAAGAATGAATTCATATAAAAAGTGAAGGTAGTAGGAACTTGTGCCAATTGCCTACACAAGTTATCACTGATTAACTCTCCCCAGAAAACATGAGACTGCCCTTTCCTCATAACCACAATGTATTTGTACATCCAAATTTCAAACACATTGGAGTGTTTTAAACCTGCTATCCTACTAAGAAGCATGATCATATCACTTACTTCCTCAATGGAGTCAGAATGATACAACTTAAGCCATCTGGAAAAATAAGTCCAGGGATTCTTCAACCACTTAGCATTAATATATCTAATGTAATCTGATCTTCTTTGATTGTAGTGATCTGTAACACTCTTGATTGTGATTTCAGCATACAAAGGGGCTGCAAGAAATTTGAAGATCTTTTCAATTGTCTCAGAATCCAAACTTATTATAACATTCCCATCTTCATCCTTGATTGTCCTTGTTTCTTGATCAAAATGAGTAGCACATGCAAGTACAAATTCAGGTTCTAAAGTGGCCACTAGGAATGAAGAAACCAAATGAATATAACTATTGAGAAGCAACTGCATCCCATGAGTTGGTGAACCCTTCGTTCTTTTGAGAAACTCAGACATATCAACATGCCCATCTCTGTATCTCTAATCTCATCAATGAGAGAAACCACCTAAGAGGGAGAAATATCATTCAAATATTTGTCATACTTAGACTTCATTTTCTTGTTTGGGGGTGATGTTGGCTCTTCTTCCATCGAACAAGAATCTGAAACACTATGATGAAAACTCAGAAGAGTAAGAACATCTTCAGTAGCTATTGGTGATTCCATGATGTCAAATCTTTAAAAATCAAATTTTCCAACAAAACTTGCATGGGTATTTAACTTGCAACAACTTGGAATGACTCAAATATGCTTTGTGGATATGCTTTGGACAGCGATGAGAAAGAAATCAGATCTGAGAAGATAGACTGCAAGCTTTACTTGTAATCGGGTCTCTAAGACCCGATTGCAAGAAATGAGTATCTTTCAAAAATGGATACTTGCAGTGGGGTCTTAGAGACCCGATTACAAGTAAATAAATGGCGTAATGAAAACATTTTGAAAATCTTTATAAACAAGGGGTACGGCAGATAGAAACCAAGTAGGTTGCCAAGTGTTACAAAACTCCTACTTGCAATCAGATTTCTAAGACCCGATTGCAAGCACACAAGAGGGGTTTATAAATGAATGTCTCCTACTTGCAGTTGGGTCTTAGAGACCCGATTGCAAGCACACACATTAAAGATTTTCAAATGATTCACTTGTAAAATATCTACTTACAAATGGGTACTCTTGCAAATTATTATAATTGAAAACAATCATACTTGGAAGTAACTTGGGTGATGCCAAAAAATGAAGGTGAAAAAAAAAACGCATCTGAAAATAAAGGTTTAACAAAAACAACAAAAGAAAAACAAAGAAATAAAATGTACCTTGAAGAGAAGAATCGCTTAGCTCAAAGAAAACCTAAGGATCTTTGGAAGATGAAATCAACACTTATAAGTGACACGGGATGAAGGCTCCTCTTTGAATGCAATAAGCTTGACAATAAATGTTCTCCTCTACAAACACAGAATTAAGAGGAAGAAATTGGTTTTTCAAAGACACACCATCACTTGAAATGCAGAAATAAACCCATGGTCGGGTCTTATAAATTCAATAGCAAGTGTGTTAAAGTGAATCTACTTTCACTAACTTGAAATTGGATCTTCAAAGACCCATTACAAGTCATATAATGCATATCACTTAAAATCAGGTTTGTAAAAACCAATTACAAGTGACTTTTTGAAACATAACATTCCTTGCTAACTTGCAATCGGACTCCCAAGGACTGATGTAAACAACAATTTCAAAACTCAAATAACTTCACTTGAAATCGAGTCTTCAAAGACCGATTACTAGTAGTTTTTACAACAAGAAGTATTAAAGTGATCATATATGAAGTCGGGTCTCAAGGACCCGATTATAAGTATGCAAGATAACACTTGCAATTAGGCATTCAAGACCCCCAACTTGCAATGAGGCGTTCGAAACCCAATTTGAAAAAGAAAAGGCAAAAAACATGACCAAAAGGACATCCAAACTAATTCAAAAAGGATCAAAATTACTTAAAAGCTTAAAGATTATACAAGGCACATTTTTCCCTTGAAAAAGGTGCATTAGAGAAACCAAAATAGGAATTTTTAAAGTTGTCCAATTTTTTCTTTACAAAAATTGAGGACAACAATGTAAACTTGAATACTTGAAATTATATCATGTATGAATTGTAATTGGAAAGTTATATCTTAATTCTCAAATTTCAAATTTATATAGTTCTATTTTAAAATTTGTTTTATACTTTCATATTTGATCATATGCAATAAATGTTGTATGAAAAAGAAAAAAATTACATTCTTATTTTTAAGCATGTGCTTGTATTTACTTCTATGGTAAAAACCTAAGTACGTACTTTGTAGTTTGAGTGAGTATGTTATAGTTGTCAAACCTAAAGATAGCTTTATGGTGATATTCACAAGTTTGACACCACTGGCACTTGGGAGATTATCATGTCTTAGGGATTGGGGCCTACAATTTAGATCACCAATAGTTTGAATATGAGACAAATGTCTAGATGAACATCGAAATCTCGGAAAAGGAAGAAAGAAGGGAAAAGGGAATGAATGAAGGACATGAAAAGACTATGTGGAGCTATTAATCAAAACTAGACACTAGAAACATATATTGGACTAGTAAGAAATGTCTAAATATCCACTAAAAATCCATAACTTTATAGAAACATGAAAAAATGACCATAAATATCCCATACTTAGAATTTTATTTAATTTTGGCATATTTCAACATATGAAAAGGGTATGAAGGATGAAAAGGAATAATATACCTGCAATTTTGACCAAGGGAAACTCATTCAAAGTATTATCAAATCAATTATAGGCAATGGGAAAAAAGAGGTCTAGATGCACAAAAGGGATAAGACTCAAGAAAAATCTTGGCAATGTCAAACTATCGTTATAGGTAATTCTTCAAGGATTTTTTCACAAAACTAGGGATTTTACACTCAATGTCACACTATCATGTTTAGCATGAAAATATTGAATCAAAATTGCTTCCCAAATTGATTATCTTGATAGTATATCATATGTTTACCATATATTCTTTTCATTTTCTAAGAGTTTCACTTCAATGATAAAAAGACTCCCAATGGCTATCATATCCATTATAGCATCTGGTTCAAAAATTGGGTATGCCCTCTATTTTTTCCACCCTATCCATGGTTTTGACAAATGGCATGATTATTGAAGATATTTATGTGCATTTCATTGTAGTGTCCTTTCTTGTGCTATTTCAAGGGGCGATTTGGAGGTTGTGTGCCCTAGCATTGATCTCTCACTGTCTCACTTGACTACTTCTTTAGCATTGGATCTCTCTACTAGCGTGGGTTTTCATTCTTCTAACCTTGGTGCTAGTTTCTTAAGTGTTGGTTTGAATGACCTTCTTGTGGTTTCTAGCATGGTTTTTAAGCCCCAATTCAAGAAATTTTTGGGGATGATGGTGTTTCTAGTTAGCATCACCCCTCTTTAGGATAATATTGTTTCTTCAAACACCCTACCCACTAGTGTTGTAAATTTGGATACAAATATTGGTCATTTGTGGTCCTTTTATAATTTTTCAAGTGCTAGAAGTGTTGCTTTCCCTTTGTGGGAGAAATTATGACCCCTCCCTTTCCCTAAATCTTCTATGGTGATGATTTGTGGTTAGGACGTTCTTGAAAATGAATATTTTATCTATGTATGGGGCTTGGTTTGTAGATTAAACAATATTTAGCCTTCACTTCCCAATATTCACAAATGGGTCTTAGATTCTTGGAGGCTTATCATTGAGGGAAAGATCAATTTCTTCCCTTATGCCAAGGATTTATTCATTACATATTTTGACTCTTTAAAGGACAAGGATTTGGTGTTTAATAGTAGGATGTGGTTGTATGGTGAGCACTCTCTCTTGATCGACCCTTGGTCTCCTTCCTTCAACCCCCTTTTTAAACCTCTAAATGTCAGACTTGTGTGGGATCACCTTCTAAATCTCCCTCTCTAGTTTTGGGAAGACTCTTGATATGAGGCCATAGGCAACTCTATTAGATGTTTCTTGAAGGTTGAATCTACCATTTCTTACATTCGTTAGTCTACTTTTTCTTTCATTCTAATGGACATTGATATCGTCAATCCTCTTCATGGGTATGCAATTTTGATGGTGGTGGATAGACCTTGGACTCAACTACTTGACTATGAGGGTCTCCCATTTAGATTCAGATGATGTTTTACCATCAACTACCTAGCTACTAATTATCCACTTTCATAAAGCAAGGGTGTGATGGCATGATGGAAGAATGCCTGCAAATATCACTTGACTATTCATGCCTTTAACTATCTAGATGATGGCTCCTCTCAAGATGATGAGTCTTCTTAGGTTATTAGTTCGCATGTGCCTAGTGCAACTCTAGCATGTGGATTTGGCTTCAATTTAACCTCATCCTCCTCATGTAGTAGTTGTTCAATATTTGGCTACTCCACATCATCATTCCATTATTCTATCTACACACATAGATGGGTGATTTTTGCCCATAGCATAGACTTATTCCTTTCTTATGTAATCTTATTATATAGCTCTTTAAAATATATCTAGCCTACTAGTGAGAATGAGAGGATGGTGAGGAATAGGTGGATTTGTATGTTTATTACCTTATGTAAGTGAGTCAAGTATCATGTATATGATCTATGTGTGTTATTATGTTCAATCTACCAAATTATGAAAGTACACTATATAATATTCTTAATAGCTAGCAAAGAATCGCCTAACAAAACACAAAACTTGAGAATGATAGTGTTAGAAAAAATAAATATTTTATATTATTTCATTATAAATTATTAACAATAATAATAATTTTTATCATTGTTGTTAATAATCTATAGGTAGTTTTGGGTGGTTGATCTATTCATTTTTTTAGATAAGTAGTGGAGGTTCTATAAGGGAGTCGCCCATAAAATTTATCAACACAAAACAACTTCAATCAAATAATGACCTAACATCAGTAACCATAAGAGATAAACTAATCTTAATCCGCCCCTAAATTTACAAGAAACCCACAACCAACAAACACTATCTACTAACCAACACCCAATAAAAGATCATTTTTTTTTTAAATGTGACCTCAACACCATTTTAAGTGAAGCTTTCCTTTTAATTTTTAATTTCCAACATTTAATTGTCCATTCATTATTTCTAAGAGAGAAGAGATGCCCCTTCTTCCATATCATTTTCACTATTCCCAATTTTTGGGGTAAAATCATCTCCAATGGAAAATAGATCTTGCTCTAATATACCTTGAAACTCCAAACATTATTCTAAGTTGACATACAACAATTCTAAGAAGAAGAAAATTCCTCTATTCACTATGCTCGGTCTTGGATATTGCCCCAATATCATATGGGCATGCTACATTTTGCCACAATCCCTCCTCCATATTTTGGACTTTTTCATTTTTAATAGTTCCATGTGCATGTTTTCATTTTTAAAGATGTCCCTGATTACTATCCTCCATTTTCTCATTGCTCCCTAATCTTTTGGGATCTATCCAATATGTAACCAACTAACATTGAGGACAAATCACCTAAAAGCTCTTTTAGATTTTACACATTTTTCTACCTTATGTCCCACTTTGAAAACAATTCTAATAAAATAAAAAAAATTGTCATAATCTAATAATTGGTTCTACACTTCATGACCTATTTTTAATCTAATTTATTATTTACTCCATTGCTCAAATCCATTTCCACGAGGATCCTCCTAGAAGCCGTTAGCGTATGTCTATGCGTATCTAGGGATGCAAAAAAAAACTCCAGTATTTTTGAAGTAGAATGCATCCAAAGTGTAGAAAGAGATTCAAAAGCTCAAGATACCCTAAAATTCTTTATGAATAGATCGAATCTCAAAAACCATGATTTCAGAAATAAAAAAGCATCTCCCCAAAACCATGGCCATTTTTTATAAGATCTTATGTTTCTCAATAAATTAAAGACCAACACAAAGAAGTCTTGTGCATTAAGATAGATTACTGCTCACACTTTCGAGAAGGTCTACCAAGATTGTTCAATCCAATAATTCAAATCTGGCAGAGAGGGATAGAGAGAACTAAACCTCCCTATCAACCCCAACCCCATCTCTGTGTACTGTTCCATCTCTATTCCATCCTCTCATCTTTAGAACAGGCCTTATTGGTATTTTGACATTGCAAAACCTTGGCCTCTTTCTCTGAGCCTTTAGGCTTAGACCAATCCTTCATTGACTCCTTGCCCTCTGTCTGTTCACTTACAATATCTGCATAAGGAGGGCCATTCGTAGACTTATTACTAGCATTTTCTTTAGAAAACATATACTATTTATATTTCACCTCTTCACCTTGCTGCCTGTTTGGCATAACAAGCACGACATATATGCCAACGGCTACGTTCTATAAAATGTGAGATTCTTCCTTTCTAAAGATTTGTTACTAGCCTTCCCTATCTGCACACTTCCATTCTCAGTGACAATCTTTTGCTTGCCCCCTCTACAACCTCCTGAACAGGTAGTTGATCTATGCCTAGCGAAAGCGTATTAGAATTATTTTCTTTGGTCACCTTCATTCTCCCTAGCCAATTCTATTTTTTAACTGACATTCTCATTGTATTTATACCTCTTTTGTGTACAATGCTCATTGTATGACTAAATTCATTGTGGAATCAAAGCAAGTGAATGATTTTGTGAAGGAGCCTGTGATAAAAAAAAATCATGTACTATGAAATTAAATTGAAGAAATGTGGTTTTGAAGGAACATCATATGTAATAAGGAAAGCTATTCTTAAACATAAACGTTGAAAGTTAATTTTGATCGATAAATATTTACACATTCTGATATAGATGATGTGTAAAATTACTATTGATTATTCGATCATTGAATCAAGTGATATTTAAGTAAAGTGGATAAGAATATAATGTGCAATATATTAATCTAAATTTTCTCACATCTAAAACATTTTGGAAGACATATTTTATGTTCGAAAAAAAGAGAAGATGCATAGTTGAAAAATCAGTTTTCTATAAGTACATAAAATATAGTTCAAAAGAGAAACCTATATTAATTTGATTTACTGCATAGATAAAATTAATTTTGAAATCAAAAGTAAAAGAAAATAAAAATTGAAACAATATAAGCCATCTATTTGTTACATTTTATAACAAAAAAGCAACTTTCAATATAAATGGTGCATCTTATTCATATTTACAAATAACATTGTGTTGAATTGTTTCATCTAACATCTAATAAAGCTGCAACAATGATGTTTATGGCATTGAATGTTGAGGAGAAAGACACACAAATCATTTTATAAAAAAATTCTCTCCATTCACTACCCATTCACCTCTATTGTTAGAAATAAATCCTAATGGTGAAATTTTGAGTATATAAGGAAGTTAAATCCATAAACTAGGATTTCTAAGTCAATGTCATTGATAGGGGGGATCCCTTTCTTGTATTATCTTACTACCACATGCTATTGTCTTTCATGAGCCTCAACGTCTTTCTCATGTACAACTATGGATATAGAGAGGACTACCTTCTTCCATGTACCAACAAGTATATAAAAAGGTTCAATATATTAAAATAGATGTTATAACAAGTGGAACATTTTTTTCAAAGAAAAGGAACCCTCATATTCAGAAATGGTTTCAAATGCTTCAAAAATCATGCTTTTGAACTCTTGGTTACTAAGAGGTGACAATTGTTTATCTTGGAAAACCAAAGTACAAACGTATCAAGCTTGAAGATTTGTGGGATGGTGTTGCTAGAACAATCACCAAAGTATAAATAGGTGCATAGGACTAGAGAAGATTTGAGGAGGCCAACCAGAAGGTCGAATTCAATATGATGTTCAATGTTTCAAATGAAGTTTAGCCTAACATCAAAATAATAATGATAGCCATAGAGACTTAGGATTGCCTCAAAATAGTCTTTAAACATAAAAACTAGAATCAGATCCTTCATTTGTAGCCATTTGCCCTACCTAAAGATGCAAAATGCGAATTTTGTGAGTTTCTTCATAATAGTTGCAAAATTGAGAACATCATTGCAAGATATAAGCAAAACTATTCCAAATGAATATGTTATTCCCATTGTCTTGAGAGCACCACCTCCTACCTTTCAACTGTTTCACTTATCTTAATGTGGCTAGAAAAAATCCATAAGTTGATAATTTGTAGATTTGCTTAAATAAAAGAAGGCAATTCATAATGACACCAAAAATTTCCAAGACAATCAAGTCATCACACCTCATGAAAGTAAAAAGAAATCTAAACATCAAAATTGTCCATTAAGTACATCAAAACCCAAAAAAAGTGTCTTATTTGTGGAAAGTGTGATTCACCAATGGGCTCACAAGCTCCCAAAATCACTTGCAACACCAAATATTACCTCATTCAAGAGAGCAACAAAAGAAAAATATTACTTGATTATGGTGCATTAAATATTAGATCTATTGATCAAAGATGGAAGTGTACATATGAAGCCTTGTTTATATAGGAAGGTTGGGAGATAGGACTAACTAGGATGATGACAAGTGTTTTAATCCTATGGCATGTGATAGCTAGAGACAATATCGCATGTCTACTAGAGACTTCTAGAAATGTTCCTAACACCCTAAGTAAACATTTGAACATGTGTTAATAAGACAACTAATCGTTGGGAAAATGTGTCTCAACCTTGCAATTACATAAGGTAATGTTGATAGGTAAGCATAGGGGGTCCCCCTAGCGAGGGGTTTGTGGGGATCATCCCCCTGGCGAAGGGTCCAAAGGCGGCACGCTCCAATAGGGGCTCGAGGGCAACACCCCCAAAAGCCAAATTTATGTATATTTTATGTTGGCAGTGGTTGTCATTGATGTCAACACTTGGTGAATTGTTTGTGGTTTTCATTGATGTCAAAACCTGAGATTGTTGTATGCTTGGCATTGGTTTTCATTGATGTCAACACTTGAGAAGATTTTTGTGCATGTTTGGGAAATTGTTAATATTGGTTGTCAACACTTGGGAAGACTGATCCATTTTTGGGTTGACATTGATGTATGATGATGTATTGTTGAAGTTCATGGTTGGATGTCATGCCTTATTTGATAATGGAAGTTGTATAGTGCATTTTTGTTGTTAGAAGAGTTATTTTCATGATGATATATTAATATGAGGATTAGAAGCATTAATATGATTAGAATTATTTTTGATGGTGGAGAGATGTTGTATATTCTCTTTTGTTGTTCCTAAAGAAGTATGTGTTGATGCAAGTTTGTTTTGGCCTCCACAAGTGACTAAGAAGTTTTTGTTTCAAAGTGTTGATGTGAAGACTATTTGGGAGAATGTTTTGCATTCCTCCACTATTAGAAATGTGGTCTTGCAATATGAGATTTAGTGTTTGTGCCCTGTGGACATTGCACTCCTATCTTTTCAGGTCACCAATGTTGTCGAGGAGGTTTTTGTTAATTGCAAAAGGTTGACAGTGTTGTAGGTTGTCTGGACTGGTCCAAAAAATGCTTTGCATTTCTCTGCATTGATGTTTCTCCTCCTATGGTTTGGTAAATTTTCTCTCGGTGTTTGTTCAATGTCTCAGCTTAAATTTCATATGTTGAAGTGGTTCACAAGCTGATATATTAAGGTTCTATCTCATGGTTGTGTATTCTTTGCTTTAGGGATGAAGTGTTTTATTCTTGATCGGGTTGTGGTAACTATTGGTGGCATGATAGTATGAAAGAAGTGTCTAAAAGTGTTTTTGGATGTTCAAGGAACATCTCTTTGTGATTTGCACATCAGTGGTTGATCTCTTTTGGTGTTGCATTATGTTTGAGTTGGTCTTCTGGGTAATTTGTGGATATCTGGCCGACAGGGCTTGTCACCTTGCTTGTGCTTGTGCTTTGTGCTTGAGGGTTTGCGTCGGCATATGAAGTTGTGTTAAGGTGGATTTGGGTCCTAACCTATCTTGTTGAGGACTGCATTGATTTAATTCAATTGCAAGTATGTTTTTTGGGCCGACTAGTTATGTGCTTCATGTTTCATCTACATGTTTCCTTGTTGTCGACTTGGGTTGATGTGTGTCAACATGTGAATTATTTGGGATCACATTGGAAGATCTAATGAGGTTTTTTTTGGTCCTCTCTATCCCCTAGAAAGGATCACATTGATGTTTTGTGGCCAACTAGTTGAGATTATTGTTTTTTTTCTTTGTTGACATAATTGATGTTTTGAGGTCTTGCAGTGGTTATAAATGCAAGAAAATTTTAGATGCAAGGTGTGTGAAGTGTGTGGAAGTGGAAGTGTGGAATGTAATTGAATATCTCATAGAGGAATTGCAGAAGTGTGTGGAAGATAGATCATTTGTGCCTTAACACCTCAATCGGTAGAGTGTATTGTTGGCATATGTTCTAATTCCTAAAATCTTCATGTATCTTGATTTGAGATAGTGAATCTCATCAAGTCCTTGTAATTTGTATCTTGCCCTATAGTTGTGCTCTTGATTTTGAAAGTTATTTGTATCTTTCCCTAAGGTTGTGTGCCTTAGTCTATAAGTTTTTGGCAATGAGTCTTATTTTGTAAGTAGTGAGCTTCATATATTGTGATTTAACTCTCGTTTTCACATAAATTTGGTGTCATCTTGTGCATGTGTGTTCCTTGATTTATCTTTCATTGTTGTTGATCTATTTAAAGGTTTTTGGTTTAATTAAGTTTGAATTGTGCTAAAATACTTATGTTCTAGAAGGGTTTACGTTTTGAAGATACTAATTCACACCCCCCCCCTCTCAGTATCTAGTGTG
Organism: Sequoiadendron giganteum; assembly: GCA_007115665.2. NCBI lineage: Eukaryota > Viridiplantae > Streptophyta > Pinopsida > Cupressales > Cupressaceae > Sequoiadendron > Sequoiadendron giganteum. Next base: position 348,129,524 of record CM021108.1, read on the forward strand.
TTCAGCATTTTATTATTATAAATCTGGACCATTCATCATTAGGTCTCAAATCTTACGGTCGATATTTTTTTGGCTTGACTTGCCCTAGAAGGCAACCCTATTTTATGAGGGTGTTGTATTACAGTTGTGTGTTGTAATATATTTTGAGAGTTTGATAGAAGTCGTGTTGCCTCTAGATCTTTGGTTGGTGATACTCTTGTGAGAAGATTTCTATGCAAGTATGTTGTAATATTTGTGATTTTTGAACAATATATTGGTGGCTTTTGGAGTGTGGGGTTTTTCTCTCAAAAGGGTTTTCCCTACGTAAATCACTATGTTGTGGTATGCATGATATTTATGTTTATTTTTGTTTAATTTTATTTAACTATTGTAAATATCTGTAAATTTTTACATTATCCTCCTCTCGAGGTTAGTGTAGGAAGTTTTTCTGCTACTTTAGCTTCCTTACACTAATGACTAGTTAGTAATGTATCTTTTTCACACTACAAAAGGGAAGCCGAATAAGAAATACCCCTATTCACACCAACACCCCCCTTAAGTGCAACTTAGGCAGAATGTAAACAAATGAAAATAATGCATGATGATGATGATGATGTAAACAAATGAAAATAATGCATCATGATGATGATGATGATGGGTCTCGACTACTAGGCCATGTTAGGTACCCATGTAAAAATGAAATCTCACACAAATGAAGAAATGGAGAAAACCCAATGAAACAAAATTCATCCCCAAAAGAGAAAAAAGATGCAAACAAACATGAACAAGTGATGGGTGGAGAACTTAAGACCTCGTGAGGATGAGATCCATCACAAGTATACAATCATTAACCCTCCATAAGAGGGAAAATAAAATATAATGTATCCCCCATAATGAAGTAAGATCCTAATGAAGAAGGCTTGAAGACAAAAAGATAATCCAATGCACGCAAGCAACATGTCTTCCTTTGGGAATAAACAAGTTCAGTGGTGGTTGTAGAAGAAACTCCCTCTCCAAGTAGATAGGTGAGGGAAGAATTCTTATGATGTGTGTCTCTGATAATTGATCAAGTGTCTCCATGCTAAAGTATGCCACAACAAAATCAAGTGTTATCCCAATCAATGAAGGTGAAAAATCAAGACTATATGGAAACTCATGATCAACAATCTCCAAAAATAATGAATATGAGATAATATGTGTGATGTAAATATTATCGAAGAAGAGAGATAATCCCTCAAGTTTTTCCTCCAAATATATAATATGAGACTCCACAAGCGGGTCTTAAATACCTGTCAAGTAATCATCCCACAAAGCCAAATTTGAAAGACTATGAGCATCTTGTTCAACTAGAGAATTGGAAGCCATGGAAACATAGAAATCTAAATAAGTAGGAGTGATTGAGATGGAAGATCAAAAAAAATATTAAGAATTCCAAGGTTCAAGTGGCCAAACTTCTGAAAAACATGATTCACACTGGATGCATGAGCATGAATATCAGTCTGTGGAACTATATCATTATTAGGAGAAAAATGGGAAAAGGTATATAAATGAGATGCATAATCAACCATCCCCATAGCTATGATCTCTCTAGTCTCCAAGTTCGTAATGAATACTGAATAGTGTGAACTCAATTATTTTACTTGCTCCAATATGTACAATTTCATAAATAGAAAGGAGATTTGTTCACTATGATGGAACACAAAGTACATAATTAAAAGTGTCTTCTCTAGTGCCGATAAAAAATTTCCCACACATGCATAAATATGGTGTTACTCATCAAAAAAATTGGTGAATTACAAGGCTCAAAAGAAGAGAACATACCCTATGATGATGCCATATAAGAGAGGCTCCAGAATCAAGAAGTGATCTTCCTAATTTAGGACTTGTACATGCTAAGAGTGTTTTGCCTTTCATTTTATCTAGCCTATTTTCTAGTCTAGTTGTCCCTAACTGTGTAGATGTAGATGATGATGAAGATATGGATATTGATGAAGACAATTGGATGTTGTACTTCTAAAGAAGGTGTGTCAACTCATCAATCCTCTTTTCATAGCACTTATTCTCACTATGTCCCAACTTTTTGCAATATGCATATTTTTTCCTCTCCTTAGATGATTCCCCTTTGGAAGAGGAAGTGAACTCAAGGGTATTATTTGATGATGATTCCTTGGCTTGCATGTTGTGCTTGAAGTCCTTATTGTTTTGTTTCTTTCCTTTTCCATTTGAAGCCTTTGGATCTTTTGTGCTTGGATTGGAAATAAGAGCTTGTGGTTTGAAAGACTTCAATACACTCATGTGTACTAACTTTGTATGCTCCCTAGTGAGTGATGATGCAAACCCATCTAGTGTAGGCATCTTGTGTGCAGTACCAAGAGCATCCATAGTAGCATACAATGTAGAAACAAAAACTAAATAATCAGGATCAAGTTTGGAAAGGATAGAAAGAATCAATAGGTCATCCTCTTTCTCAACACCACATTATTTCAACTACAATCTAAGAGATTTGAGCTTGGTAAAGAAGTCTCGGATATTGTCAAAATCTGATGGATTAAGACCAATGAGTTCATTCTCCAGCTTGCAATGCCTCGTTTTATCTTGCTTTCTAAAGAGATTCTTCAATGTAGTCTAAATCTCAGTTGGTGTTGTGAAAGATTCAACATGAAAGCAAAGATCTAGAGAATGGATAAACATAAACTACCATAGGCTTCATCTATTCTATCAAGCCATTTTCTCCTTTCTACAGCACCTGTGGATTTTGGATCTATGCCAAATGTAACTCTTTGTAGCTTCAATTTGAATAATGCATGCTCCATTTGTGACTTCCACTGAGTAATTATATGGAGCAAGAGGAACAATTTGAGGCATATCCATGATGAAAACAAAGAATAGAATAGAGGAACAACAATTTACCACTCACAATACAAGTAATCAATCCCTTGGTTCAAGAAAAAATTCCACTTTCTTGTAAATTTTTTAAAGGATAAACCAAAGTATTAGATCTTACTTCAAAATGAAATATTGTGTACCTAGTAAAGAATATAAAAAAAGTGCATGTGCAAATCTAATTCAAGAGCATCCTTGGTTCTTTGCAATCCTGCATCAGCCAAAAAAATATTTTCATTTCAATTTTGTTCTTGTTCAATTCAAGTTGCCAGATTCACCATTTCATCATATTTTCTCACCGAACCCTATGGATCTATGTTTTCATCATGGACATGTTTTTTTTCCCTTATTCCAAGATTGTAAAATGATTGGATCTTTTTTTGGAAAGTTATCGCTTTTGGATTGACAGTTTCTAGAACAAAGCACTGAAGCAGTTTTGAGCCTAATGGCTAGTTTTGTCTCTTGTGGATCCTTCCCGTATCTTGTGAATCCTTGCGAGGTGTTCTGAATTATTTCATGGAGTGTCCCTGACCTTAATTTTGGTCCACACTTCATTCTATGCACCTTCCAAGGAGAAATTCAAATTTAAGGCCGATCTATTTCACGCACACGTTAAATTTCCTTCATCGGAGATTGTAATGATCTTTGGCCGACGCGAAGAATTCTAGATCTCCAAATGTGATATAAATCATTGTAACCGATCATTAGGAAGGCAAGTGAGTTGAATATTGGATTCGATATGTAAAATTTTGGCTCGTATTAAGGAGCATATAGCAAGCATGTGAGCTCGATCTGTGAACTCGGATGTTGCCGGTTGATTGTAACTAAATTTTCTGATAATAAGAATGTTTGAATCTGCATTTTCCTCCATATTGTGTGTGGCTTTTGTTGTGTAACTCTTGCTGCACAGTCTGAACTATTCTCTTTGAGGACCCTCCTACCATGACTGCACCAAACTGGTATTAGAGTGAGACTCGTTCCGTGAGAGATCATCAGAGTTTGTGAATTATTGTTAAAGATTTATTGTGGGGTGGTGGATTGAGGATCTGACCTGCAGCTGCAAAGGACTTGTGTAAAGATGGTAGGAAGAAGAAATGGTAGAGGAAATGGAGCACGTAGAAATGCAGACCCAGCTATAATGGAGATGTTGAGAGGAATTGTTGCTAGATTAGAAGCAGTCAAAATGGCCCAGAGGAGAGGTCGACCAGTTGATTATGTGAGTGATGAAGAGGTAGAAGAACAGGAAGAAGGGGAAAGAGAAAATCAACCTAGCCTCGATCAAGGAGAAGAGAGGTTCATAAGAGACCTAACCAGATTAAATACTAAACCACATTTGAATCCATCGGATTATAGTGGTAATTTGGATTCAAATGAATTGCTTGTTTGGATAATGGAGATGGAGAAGTATTTTGATTTTGAAGGTACCGCCGAAGACAAGAAGGTGAAATTTTCTTATACAAAGTTGAAAGGACATGCATCCCTTTGGTGGGAACATTTGCAGACAGATGGGCAAAGAAGAGGAAAGGAGAAGATAAAATCATGGGATCGGATGGTGAATAAGTTAAAGATGAATTTTATGCCCGCAGACTATCAGATCAGTTTGTTCTGAAAGTTGTAGAATTTGAAGCAGAAGGATTCAAGTGTGACAGAGTATACTGAGGACTTCTACAAGTTAAATATCAGATCCGCACATTCGGAGGATGAGATCGAGCAAGTAGCTAGATATGTGAATGGCTTGAATCCATCTATACATGATGAGATCAATTTGATCAATTTGTTGAGTGTGGAGGAGGCATATCAATGTTCCCTAAAAGCATAAGAGAAGTTGAATAAAAGACATGAGCAGAGGCAGAGAGGAAGAGGCGAAAGATTTCAGAGAGGAAGAATTTTTACTGGAGGAGGAAGAGGATCTTTTTCAAATCAGAATAAAGATAAGGAAGTCAGTAAGAATGATAATTTGTACCATAGAGATGATGGAAACTCTTACCGGAGAGGAGGATATGGTGGTTATCAGAGAGAGAGGTTATAGAAAAGGTGATAGAGGACAGGAGAAAAGAGTGTTCAGGGGAACTTGTTTTAAGTGTGGTGGAGAAGGACATAGAGCATTTGAATGTAATTAGGGAGAGGCAAGCAAAAAGACAGAGAACAGTAGAAGAACAACCTTTGTTGAGGAGGATCATGCCAGATCATCTAATAACCGAAAGAGGGAGAAGTGTTGGTGAACAGAAGAGTATTGTGCCAAAGTGAGATGGAGTAGGAACCGTTGCAGAGAAAGAATTTTTTTCGGACAAGATGCAAGGTAGATGGTAAATGTTACAGAGTGATTATTGACAATGGAAGCTCCGAGAACCTGGTTTCTCAAGAAATGGTGACCAAATTGAAGCTGGAAAGATTGAAACACTCAAAGCCCTATCAGATAGCATGGATTCAAGATGAGCATAAGATACTAGTAAGTGAACAATGTTTGGTGAAATTAAAGATAGGAAATTATCATGATGAAGTTTTGTGTGATATCATGCCTATGGATATATGCCATATTTTGTTGGGAAGGCCTTGGTAGTATGATAGATAGGATATTCATGATGGAAAGAAGAACACATATACCATTGTTTCTAATGGGATGAAGCAGACTTTCTTGCCATTGGAGGATGTTCCTAAAGTTGAGGTTTCTACGAATGCTATAATTTGTTTGGTTGATGGAAGGATATTTCTGGATGGACTGAGAGATGAGAACATGTACTATGCCTTGGTTCCTAAGAAAGCTAAAGACTTGAAACATGTAGAAGAACAATCGAAGAAGATAAAGGAGTTGTTTGCAAAATATGAAGCTCTCATTTCGGATAATGTACCTGATGGATTGCCACCTATGAGGAGTATTAGTCATTGCATGGATATGATTCCTGGAGCTAGTTTTCCTAATAAAGCAGCACACCGAATGACACCGACAGAGAGTGAAGAGTTGAATAGACAAGTGCAAGAGTTGTTGAGGAAGGGTTTGATCAGGGAAAGCTTAAGTCCTTGTGCAGTACCTGTTGTGCTAGCACCTAAGAAGGATGGAGAATAGAGGATGTGTACAAACTCTATATCCATAAACAAAATCATAGTGAAGTATAGATTTCCTTTGCCTCGGATGGATGACATTATGGATTGTTTGAGTGGAGCTAAATACTTTACAAAGATAGATTTGAAGAGTGGATATCATCATATCAGAATCAGAGAAGGGGATGAGTGGATGAAAACATTCAAGATAAATGAAGGATTGTATGAATGGTTGGTGATGCCTTTTGGACTAACAAATGCACCAACTACTTTCATGAGGTTGATTAATGAGGTGTTGAAGAAATTCTTGGGTAAGTTTGTGATTGTCTATCTAGATGACATCTTGATTTTCAGTAAGACTAGAGAAGAAATTTTGTTGCATCTAAGACAAGTTTTGAAGGGGTTGAGAGAAGAATAGTTGTCGATAAACATTAAGAAGTGTAGTTTCATGAAGGAAGAATTGGTATATCTGCGGATGGATTGGAGATGGATCCAGAGAAGGTAAGAGCAATCGTTGAATGGCCTACACCGGAAAGCATTGGAGAGGTAAGATCATTTCATGGATTGGCTAGTTTCTATCGGAAGTTCATTAGAAATTTTAGTTCTATTTGTAGTCCTATGATAGAAAAAATGAGAGGGGATAAGAAAGATTTTAGGTGGACATCTGGAGCAAACTGAAGTTTTGAGTTTTTGAAATAGAAGGTGACTGAGCAGCCTATGTTGGCTTTACCGAACTTTAATAAGGTATTTCAGGTAGACTATGATGCAAGTGGAAATGCAATTGGAGTAATATTGAGTCAAGAAGGAAGACCAGTAGCTTATTTCAGTGAGAAATTGAATGATGTTAGAAGAAGGTATTCAGTGTATGACCAGGAGTTTTATGCCATAGTTCAAGCCTTGAAGAAGTGGAGACATTACTTGTTGCCTAAGGATTTTGTGTTGTATATAATTCATCAGGCATTGTAGTATTTGAACAGTCAAGATAATTTGAATCAGAGACACATGAGATGGGTGGAATTCTTGCAAAGTTATACTTTTGTTTTGAAACATAGGAGTGGGAAGTCAAATAGAGTCGTTGATGCTTCAAGTAGGAGAAGGAATTTGCTAGTAGAGATGAGAGTGGAGGTATTAGGCTTTGATGAATTGAAGAACTTGTATGAGGAAGACCCAAATTTTGTAGAACCTTGGAGAGCTTGTAAAGAACCAGTCTTGGAGGATAGGATTCAGTGGTTGGATTATTTCATTCAGGAGGATATATTATTCAGAGGGAATCAGTTGTGTATACCCCAAAATTTAATGAGGGATAGCTTGGTGAAAAAAAGACATAGTGGAGGATTGGTAGGACACTTTGGAATTGATAAGATAGTAGCATTGGTAAGTGAGAACTAATTTTGGCCATAGATTCATAAGGATGTTCAGAAATTTGTGCAGAGTTCAAAAGTTTGTCAAGCTGCAAAAGGGAGTAGTCAAAATGTTGGATTGTATAAACCTTTGACAATTCCGGAGAGACCTTGGGAAGATATCAGCATGGATTTCATACTTGGTTTTCCAAAGACACAAAGAGGTAATAATTCTATAGTTGTGGTGGTGGATAGATTTTCTAAAATGGCACATGCCATACCTTGTAAGAAGACAACAGATGCAGTACATGTAGCAGACTTGTTTTTCAAGGAAGTGGTTAGATTGCATGGATTACCTAGGAGTATTGTTTCAGACAAAGATACAAAGTTTGTTGGTTACTTTTGGAGGACACTTTGGAAGAAGTTAAAGACAGATTTGAAGTTTAGTTCTACTTTTCACCTACAGACTGATGGACAAACAAAGGTAGTAAATAGGAGATTGGGGAATTTGCTAAGATGTTTGGTTGGGGAGAAGACCAGAAGTTGGGATTTAGTCCTTGCACAAGTAGAGTTTGCTTACAATAATTCAGTGAACGGGAGTACCTGAAAGACACCTTTTGATATTTTTACTGGACTTCATCCTAGAGGTATATCAGAGTTGCAAGACATCAATAAGGAAGATAAAAGGAGTGCAGAAGCAGAGGAATTTGTAGAACATATGAAGAAAGTGCATACTCAAGTAAAGCAACAATTGGAAGATATGAACTGAAGGTATAAGGAGCGAGCAGATGAAAAGAGGAGACATAAGGAGTTTAAAGTTGGAGATGAAGTGATGGTGTATTTGAGGAAGGAAAGATTTCCAATTGGCACATACAATAAGCTCAAGATGAGGAAGTTTGGACCCTGTAAGATTTGAAGAAATTTGATTTAGGAAATGCATATGAAGTAGAGTTACCGGATGGCATGGGTATATCACCTATATTCAACATTGCAGATCTACAACAGTACCATGAAGCAGAATCTGGTGAAGACAGTAAAGAAAAATTGGAGAAATAGTTTCCTAAACAACAATCAAATGAGATAGAGGAGATTTTGGATATCAGAGATGGGAGGAAAATGCGTGGAAGATAGTACAAATAATATCTTGTAAAGTGGAAAGGCAGAACAGTGGAGGATTCTTCTTGGATTTCTTAGGCTAAGGTAGACCGTATTGGTTTTCCTTTAGCCCCAGCAAAGTGAGGGACTCACTTTTCAAATAACCTCGGATGTCTAATGTAGGAGCATCCTTGGTTCTTTGCAATCCTGCATCAGACAAAAAAATATTTTCATTTCAGTTTTGTTCTTGTTCAGTTCTTGTTCAATTCAAGTTGGAAGATTCAGCATTTCATCATGTTTGCTCATCAAACCCTACGGATCTATGTTTTCATTGTGGACATGTTCGTTTTCCCTTATTCCAAGATTTCAGAACGATTGGATCTTTTTTTCTGGAAATTTATCGCTTCCAAATTAAGTGACAGTTTCTAGAACAGAGCACCAAAGTAGTTTTGAGCCTAACGGCTAGTTTTGTCTCTTGTGGATCCTTCTCGTAACTTGTAAATCCTTGTGAGGTGTTCTGAATTATTCCATGGAGTGTCCCTAACCTTAAATTTGGTCCACACTTCATCCTATGTACCTATCGAGGACAAATTCAAATTTAAGGCCAACCTATTTCACGCACACATTACATTTCCTTCATCGGAAATTGTAATGATCTTTGGGCTGATGCGGAGAATTCTAGATCTCTGAATGTGATATAAATCATTGTAACTGATCATTAGGAAGGCAAATGAGTTGAAGATAAGATTCGATATGTAAAATTTCAGCTCGTATTAAGGAGCATATAGGAATATTGTATTTCGAGCATGTTGTATCAAGCCTGTGAGCCCGATCTGTGAACCCAGATGTTGTCGGCTGATTGTAATTGAATTTTCTAATAGTAAGAATGTTTGAATCTACATTTGCATCCATATTCTATGTGGCTTTTTTTGTGTAACTCTTTTTGCACGGTCTAGACTGTTCTCTTTGAGGACCCTCTTATCGTGACTGCACCAAAATCTATAGAGCTCCTAAATACCTTTATGATGTTGCAAGAATCACAAAAAATCAAAGATCTAAGTAAAATTTTATGAGCTCGAAGGATGAAAAATGTTAGTTTTTAATTATCAAATATATATGAACTGAAAACAATCAAATTATGCAGCACATAAGACAATAGATACAGCAAGATACCTTGGGAAAACCCTCAACCTGAGGGAGAAAAATCCAGCCAATATATCTCTTATATATTGATAGAATAAGAGTGGAGATCTGCTTATATCTCAGGAATTACACAATTCCAATTTGATACAATGAATAATAGCACCTCTCTTAGATACAAGATACAAATGAATGTGTTTCTCCTTGAGATCGAATTGTTGCTACAGGATGAAGATTTGTTGTTGTGAATGAACTCCTTCTAGATATGTGAATTATGATGAATGAACTTGATGATCAAATGAATGATCATCACATGTATAAATATTCAAATGGGAGAAGATTCGCGCCTCTTCATGGAAGGAATTCGGCCTATTAAGAAAAGACATGTTTCTTAATATTACAAGTCGACCTCCATAAAAAATCATGTCTCTTCATAAAGTCGGCCCTATTTAATAATTAATCATTAATCATTAAATAATATAAATGATATTAAGTAAAGCGCTTCTTCATGTAGGTAATTCGTCATCAATAAATAGAATAGCCGGCAGGCTATATGAATATTTATTATTGCAAGTCATGGCTGGAAGTGGTCATCCAGACGTTGCAACATCAACACTCCCTCTCAGCTAGGGAGGAATACTTACAGCTGTACAAGACATATCACCTCATCATGATGTCAATCACCATGGCTACTCCCATGTAGAACAGAGCATATCACCTCATCATGATATCGACCTCCATGGCTACACCCATGTGTGGAAAGGATCTTATCACCTCATCATGATAGCATATCACCTCATCCTGATATCAACCATTATGGCTACTCCCATGAATGGTATATGTGCACACGTGCCCATCACTCAACGTGATGTCATCATCTCATCGTGACGTTCACCGTAGATACTCCTAGAGGGTGAATAAACACAAGTACAAGAAAATCATCACAGACTCTCTCACGTGATGTTGTCATGGAGTCACACACATGACATCCACCTTGTCTACTCCTAGAGAGTGGAAACAAGGTCTTGCATCTCAAATCTCTCTTATAGAGAGAAATGCATTAAAGAAAATCATAGAATATCATTGAAGCTGAGACTCCCTCTCAGCTAGGGCTTCATTCTCCACAATACCAAGCTTGTCTCAGAAATACATAAACTTTACTCTAGAGAGGGGCTTGGTGAGAATGTATGTCGTCTGCTCATTAGTGCTAATATATTTCAACTAAATTGATTTCCTCAATACCATATCTCTGATATAGTGGTATTTGATCTCAACATGTTTGATTATGTCATAGAAACACTGGATTGACAAAGAGCTTCACACAGCTTTGATTATCACAATGAATGATAGTGGGCTCCAATGATTTTCCAAACAATCCTGCAAGGAGCTTCCGAAGCCACACTGCTTCTCAAGATGCCACACACACTACAATATGCGTTGCCTTTGCGGTGCTTAGAGCCACTGTAGACTATTTTTTGCCACATCAGGAGATCATAGAAAACCCCAAACTGAAACATCCAGAGGTGATCTTCCAATCAGTGACACACCCTGCCCAATCAGAATCAGTATAACCATGCAGCTTCAAGCCCACACCAGAAGAATACCTCAAGCCATATCCAACCATGCCACGCAAGTATCTCAGGACATGATTTGCTACAACTAGATGTATTTTCCTTGGTTCACACATGAACTGACTAAGTGCACTCACTCCATAGCAAATATCTGGTCTAGTATTGACTAAATATATCAATGATCCAATCAATTGTCTATACATAGTAGGATCCACCAGATCTGAACTAGTTGCAGCCTCCTTAAGCTTCTGAAAGTTGGTCTCCATAGGTGTAGACATGGATTTATAATCCATCATACCAAATCTCTTCAAGATGTCAATTGTATACTTTCCTTGACTCATAATAATCTCATCCGGCTTTTGCCATGCTTCTAAGCCAAGAAATTAGTGCATGAGACCAAGATCCTTCATTTCAAATTCAGAAGCTAGCTCCTTCTTGTATTTGAAAATGAGGTGTTCTTCTCCATTAAGAATTAGATCATCAACATATAGAACTAAGATTAATGCTTCGCCATCAATCACCTTGAAGTAAAGGTTTGAATCAACATCATTCTTAGAGAAACCCAAACTCGTCAAATATTGATCAATTCTTTCGTACCAAGCACGAGGAGCCTATTTAAGGCCATACAATGCCTTCTTCAGCCTACAAACATGAGAATCCTTCCCATGAACCTCAAATCCATCAGGTTTCTCAATATATACATCTTCCTCAATTACACCATTTAGAAATGTTGTCTTCACGTCCATCTGGTGTATCTTCCATCCCTTAGATGTTGCAAGAGCAATGATAGTCCTTGCGGAAGTATAACGAGCAACTAGAGAAAATGTTTCCTCATAATCTATCCCTTCTTTCTGAGAGAATCCTCTAGTCACAAATCTAGCCTTGTACTTCTTAATGCTCCCATCTACTGCATGCTTGATCTTGAAGATCCATTTAGAAGATACCACAGATTTTCCTTCAGGTCTAGGTACGATGTCCCAAACATCATTCTTGAGGATAGAGTGATATTCCTTAGACATAGCATCTTTCCATACTTGTTGACTTGTAGCTTCCTCAACAATGGAAGGCTCAAACTCAATCATTTGACTCATCACTTGGCAACATAGTTTGAAAACTTCTGAGGTCTTTTTCTTTCTTTGAAAGTTCCTCTAGGAGCTACAAAGTTTTCTGCCTCCTGCATTGTTCGCCTAGCCCATAGAGGTCTTTGTCTACCAATGACAATGTCGGTAGGCCCATCAGTAGGTTCCAAAGGCTCAACCGGTTCATTATCTTCTTTTGGATTAGTAGGCTCCCTTTGAATCTCAGGAGTATGGTCAATTTCCATATCTTGGGAAGACTCTTGGTCTTCATTGTCTATCTCCATATGATGACCTTTGGATCTCTTGAATGCAATATCTTCTTCAAATGCAACATCCCTACTGATCTCAATCAACTTCTGACCAAGAATATAAACTTTGTAGGCTTTTAAAGTCTCACTGTAGCCCACAAATATTCCCTTCTTGCTAGATGATTCCAACTTTATCCTTTTGTCTTTAGGGACATGAACATACACAGGACAACCAAATATTCTCAAATGGCTAACTTCAAGCTTCACAGCTGTGAAAACTTCCTCAGGAGTCTTGTTTTCAAAGATATGATGAGGGCGATGAGTCAGAACATACACAGTTGTCCTAGAAGCTTCGGCCCAAAGGAAGATTTGTAGATCCTTATCATGATTCATGGCCTTAGTTGGTTCTACAATGGATCTATTCTTCCTTTCTGCTACACCATTCTATTGAGGATTATAAGGAACACAAAACTCCCTCTTAATCCCTGCTTCAATACAAAAAAATTGAAAGCTTCCAAAGATGTATTCTCCTCTGTTGTCAGATCTCAAAACTTTCATCTTTTTCTCGGATAAGTTTTCTACTTGAGCTTTGAATTCCTTGAATCTTTCAAGTACTTCCTCAGATTCTTTAGTCTTTAAGAAATAAATCCAAGTCTTTCTAGAGTAGTCATCAATAAAAATTACATAATACAAGAAACCACTCAAAGAAGTAACAGACATTGGACCACACAAATCAGAATGAACAAGATCTAGAATACATTTAGATCTACTTTCACTACTATGGAAAGGTATTTTAGTGTTCTTACCCAATGCACATCCTCAAAAAGTACCTTCATGCTACTGGCTCAATTTGGTAATGTCGGTGACCATCTTCTCCAAGGTTGGAAGAGCACAGAAGTGAATGTGAGAAAATATTCTATGCCAAATCTCACATGAACTTGAAGCATCATGCAACAAGGCTTGTAGAGGACGGGTGGAGAGCCTGTACAGATATTCTTGTCGAACACCAATCACACTAGTTGTCTTGATGTTAGAGTTCTTTGGCCATGCAAGAACTTTTCCTTCAGAGAATGCTACTTGATACCCCTTGTCTTCTAAGGCTGACATTGAGACAAGGTTCCTCTTGATGCCAGGTACAAATAGTACATCACTGAACTGCCTGGTGATTCCTGAATCTAAGTGAATGGTGGAGGTTTTGACGCCTTTCACAGAGTAACTTGCATCATCTCCAATTATTACTTGAACACTTGAATCTTTCATCACCAAATCTAAGAGATGTTCTCTAAACCTAGTGATGTGACGAGAGGCACCACTATCAATCAACCAAGTGTTTCTATTTGTTGGGACATTGCTTGATAAGGCAGAATAGAATAGGAATTCCCTTGAATCCTTCCGATGAGAGATCTCATCCACATTCGTAAATGAAGCATGTTGCTTAGGCCTGGTTGGGAAATCCTTTGCATAGTGACCAAACTTGTCACATAAAGCATTGAACGTGAGATAGATCCCTCTTCTTCTTGAATGCAGGGGCACCATCTGACCCTTTATCTCTATTCCTCTTGAAGTATCCTTTCTTTCCTCCTTTTCCTTTCTTCTTTGAGGATTGAGCAAAAAGAACATGAATGTCTTCATTTGTAGAGCTTTTACCAATGCCTCTTGCAGCCAACCTTGATTCTTCTTGCATACAATCTTGACGATAAGATAGATGTAAACTGAAATGTGAACAATAATGGAGGATATTGTTGCTTGAATAAAATCTGATTTAGATCTTCTTATACCCGCTCTGATACCATGTTAGTTTTTAATGATCAGATATATATGAACTGAAAACAATCATATTATGCAGCACATAAGACAATAGACATAGCAAGATGCCCTGGGAAAACCCTCCAACCTAAGGGAGAAAAATCCAGCCTATATATCTCTTATATATTGATAGAATAAGAGCAGAGATCTGCTTACATCTCAGGCATTACACAATGTTGATTTGATACAATGAATAATAGCACCTCTCTTAGATGCAAGATATAAATGAATATGTTTCTCCTTGAGATCGAATTTTTGCTACAGGATGAAGATCTACTGCTGCGAATGAACTCCTAGATATGTGAATTATGATGAATGAACTTGATGATCAAATGAATGATCATCACATGTATAAATATGGAAATGGGAGAAGATTCACACCTCTTCATGGAAGGAAGTCGGCCTATTAAGAAAAGATGTGTTTCTTAATATTACAAGTCAGCCTCCATAAAAAATCGTCTCTTCATAAAGTCAGCCCTATTTAATAATTAATCGTTAATCATTAAATAATATAAATGATATTAAGTGAAGCGCTTCTTCATGTAGGCAATTTGTCATCAATAAATAGAATAGCTGACAAGCTATATGAATATTTATTATTGCAGGTCGTGACTAGAAGTGATCATCCAGACGTTGCAACATCAACAAAAAACAAGATCTGACTTCAACATGGCAAGAACAGAGACCAATAGAAAATCTAATAAATGACTTGCACCATTGCAAAGTACTAGAAATCAAATTTCCAATGATATCTCATTTTTGAAAAACCAACTCCAAGTGATGTCAATGTGACACAAAAGATTCTACTAATGAATCAAAATATGCTCAGAGAATATTCCCTTGCAAAAGTTGACTGCACACATGCCATTGCAGACTTTACATATCCATATAGTACAATTTTTGTACAATTGTACAATCAAGTTTTCTCTAGTTTTCCAAACCCTAGACAAAAATAGTAAAACAAAATATGCTCAAAGAATATTCTCTTGCAAAAGTTGACTGCACACCTGCCATTGCAGACTTTACATATCCATATAGTACGGTTTTTGTACAATTGTATGGTCAAGTTTTCTCGAGTTTTCCAAACCCTAGTCAAAAATAGTGAAATTTTTTCCAACTCCAAAATATAATTCCATATATGATAATAGGGTTTTTTAGGCATTTCAAATTAAATAATGAGGTTTGTTTTGCCCCAAAGTGCACCCAATAAAATCTCCTACCTAATTATCTTCCAAATTTAAGAAGGGGATTACATATCTAAAGCTTTGATACCATGTTAGAGTCACCAATGAACTCAAGCTCCCAAGATTATCTACAATGCCAAAGATTACCTCCTACAAGAGAGCAATGAAAGAAATATATTGTTTAACTATAGTGCATTAAAGATCAAATCTATTAATCAAAGATGAAAATGTACATATGAGGTCTTGCTTATATAGGCAAGGTGGAGAGATAGGACTAGCTAGGATGATGACAAGTGTCTTAATCCTATATCACATGACATATAGAGATAAGATCACATGTTTACTAAAGACTTCTAGAAAGACTCTTAACTCCCTAAGTAAATTTAACTTGTGAACGTATATGAGTAGGACTTAACTGATGATTAATTAGATAATATATCTTGTTTACACCACAAAAGGGAAACCAGATAGTAAATACCCCTATTCACACCAACATAAAGACAGGACACTATCTCCAAGACTACTAGTATAATTAATTTGCAAATAATGAATCAAGCCAACAGAAACCACAACAAAATTCTTAAGGGGACAAAAAGAAGAATTCCCATTGACAAAAAAAGAATGAAACAAGGGAATGTTGCTTCAATAGGTAATTTTGGTGAAGAAGAGTTCAAGTATGCTACAAAAACCCAAACCTCCACCTTTGAAAGTAACATAAGATTACATGTTTGCGCATGCCTCCATTTTTTTAAATTATGTCTGTTATGTTGATTCATGTGCATCCACGCATGTGATGATGAAAATAGTGGTTCTACAACCTTACCACTTCCAACTTCATATGGACAAGTTTCATTTGATGATGATACTCGCTATGAAATGCAAGGTGGTGAAATTCATCTAACACTCAAACTCACAAATGTTTTTGAAAAAGGCAAAAATGGGTTTTGATGGGACCTCAAAACCCATTACAAGCAAATTTTGAGTGGATCTGGAACCCAAAACCAGAAGGTTGTCAAAACATAAAGACATGAAGGCACAGACAACCAAGGATAAAAAGGATCAAACAGCCAACAACCGGCCAAAAACCAGCCCCCCAACCAAGAACCATCAAGATTTACATTTAGAATTGCTCTTGTGGGAGCGGAGAGTCATGTCAAAATGAGGTTTAGAGGACTTATATTTTTTTCCCTTTACAGTGATCCAACCCTCTTCCACTTGTGTTGCCTTATCAAGCCAAGTCAGTGCACCATTGTCCATAGGAGGAAAGCCAGTAGCCATTGTCTTAAATATTTCATCTGTTTTTCTCTCAGTAGGCGTGGCCAAATCAGGAGAGCCACCCGAAAGGATAGCCGGAACACTGTCACAAGAAGTGGCAGCCAAAGGCCCACTCTCAACCTCAAAAGGGGGCACAACATTGTTGTCTTGCAAAGCATCAGCAATCCTGCCATTAGAGACAACTGGAGAGGAAGCCTCAAGGCCTTGTGATTTCTGAGCAACAACCTCAAAGAAGCTCCTTGGTTGCTCAACCTTCTTCACAATCTTGTAGTGTTGCGGGGAAGCATCATTCCACCATGTAGCCTTCAAACTCACAAATGTTAATTTTTGAAGGTTCTTTACATTTCATAGCTAACTATGAATTTTTTGTCAATAAATTAATTGTTAGAGCACAACTTGAAAGTTGAATTTGACAAATATAATTGTGAGAAAATTTGTCTCATTCAAAATAAGAATCATAATGGTGAAGTTGTAATTCATTCCTCGGGTCAATAAAATGTTTTAGTTGGTTGATGTCTTCCACAAAAACAAAGACCTTGCTATTAAAGCACACTCACCCACCACTCTTTGGCACAAAATTTTGGTCATCTCGATTTAAGCTATCTTCTTGCCTTGAGTAAACAAGACACTAAAAGGATTTTCTCTATGAAGAAAGCAATTGTTCTTTACTCCAACTATCTTGTCACAGAAACACAAGCCTCTAGTCCCCTATTGATGCATTCCAATATGTGAAAACCCACAACACCCAATCATAATCATGCCCAATATTTTTTCCTTTTGTGATTGATTATAACAAAAAAAATGGGGGTCTATTGATTGACAAACAAAGATCAAGCTTTTGTCAAATTCAAATAATTTTGGGCCTTTACAAAAGGTCATCTAGTCAACCCCTCAAATCCAACCACTTAAAGCAAGGGGGAGAATTTGCTAGTAAGAAGCTAGTAAAACACCTTACATAAAATGAAATCAAAAAATAATTGACAATATTATATATGCATCAACAAAATAGTGTTGTAGAGAAGCATAATTGTACTATGTGGAAATGATACAATGTATGTTAAAAGATGCAAATATGGTTTTTCATATTTTGGATAGAAGTAGTTCATACAATCATGCATTTGTTGAACCAAACTTACCAAGGTGCTCAAAAACATCATGCCTAAAGAAACATGGACCAAGGAAAAATCCTCCATTTCATCTCTAAGAGTGGTTGGGTGTATAGCCTTTATACACATTCTATAAATGTAGAGGAGAAAGTTGAATGAAATTTTCTTAAAATACATTTTGTTTGGATTCAATAAAGCCTAAGAGATATCTTCTAATTCAACTATGTAGAAGTTGCATATCAACATGGATGTAATTTTTTATGAGAAAAAAAAGGTTTGTAATGCATTTTTCTCACAATCACCTATAAGTAATCAAACACTTAGAATTTCAAAGATTAGAGAAGCAAAACTCAAAGGAAATTCAGCATGCACAAAAATTAAGTGAAAAGAGCAGAAGAGGTCTTGTTTACAATGAAATAGTTTTCACCTTTGTCTTCACCTTAGTCCTCTTCCCCTATGCACAAAATACTTAAGTGGTATCATACCACTATAAGGATGCCAATGCAAATTCAATTGTAAACATGACCAACTTTGGACCAAAGACATGCAAATAATTGTTTGAGGAAGTGAATTTGGCTCTTATGTGCACAATCATTCAAAATTCAAAAACCAAAAACAATAAAGTAAGCTCTTGATTCACACCCTTAAAAAGATGCAATCAATGAAGAGTATTAACTATTGATGACAAACAACACTCAAAAAAACCTTGGTTCAACACCTTGTGACATCTTACTCGTCCTTCACTAAAACCCTACAACATTCAAAAAATGCTTGCTTGGAGAAGCTCAACGTAGGGTCTAGTGGCATTTGTGGCTTTGGTAGTGTTGTTTTTGAAAACATTTACATTGGGGATTGACCCCCTACTTCTCCCTAGTTTTGTTGGCAAAGATGTTCCTAGCTTGAACATCTCTACTATGACATTTGTGGCTCAAGAGTGTTCTTCTTTAGCTATGAATGGTGGTTTGTCTAGTCCTTACTTTGATGTTGTGGTGGGTTGGATTGTGCCCTCTTTTCCTCTACATGGAAAGGCTCATTTGTTGCCATGTTCTCTTGCTTCTTTAGTTTTGGTCTATGGTAAGGAGGTGATTGAAAATGATTTTTTTATTCTTGTTGCAATCCTATATGCAAATTCAATCGGTTGTGGTCTTCCCTCCCTAATTTAAATCAATGGGATTCAAAATTTTGGAGGCGATTCAAAATTTTGGAGGCCTCTCACCAAGAATGTTATTGAGCTTTACCCATGTGCAAGGGGCTTCTTTATTGCAAGTTTTACCTATGTTGAAGACATGGAAGTGTTAAATGGTCAATTGTGGTTTTGGGGAGAGAACTTCCTCTCAAATTGTGGTTTCCCTCTTTCAACCTACTGGCCAAATCTCTCAAAGATATATATGTTTGGGTAAGATTGCTTTACCTCCCTCTCTAATATTGGGAGAATTCTTACTTTGAGGATATAGGCAAAACTATTGGTCATTTTTTGAAGATGGATGCTACCTTGACAAACATTGGCCACTCAACCTATGCTTGTATTTTAGTGGACATTGACATCTACAAGCCTCTTCATGGATAGGTCATTTTGATGGTGGATGATTGGAAATGGGTTTAGCCGCTTGATTATGAGAACCTTTTTTTTATTGCAAACATTGCTTTGCCACCAATCATTTGGCTTTTAAGTGTCTTCATCCTCGTCGCATTAGTGTGAAGTCTTCTACTTGGTGGCATTATGCCCTTTGACTATGGACGCCCCTATTGCTTCTCCTTCAATGGTTGTTAAGGATTTTGCTTCCCTCTCAACTTATCTTCTTGTTGCTCCTTTGGAGTCTTCCCCTTGGGTTGATGTGGCTACTTCCACTAATAGGGCTTCTTCTATTCTTGTGACCTAATTGAGGGACTTTGGGAGGTCCTGTGATGCTATACAGTTGATGGAGCTTTCTACTCCAATAGATATTCTTTTGTCCTCTTTGCAAGAGGCTTCCTTGGAAGTGGTGGTGGGGAGGACAACATGCCTTCCCTCATTCGATTGGACTGGATGAATACATTTCCTGGATGGTCGTCCAAGAAGGAAGAGAGGTCTTCCTAACTCAATGTCAAATTCCCATCCTAGGGCCAAGGGGGTGAGGATTGATAGGAAAATTTTAGATGTTATTTTTGTTGTTGTTCTATGGTGTGTAGACTTGAGATCCCTTGATTTTGGTTCATTGCAGCTTAGTCATAGTTTTGTTGAGTAAAAAGTTTCAAGGTCTCTTCAAAACTTGTTTTCCCTCACAAAAACACTCAAAAACTTATTGATCTTCCATCAAAGAAGAAAACTTTTGCATTCAAATGGGTCTTCAAAATCAAATACAAAGCAACCAATCACAATGACAAGTACATGTGGCTGAAAACTATACATAGAAATCAAACATTTATCATGAAGAAACTTGTACCCCAATTGCAAATATTAAAACTGCCAAGATGGTTTTGGCAATGGCAACACACTTTAAATAAAAAGCTCATCAAATAGATGTTATAAGTGTCATCCTCAATGAAGATATCAAAGAAATGTATTTAACTCAACATAAGGGGTATATTACCCGTAAATAATAATAAAAAGTGTGCAAACTTGTGAAATCCCTTTACTCTCTAAAACAAGCTCCCCAAGCCTAGTGCATCAAAATCAATGAACGTGTCCTACATCATAGATTCACCAAAATCCATATATTCCCAATTTTTACCTCAAGAAGCAAAAGAGGGAGATAGTGATTTAATAGTATACGTTGACAAATTGGGCATCATTGGAAGTTCTCGAAAAAAAAAACTGTAACAAAGAATAATTTCAAACAATCGTTCATCATAACAGATCTCGAGCTGTGACATTACTGTCTTGGACTATATGTGTGCCAACAGAAAAAACATTTTTTTGTTTCACATAATATACATCAAAACATAGCTCAACAAATTTCAATTGGAAGTTTGCAAACCAATGACAACACCACTAGAGACAAGATTGCAACTTTCTAGACATGATCTATCTCAAGTGAATGTAACTCTATTGCCAATAGATCTCGAGTCTCATTTGCTTGACCTACACTAGGCCAAATATCAACTATATCATCAGTTATCTTTCAGAATTTATAAAGAGCCAAAAGTTCAACACTACAAGCAAAAAAATGAGTTTCAAATGCAAGGTGAAATACGACCTTGAATACTCTTTGAGAGAATAAATAGATGCAAATTATGTAGTTTCTTTGCATAATAGAAACTCTACTTCAAGCTTCGTTGTCCTATTAGCATGCAGTTCAATCTTATGCAGGAATGAAAAGCAAAATATTGTTGCTCACTTTTCTACTAAGTAGAATATCATGCCGCTGTTAAGAATGTTTATGAAATGATAAGAATGTTTGTGAAATGATAAGAGTGCATTGTATCTTGACAAGAATGGGCATACACAATCACATCCTACAATCCTATTTTGCAACAATAAAACTGTGCTAATGCTTGTTTGTAATCCAATTTTTCAAGAGCACATTAAATATATTGAGATTCAATGCCACATCTGCAAACATGTGCGACAGCAAAATATTCAGCTCCATTACTATTCAACTCAAAGATAATGTTCTGAAATCTTTACTAAATAACTTGTAAAAGTAAAGTTCAAAGTTTTTTGACACTTATTAGCTTGTACTCTTGAAAAAAATATGTAATAAAACAGTGATTGTTAAAATAAACAAACATTTTATATTACAACATTGCAATAATCATTAACAATAATAATAACCGAATCTTGATAGGCAGGGTGGCGAATGGTTCTATTTTTTAGCTGGCATTCTTATTATATTGATTCCACCTTTCATGAATAATAAAGAACTCATTATTTGCCCCAACTTCATTAGACAGTGCTCAGTCCTACAATTTAGTAAAGACTGATAATAAGAGAATTCTAGGCACCAACAAAATTAGGGCATACATCAAGATTGGTCACTTTAGTTCTGCAGCTACATGCTTCTCTGAATTACTCAGTATAAGCATCCAGAAGCCAGGCCCTCATGCTAATTCTGAAACTGAGAAGCCTGCAAGTTTAATGGAGAAGCCTAAGAACATGGTTGAAGATATTTGCAAGAACCGTGAGTAACTAAGAGTACATTGATGTTACTTAGCAGTCATTAATGAAGTTGAAAAGTGCCAAATGAAGGGGGTGTAGATGTGAACATGAGCATCGAAGCAAGCAATGTGACAACAATACCTAGGTGGTATGTGATCATAGATGACTGACTGACAAAAGCTACAGCTTGTGTACACCAATAGAAGTAATTGCAGATGCCATAAAAATCAGAGAAATCATGGACAGACCGATCCTGGTAATTGTCTATTACATTCAAGAGCATCTCCATCTTGATGAGGACATAGGCAACCGTGGAGGTTTGAAACACCCAGTAAGATCTATTTTAGCTTTTATTTGCATAAATCTGAGGGGGCAGGCAGCCACTAAGATGTCAGAGCAATATTTTCTTTAGCTCTAATGAGCCTGTAATTCTGCACTTTTCAGTGACTTGTATCACTACCTTTAATAATTTTGTGTGGAAATATATATTTCACCTTGTCAACAAATTACATTATCAAAGCAAATTGCCAACTTGCATCACTTGCATTTGTAAGACATGCATGTAACTTATTCACGTTCATTTTTCCTCTTTACAATAAAATGATTTCAATTGCTTAGCATTATGAGCAAAATTTAACCAGGCTGGAAAATCAGTGGTTGGAACTTGTACTACATTTATGTCCAAGGCTGGTCAGTTTTCATTGTTCAAGCTTAGGGTTTGTAGTAGCAAGACAAATGTTAATGTTTGAATTCTGTACATTTACAGGGCTTTGTAACATTATTGATCAAATTATTTTTTACTTAACTAGACAAAAATTAAATGGATTTTATAATACTCCAATTTCAGGAAGGAACTTGAATTTGCAAATATTTCAGATAGCTGTCAAGGTAACTTTAAATTCACAGGATTTTCCTTTCATAATTAATCAAAAAAATTATGCAGCCA
The DNA here is from genome assembly GCA_007115665.2 of Sequoiadendron giganteum. Classification (NCBI taxonomy): domain Eukaryota; kingdom Viridiplantae; phylum Streptophyta; class Pinopsida; order Cupressales; family Cupressaceae; genus Sequoiadendron; species Sequoiadendron giganteum. Next base: position 348,152,293 of record CM021108.1, read on the forward strand.
ATAACACTAATTAATTTCAAGGAAATTCTAATCTTCATTATTTCAGGAATGATCGGAGCAGACATTTGTGAGCAGCAATATTGTAATAAGAAACATTAGAGAATTTTGACTGATGGGCAAAATGCAATTTCCTAGCCTGGAACAATATTAAAATCCATACAGTACTTCAAAGTAGGGGAAACAGACATTCGCAAATCATTTTTTGCCATAATTGCATATATTATCATCATCAACAAGGTCGCAATCAAGATGCAATGAAAACCTCAAAAGCGGCAAGAAAAATATGCTATTGATAGCCTAGAAAACTATTTTTCATGGTGCTTATACAGCAATGTGATTATCTAGAATCAAATTCAATAATTATGCTGCACAAAACAAGATGGCAAGAATTGTACAACACAAATACATATTTCTTTGGCTGCACATACATTATCCAATTCAAAACAACTAATAGAAGATTTGGCTACAACCAATACCATATTATTAGTTGTACACCATGTATTTTGGAGTGGCACTGAATTTCTGATAGCCTTTGATGACTTTATTGACAGCTTCAAGAAAATCCTTCTCAGTAACAGTCTTTCTACGTGCTCGAATAGCAAACATTCCAGCCTCAGTGCACACACTCCGTATATCAGCACCTGGAAAACATAAAAGCAAAGGCTTAGCTAAATTAAAAGTTGCTACACTTCCTAAAATCAACCACCACAAAATTAAAGAATCTGATATAGTCCAACCAGATGACCGAATTGGAAACAGTCCCCTTAGCAATTCGGAAGATAACTAATTGAAAACATCTACCAATTTCAGCACTATGAAAAAATTTACCATCCCAATCAAATTGGGGATCAAATGGCACTGAAGCTACCTGTTGAATTAGGGCATAAACGTGCAAGCAGCTCAAATCGAATGTCTCGCTCACAATTCATTGTGCGTGTATGAATTTTAAATATTTGTGTTCTGCTTTCCATATCAGGTAAGCCAAATTCAACTTTTCGATCCAAACGACCAGGCCGCAATAATGCTGGGTCAAGAGTATCAGGCCTACCAATTGACAAGAGAAACAAGAAATGATGTTAGACAAGACCCACATCAAAAAAAAGCTCTAAACAAATCTATATAACAAAATGGGTGGGACCCATGGACCATGGGGAAGCTTTTAGTGTGTAAAGTAAATGGCTCGAATAATTGGTAAATTGATGGTTTTTCTCCTGTTTTTAGAGTGTGTGATCCTCTATGTCAACTCATCCGGACATGATCTGCCTTTCTCCACCAAAGGATATCAATTTCTATTCAATAGTTATTCCACTAGAATAATAATAATAATAATAGACCATCATGGTACTCTCCTGTTTTTACTCATCTGATGGACCAACAATAATTATTATTATTATTGACTGTTATGGTACTCTCTTGTATATGGCATTTTTTGCTTATTTCTTTGTATAAATATGTGTATGATAGATCTCATTCATTAGAGTATTGTTTTCCTTAAATTCTCTATTTTGAATGATTTTTTAAATTTCCCAAGTTTAGCAGTTTTTCCACCAAATCCAAGTCTTTGTCCGAGTCCGATTCAAAAAATCAGCTTGCCTAGTTTTTGCCAAGTCTGAGTCTCAGCACTATGGTTCAGATTGATGATGCCTTTAATCAATGTCATTGTGAAATTTCTTTCAAAGAATTGCAATTTTGTTGCATTCAAACTAAAAAATGGAAAAGGCATAGCTTTAAGCACAACTTCCTTAAATATTTACAAATATTTTGAGTTATAGTTTCCTGACACAATCAAAAAAAGGATAGCTTGACAAATAGATTTTCCAAGTCCTTGAGGAAAAAAATCTTTAAACCTGTTAGTTGCCATCAGAACTTTAATATTTCCTCGTGCATCAAAACCATCCAGCTGATTCACTATTTCAAGCATAGTACGTTGTACTTCATTATCACCACCTAAACCATCATCAAAGCGAGCCCCACCTATGGCGTCCACTTCATCAAAGAAAACAATACAAGCTTTCTTTGACCGGGCCATCTGCACAAAAGAGGCAATTGAATCAATAAAGCATTGTCATGATAATGCATACATCTAAGACTTGAAGGAGAAAAAAACAAAAATTATATTAACATATCTAAAACAATAAAGTGACCAATAAGTAAACAAAATGGTAATTATAAAATGAATAGGTCATATAAGATGATAAATATATGCTTCGTGTATATAAGATTCTTTATATACAACATATTTATTTCCCCACTAGTTAACCAAATTATCCACCTTATAGAAGTTGGAACACATTCCATGCCAGAAGCTTAGAAAGAAGATATTAAATGGCATTGTAACCACAAAAGGGCTAACATCGTCAGCACCATGCAGACCATGCATTTTACATTGGTAACCAAATCTGTGAACCAGCATCAAGGTCCCAAGTCAAATTCTATCTACCACCAAGCCTTCCTCTACCCTAAAAGAAAAGAATTATGCTGTGTAAAGCTTGAAGAATTGGAATGAAAAACTCTTTATTTCCCAATTATTTGACCAAACTACCTACCTTATTATAGAACAGTGAACACATTTCATGCCATTATCTTAGAAGCAAAGCAATTGCAGGACAGCATAAGCACATTTGTTCAAATACATGACCCAACATGGGCAGCACAATACAAACCATGCATTTTATATTGTTACCCAAGTCTATTGTCCAACATCAAGGTCTCAAGTCACATTGTATGTGCCACAGGCTTTCCTTTACCCTAAAAGAACAATACCCTGTTGTAAAGAAATGGTAGTTTCTAGCCACCGGGCTTCATCAACAAACTTAAATAATCAACGTTAATAATTTTCTTATTTTAATTTAGCTGACAATTGTTTTGTTTCGCATAAAGACCACTTGACTCAATAAATGCCATAAAGATTTATACTCACCAATAAGATCATAATCATGCATGGCATACTCTTGCTGTCACTGAAAGCTAGTGTTCCCTAGGGGGGACATGTCTCCATGGACTAGACACCCATCCAAATTCAATAGACAGTGATGGGATGTCACCCCCTCTCCCCCTGCCAGCCCCACGCCCACTCCCATCCCCACCCCACAAGTCTCCTTTTTAAACAAAAACAGGACACTCTTATTTTTTGCTAAAATTGGGGATGCCATGGCATCTTGAGGAGAACAAGGGCAACTCTCCATGACTGCAGCTTTTAAACTGCAAACAAAATATTGAAGCATAGTTACCAGGAAACTTGCACCCTGACCCTCGGTACTCATCTCCCATACCAAAAACACATCCCTATCTCAGAGACCAACATGGAGACGTCTCCAAACATTAGGAAACTTCAAATGAAGTTTCTTTGCATCTCCTTTACGTATCCCTGGAAAATGAGGAAATCTGAAAACTTCCAATAGAGGCTTCTCAAATATATTACATTTATTACATTGGATTTTCTTCAAGTGCTGATATGTGGTTGATAAAAGTTCAAAGAACTAAACAAACACACTGGTAGACCTATAAAAAAAAATTCATAAAAGTTTATAAGTTTTTTGGTGGTAGAAAATTTATTTATTAAATCCCAATAAGGTAAGAATATGAATCGAATTTATTTTTCACAGTTTAATATCCATTGATTTCTTTGTATGTTGAAGTCTTGAGGTGTTGAATTTTCACAGTAACAATTCAAACCTGCAAGCTGTTTAACCATGCAATATTAACAAAAATTCAATTAAATGACTTGTAAGTTTGCATTTTCACAATTATAACTGTGAAATTCAAATCTGCAAGTCATTTAAACTTGTAATATGAACAAATTTTCATTTAAACAATCTGCATGCTTGAATTTTCACAATTATAACTGTGAAAATTCAAATCTGCAAATCAGTTAAACTTGTAATATAAACAAATTTTCATTTAAACAACTTGCATGCTTGAATTTTGAATTTTCACAATTATAACTATGAAAATTCAAGCCTGCAGTTTGTTTAAATTTGCAACATGAACAAAATTTTAAAAATTCATATAATTGCCATAACCAACATTCTATTAATCTCTAAAATCTTTTATGCATCATTTTTTATTTGTATTTTTATAATTTAGGCTGATAACTAGGGTATTACTAATTTTTTTATATTGTCTCTGTTTTGCTAGGTTTCATTTCCAAAACTCACACCTACTAATAGAAGAACAAAAGAAAATTTAAGAAAGATAAACAACATTTTATCTAACGGGTGGACAGATGGCAAGAATAGGACACTCATTGACTTTTTAGTCGATTCAAGGGGGCAGCTACTGTTTTTATAATCAGTTGATGCCTCCAATGAAATAAAAAGTGTAGAGACCTTGTGCAACATGTTCGATGAGGTGGAAGTGGAAAATGTCATTCAAATAGTGACCAACAAGGCAATTGCATATGTGGTAGCCAGTAGACTTCTAGAGGCGAGGCACCCCTCACTGTTTTCGAGCCCTTATGCTACCCACTGCCTTGACCTACTCTTTGAGGACATAGAGAAACTATGCTAGTTAAAGAATATGATTGAAGATACAAGGAATATCACAAAATACATCTACAACCACACATAGACCCTAAATCTTATGAGAGGGCACACTAATGGCAAAGGTATTATGCGATCAAAAGTCACACGCTTTGCCACTAATTTCCTCACCTTGCAAAGTATATTAGCTACAATGCCCAACTTTAAGTGCATGTTTGTGAATGAAAGGTGGTTAGAGAATTCTTATTGCAAGAAGGTTGAAGTAGAGAGGGTTGTCAAGACCATTTTTTATGATAGATTTGTCAAAGTCATGGAGGAGATCATCAATGTAAGTTCTCAAACTCTAATTTCTATTTATATTTTTATTTTCTAATGTTGCAATTTGCTGATTTTGTAAAATTTTGATATTTAGGTGTCACAATGATTGGTTGGGGTTCTACAATTGGTGGATGGGGATCAAAACCCTATGGATATCTATATGAGGCCAATGATAAGGCCAAAGAGGCGATTTAACATTTGTATGGGTTGAACAAGACCAAATACGAACCCACATGGCTCATTATTGATCAAATGTGGAACTGACAACTCCACCAACATATTCATGCTACCGCCTACTATTTGAACCCCAAGTTTTTTTTCGCCCTTTCTTTCAAAGCAGATGCAAAGGTTATTCTTGACCTCAACACACATATTGAAAGATTAAATGATCATGAGAACCTTTGAAACCTCATACTTGATGAGTTAGACTTATAAGAAGGTTGAGGGGGCATTATTTTCTTCAAATTTTTGCATTCATAAGCGAACCAATCTGCAGTCAGGATGAAAAACTGTGTTTAATTTTAATTTACTATTTATTTTAATTTTGAAGGTTACTAAAATATTTACTAAATTATAAATAGCAAATGTTATCCTTGCAGATTGTGGCAGGAAGATTATGATGCCACAACACCAATTAGAAGCAACAAATAAAACACACAGCCATTAATGAAATTTGGGAGCATATTGAATGGAAAGCAAACTTGCAATCTCATCTTATTGATGGTGGTCGATAGTTTATTCAAATGGCAGCACAAGCCTTGTTCAAGCTGAAGGTTAAGTCAACATTAAATTACTAAAACCTGGGAGGCCACTCACAATAAGAGACCAGAGGAAATACATTGAGACATTGAAATTCAATAAAAAATTTGGTCAAACTAATAAATCCATTTCAGGCTGGCATTAGCTCAGACACCTATGTGGTTGCTACATTTCAAATGTAGAGAAGTTTTCAAGAGTGATATATTTTGTACTCGTGTTTATATTTTTAGTAATATGTTTAAATGTTCACATCATTTAAATTTTAGTTATTTAGTCTGTTTGCCATTTTTTTGCAATTTTCTGTCTTTGTATTTTTAAAATTCAAATATTAATTTTCAAATTTTAAATTTGTATTATAATGGCCCTCCCCAAAATCTGGAAAAATTTTGCCATGACTGAAACTCACAAAAACTCTGCAGAAAACTGTTTACTGTGTCACATTCTATGTTTTTTGAAACCTGTCTAAGCATTTCTATTTGTTGAGGTAGATTCTAATCTTGTACATAACATGTATCAATAAGATGGAAACTTAAAAACAACATGAACTGTGAAAATAAATGATGTTGCTGACTTTATAAATAAATGACTTTAAAAAACAAAAGAATCGAGAATTTACAAATATAATGTCCCATTCTAGTATTTCCTTATTTTTGCTTTAAAATTTTAAATAAATATCCCACACTTACAATAAAGCTTGCATAATTAATTACAAATATTAATTTATCCTTAAACTATAATTTTTATATATATTCGGATTTAAAATTTAATAATATAATTCTGAAAAATACAAACTAATTTTTGAATAACTGCTGCAATCTTCTTGCAATTTGCAGCTATTTTATTTGTACAAATGTCTTGAAAGATTCTTACTAAAGTTAGGGGTTTTCATCCACTAGCATGATGAAGAAATTAAGGGTTTTCGTCCTTCAATTTCTGATCTATGAGGGGCTTCGTCGTCAAGATTGCTGAATCATTGATTCATATTCCATGAAGGAAAAATAAATAATTATCTCTACTGAAATTACCTTCCTTCCTCTTGATAAATTTTCTTATATACCCCTTTCCTCTCAATAGTCATGACTCATAACCCTTTAGATGTCCCTTGACTTTTAGTTAATCATTATTTATTCTTTGTTTGAAGGAATTGCAGGAGTTAAGGGTAAATGCGCCACATTATATAGAGGGTTGTCCGCTTTGAAAGAAATTATCATTTATTAGTGGGTCGGCTGGCCTATTAAAGGGACTGCCTGCTGCTGCCTAATATTAGCAGTGATTAATTTTAGCAGAAATAATTTTTAATTTTGAAATATCTTAGACGGGCATTAAAACAAACCTGAAAAAGCTCACGAACCATTCTAGCACCCTCACCAACATACTTCTGAACAAGCTCACTCCCAATAACTCGAATAAAGCATGCATCTGTCCGATTAGCCACTGCTCTAGCTAATAGTGTCTTTCCAGTTCCAGGAGGCCCGTAGCAAAGGACACCTTTGGGTGGATCTATTCCAAGGTTAACAAACTTCTCAGGATGAAGCATTGGAAGCTCTACAACCTGAAAAAAAGAAAAAAGATAAGGGCATAAACAAACAATGATATGATGCCACTTCAAATACTGGACATACAGAAATAATTTCGGCCTATAACAGCTGATGCAAAAATAACTTAAAAGTAAACTAGAGAAGAAAAACAGGAAAGTATTAAATTGAATGTAAGAACTATCAGAACCTTGTCCCAAGGAGTTGCTATCATGGTGAAATTGCCAAAACGCACCCAAACATAGTAAATTAATTTTTCAGCCATAGAACAAAAACTAAATCACACAAAAGGAAGAATGTCACACCACTCAAATCTCACACTACAGAGGAAATTCTGGCATAAAGAAAACAGTACTTAAATTTTATGTGTCTAGCCAAAAAGATGGTTAACCATGTTCAAAACAGCCAAGAAAACTAGCCCTTAAAACAAGATTTCAGAAACATAGTAACCACATTAACTTTAAGAAAAAAATTGGCAAACCTCTCGCATTTTCTCAATCTGCTCTTTGCATCCACCAACATCATTGTATGTAACATCTGGCTTTTCTTCAACTGTCATCATTGTAACACTGGGATCAATCTTAGGGGGCAAAGGGATCTGAATTTGATACTTGTTACGATCAACACTGCACATTAAAAATGCTTATCAACCATTTATTCCACAATATACCAGCACCATGCAGCCAGTCACACTTTCCAAAGGCATTTCTACAAATTTTGTATCACTTTAACAGTAGAGTTACAAAAGAAAGTCAAAAGTAGACAGTTACAATACTTGATTCCTTATGTGTATCAATTTGCATATAACATGTATTGGAATATCTCTTTGTCACAGAATACAAAAGAATAAATTTTCTAAAAAGTCAATACTGACCCAACTCGCATGCCTTCTTCAATATCTGTTGGTGAGACCTTATCACCCAATCCAACTACAAACTGCATTTTCAAGGATCAATCATGCACATATTAATATAGATATGTGCGGCTTTGAAGGCAATGTTGACTCTATTAACAGCAACATTTATGATTCCATGAAGGTTCTCTAAAATACTACTCCATGAAGCTAGAACATTTGTGAAGGAGCATCCCAGCAGTAATATTTTGAATTAAGTCTGTTTGGATTGTTTGAAATAAAACATTCGATGCATATACAACAATAGAATCAGTATAATGTAGAAGTAAAAACAAACATAAGTCACCTTGGCAATTTGTTTAACATTTATGACATATTTTGCATCCTCAGTGTTTGGGTTAATTATCTTAGTACACCTTGCCACCTGCACAGCAGAAACAAGAATTGACTAAACATACAACAACTAACTCAATGCATTATATAAGCATCAACAATATGCTAAATGGTTGATCATAAGTTATAACTAAAATTGGAACCAAAACAGATGGCATGCCAGACAGCTTCACATATTGACCTATATCTCCTCTACAGAAGCTAAGAAAACTCTCTACATGAATCACTGACTAAAGCCATGATTGTCTGTCTGATTCTGCACTCATATAGGAGGTTGGCTAGCAAAAATACCTGCAGGGGTTGCTCCTCCTGCATCATCTGCTTGTCTGACACGAGATCCCACTGACTAGGTGCAGCTAATCCAGTGTCTGATTCCTTTATTCCTGTCAATGTAAATGGTTCACAGTTATTAAAAAGTCCACAACATTCCAAGCTCCATGCCTTGCGGGTCATGAATATTCAACTACGAAGAATGCTACCTAACAGGAAAAGAGTGTAAATACAATAAACAAACAATTCATGCATTTTGAAGAGTTCATAATATCATGAATATGAGATATACAAGAATCATTCATCCAGGAACAAACTAGCATTATATTACAAAATGCTTATAACAAAAACTCCCAGAAGGCTGCACACTACTGTTGCCGAACTCTACAACTACGCTGCCAGACACACAATGTGATAATCTGGAAACCCCAAAGGGGTATATAATTGATGGCCCAGCAATAAATACTTTTATAATCATCTTCTGCCCACAAGGAAAACTTGTGGCCTTGAAGACAAAGTCATTTATCCATAAAAGATATTAATTATATTATCTAATTGAATTCTTGGTTTCTATTATATTACTATTGATCTAACAATAGTGATATGGTTACTGTAATATGACCAACAACATTGGTGTAACTTAAGATGAGACTATTCTTGGTTTTTATGGGGTTTTTAATTCTTTTTATGCCAAGTGCCAACAACAGCCAACTAGAGATGGACTAAATATGGATGTAGGGGTTATTTCAGTGGAGGCCATATAAGTTACTGGAAAGGGTGTTATCCTTTATATCCACACTTTGGATTCATTGTCTCAGATTCTCAGCTTTACAACCGCTGACATTTGTCCACAATGTGCCTTCCCTGGATTAAATCGTCTCAGACGAGATGCTGTTCGAACTGAGCCAACCAAGCATACAGGTTAGCATTGCTTGTAAGGTTTTTCTCAATTTGCACAACTCTTTGCAGCCTTCAAACATGTTTATACTTGCCATACATGTGGAAAAGTGTTTATGGCTATATCTGCATATGTTCTCTGTGCATCTAGTCTAAGCCTTCCATCGGGAAACATTTTGCATCAGCCTTTTTCAGTTTATTCCTAATTACTGGTACTGGTACTGGTTCAGGTTCAGGTTTGCAGGTTCGGTCCAAAAAAATTTGAGGGTTGGGTTTGTTTTGGGTTCCTCCATACAAAAACATATGGAAGTTAAATATATAAGAAATATCCTTTAATATAAGTATAAATATAAAATATAAAATATAGTAATATTTTATATAATTGTATATATAATATATATAAGAAATATAAAGATACATTAATATATATATATATATTATATTGTATAAAATATATTATTTATTAATATTAATGTGCAAATTATTATACTTATATTAATATTCATAGTACTCATATTGATATTAATATATTTAAAACTAAGTAGCCGAATCGTTGCCCTGCACCCCCCGACTCTGGAGATGAAACGCATCCGGTACGGAATCGGAATCGATTCACCTTTGGTACGCCCAGGAATTGACTTTTCATGTGTGGAGGTGTTTCAGACTTTGGGCGAACGATTCCAGCCGTTTTTAGGCATGACGTGGCGTGCCCAGGACGATTCCGGCGAGGTTCGACTTGCAAAAAAACTAAAAAGAAAAAAAGAAGAAACCTAAAAATTTGTGCATTGAAAACCCTCGCCTGCGTCATTTCCTCCATTTTTTGTTTGACTATGTGAGAAAAACTGTCACAGATGTGAGAAAAACCACCGCAAAGGAAGGCACAAAGGGAGAAAAATGCAGGAAAGGAAGGCACGCGGAAGGCACGAAGGGAGAAAAATGCAGGAAAGAAAGGCACGCAGCCCAGAGCAACACACGCGACCAGAAAGAGCAGCGGAAACGCAAGGAGAAAGGAAGACCTGCACAGGCGTGGGAATGATTAAAAATAAAAAATGTAAAGATTACATTAGTGATTATTGATTTATAATATAAATTATATATTAATGTATAAATTAATGTATACATATTATATTCATAATAAATTAATAATTAATAAATGATAATTTTAATTTGTAATATGACAGATAATTGTCCATTAAATTGTTTAATATTTTGTTAATATCTAAAATATATTAATATATTTAATATTTATTATTTTGTTGTTTAATGTTTTAATTTTTTAATATATATTATATTGTTTTACTTTTATTGTTTAATAATATATATATATATATAGTAAATTAATAATATATAATAATATTTCATTGTTTAAATTTAATGTTTTATTAATTTCTAAAATAATAATTATAAATACATTAATAATTTAATTATTATAATTAAATTTTATGTTTCATTGTTTTATATTTTATAATTTTATTATTTTTATGTAAAATACATTAATTTTTAATATTTTATAATTAATTTATATGTTTCATAATTTTACTAATTTTTAAACAGTCAAATATTATTTATAAATACATTAACTAATATAATGCTATTAAATAAAAAATTATTTTAGACATATATATTATATAATTATTATATTTATATTATTATGAAATATGTATATATTTATTATTTTTATTTTTATTTTGTACGGACATATCCATACCCGTACCCAACCCCAACCCCCAAAAAATTGTCGTACCCACGTACCCGATTCCGATTCCGATTCGGTAACTTAAATTTAAAAATAAATTAAATATTTAAACTATTATATGTTAATATTAAAAAAAACAATGAACATTTTAAAATCCAGAATCGGGTCAATCAGTAGGTTGAGCCCATAGACCAGCACCCGAAAAAGCTGAGATTGGAAGGGTTCACAGAAACCGGAACAGAATACCTCTGGAAGAGTTTGGGATCGATAACATAGGTTGAGCACGTAAACAACCCCAGCAATTATTTAGGTTTATAAAAAGTTCACCGAAATCCAAATTTTATGGATTAAGATCAGCAAACCCTGTGATGTAATGTGAAGAAAAAACAACAAAATTTGTCGCAGGTTCTCCCAGGCTCATCTGGGATGAAAACATAGGGCAAATCCCAAACCCTGGCTTCACCCCCACCCGCACTAGATCACTATCCAGACCCAAAACAGATCGTACCCAAACCAGCAAGGTTACAGGGATGAACCAGTAACATAGGTTTATTCTAGTTTGATGGATTTCTTCTGTTGTTTGCGTACGGCATAGTTTCAAATATTTTAAATTATTAATTAACAATTTATTGATACAAAATGACTATCTGTTTCCACCGCTGTAAAAACATTGATGATCCTAAAGTTGCAGGATATTATTTCACTACAGATGGACAAATAATTGTTTGCCACCTACTGTAATTTCAGATCTTGACACCCAGTTCCTTAGCCACTTTTGGCAATTAGTGTCCACAATCCTTAGCTGTCAGCTACAGTTTTATATTGCTTTCCATCATCAAGGTAACAGACAGATTTAAATTGCGAACAGTCTCCCGGAGCACAACTTAAATATTTATCATTAGCCAGGTTAGGAGTGCAACATCATCTAGCATTGTTGTAATAGAATGCTATGTATATTCACTAGTCACTTGGCTTTCAGGATTTGTTATGGGGTTTGAATTCCTCGATAAATTACTATCCAATAATCCTTATATTTCCTTCCAATTTCCATACACATTATCCACAACGTGAAAGAGAAAGCCACTGTTTTGTGGAAAATATGACATAAGTGCAAGTTAACATTAAGGGCATTCTCCACTTATGTAGTCTAAGTTACCGGTTCGGTTTTGGGTTTGGGTTCGGGTTCAAGAACCCGGTTCGCTGGTTCGGTAAAAAAAAATTTTGGGGTTGGGTTCGTTTTGGGTTCGGTAATACAAAAACATATAAAAATCAGAAATATATACATATTTGCAGCAGTAATTAAGTTCAGAATACACCACCATATTAATAGTCAAATAACATAGCAAAAATACACCACCACTTTAATACTCAAATGTCATGATATAGATTCATTTGGCATATTTTATTGCTTCCTCTTCAAACATAGGATTTGAGGAGAAGTATGTATCCAAATTTTGGATCTAAGAACGTGTTGTGCATTTGTTTGAGCTGTCAAAAGTAGGTATGCACAACTTGCCTAACCTTCATTGTAAGTCCTACCTGTGGGTTCCTCTCTCTTTCTTGGGTCTGTTTCTTAGCTGCAATTGGCAAAAATTTGTACGAGACATTGTTTCATGAGATTATTCCTAAGAGATCTATGCTCATTTAGGTAGTCCAAATAGCTCTGCCCTACATTCTTTTGTCCCTATGAGCATCTAGGTCTTCTACTCCGTCCAAAATTTAGGCATCAAGGGTCTAGTTACTGATCCTATTATTGTTCTGGTATTATTATTATTATTGCTGTTGTTTGCAGAGTTAATTGCATCACGGTTCATATTTTTAACATTTGTGTCAATAACTTGGTCAACTGTTGCTGTCCCTGTATAAGTGCATTTAGTTGCTGCTCTAGAGTCTATATTAATGTCCTCATGTGAATTTCTTTTATCTTTGTTTGCATATAATTTCTTCTACTTCCAAATCTGCAAATGGAAATCCTTCTGTATTTTCCAAACATTGAAATTGTGGCCTTTTGAGTTCTATCTGATAGCACTTGTTTATTCTATCACTTGGACGCATATGGAGTGTATTTTTGCATCAATCTCTTAGAGACCCAACAGGCTGGTAGGAAAACTAGCTTAGATACCAGTATAATATCCCTAACTGATTTTTTTGTATGAACTAAATAAATGCAAGAAATTGATTTACTTTGGTCTAACGGCTAACCACAATTCATGCAGCGATAAAAAAATATTAATGGTATTCAATTGAAACTCATCTCAACACAGCTACACACGAAGATAACACATTTCTATTTCATGTGTTAAAAGAGGCAAATACTAGGGTTAGAGGGAATAAAATAGTCTTTAAAAGTCAACAAACAGTCAAAAAAATAATTAAAAAATGCAAAAAGGCATTGGAAAAGTCCACCTGGGTGAGAATTCTGCCTGGGTTCGAACCAGGTTCAAAAAAACCGAACCCTGGTCGGACGCATAGTCAGGGTTCTGAACCCTGGCCGGACCCACAGTCATTTTTTCGAACCCGCAGCGAATTTGGTCGAACCGGACCCAAACCGAACCCGGGCTTCCCAGGGGCGAACCCGGTAACTTAGTATATAGTGTATGCACAGGGTCCAACATCATTTTGAGAAGGAAGGTAAGAGTTTAGCTACAATTAAGCTAGACCTGAATTCAAGAAATAATGCCTCACAAATTAAGCCTTAGAAATTTACATAGAGCATACAAGCCATCCTCTAGCCTCTAAACCATTGAACCAAATGCTATTTGCCTTGACCTGCAGGGTTAAATGAGTTGAATGACAATGTAGGCCACACTTTTAGGTGCAAATGAAACCCTTTTTTTCTAATCTGTGGATGCTTTTCCAAGTTATTACAGTGTTTAACCCAGAGAAAGAAGCTTCAAACCCACAGTTTAACTATGAAGTCGACGATGAAATTGAGAACAGTAAAGGGTTTCTAATCTATGTTAGCATTTTAATATCTGATATTAAAAATAAGATTTCAATATCAGATTTAAATTTTTAATGCTTCATTCACTGCTCAGATCAATGATGCTGAAAGGGATGTTGAAGTCTCCTGTGTAGAACTTGTTCTTGCAAATTGAAGGGGGTCAAATGTTCAGAGAACGGTATACACTTTGCTTCCAATTATTGTATAACTTCTTCACTTTGCAAAGGCCTTTTAAAAGATTTCATTCCCCTAACCATTACAAGACATCATCCCTTTGGACACTTAAGGTATCACTTATTTTGGAATATTGTATTATTATTTCATGGAATTTTGTTACCATATAAGCTACCCTTTTACATTGTTTGAGTTTCTAAAAGGGCATGATAGCACGCAATCCTGTCTTGCATTTGCTCTGCATGGACAGGATTAAAATAAATTATTCTGATTGCACATAATCAAATGTGATAAGCATTTGTAATCATCTTTTGTACATTATAAGATGAAAGAACCTTAAAATCCCATGGAAATACCATGTAAACGTCTTTGAAGTTTTCAAGACAAATACAAATACTATCTGGCATTTCCAAAATGTTTTTGGGGCATCCCCATTTTTATTTTAAAAACCCATCAAAACTTCATTTTTTGGTCTTATTCAACAATTTTTTTGTAAAATGTCTATCAATTGCAATTTACAAAAGCTTTTCTGGCTCTATGTCCAACCTATAATAACTCAGTGGCTTAATTACCAATAGCCAATTTATTAGTATACTGCCATTTTACAATGGGATACAAAAGCATCTGAATATCGCTTTCACTATATTAAATTTTCAATAAACACCGGGAGATTTATATAGATGCCTAGTGTTGCATTTAATATGTTTTCTCAAAGACTATTCTACATAACTGACTCATAGCATAGGTTTAGGGTTAAATGCATTCTCTAATAGTTATCCATATATACAAACCAGTGCCGCAGATTGCTTCGTGTCTTGTAGATTTTGCTTTATTTTAGTTATTTCTGAATACTTGAATTTATAAAAATTTATTTTCACTTCATTTTTTGGGTTGATTTGCAGCATCTTCACACTTAAAGACTATCGAATGTCTTTCAAGCTTACCAATCAAAGCTACCATTCAATGCATTTTGGGCTTCTGGTTTAAAGCAAAAAGAGCATGCCTTGTTGCCGAGTTACTCAAAAGTCATTTTCAATGAAGGCGTCCTTAGTAAACGGGGAGCCCCAGTGCAAGTGGACTCGCAAGGTTTAGAATATTTTCAATCTTAGTCATGAAATTAAAATCCGGTATCATAACTGAGAGAAATAAATAAATAAATAATACTCTGTGTGGGCTTTCACGGGGGTGTGATATATGCTCCAAATTGGCATCCGGCTTGGTCATGACCTTAAAAAGTAACATTTACCATTTACATCTTATAGGGCCTATTATATATGAACGTGCCACAAGAGTAAATTATTAAAGCATAGAGTTCCAGAATCCTTCAATTTTAAAAGTAAAGGAGCCAAACAAATATAACTATTAACGCTTATTTAAATTAGGGTTTTTGTGCTTCACTCACCACATAGATCATTGACCTTCTTTGCCATTTCTTTTATTTCCTTCTCGGCTTTCTTTATAGGAGTCGAATAAGGCCCCAAACCCTAGAGCAAAAATAGCGTTTCAGAAGAGCAAAAAGGAGTGGAAAAAAGTGATAAGACAGAAAAAAGTAGTTGTCGAGAGAGAGATTACATAGGTTTTGAGGAGGGCGATGTCATCATCATCCAGAGGCCGAGGGTTGCTATTGTCGTTGACGATGTCTTCTGGATCAGCAGCAGGAGCCATGGCTATACCAAACCCTCCTTCTTTCTTCTTCTTCTTCTTTCTTCTGCAAATCTGCAAATGAAATATTTACTTTCCAGCTTTATAGAGGCCTTTTAAAAGTCTTCAATCTAGTACCCATTAAAACACATCCCTTTGGACACTTAAAGCGTCCACTTTAAACGTTGAAAATTATATTTATTTTTATTTTCGAATATTGTTTTCTTCGCGGCAGGGTTACTAAAGTCTTTCATTGCCTAAGGCATGTAGAGTTAAGAAATTTAATAAAGTTTTCTAATGTTTTCTAATATTTCTATTTAAAATAGATTTTTAGTTATATAAAATTAGAGATATTGTATTTCTATAATTTATTGTAATTATGTAGAAGAATTTTGGGAAATAAATCGTGTAAGTTTTTTTTAATCAATTTTTTGGATCATAGTCAATGATCCATCATTGAGATGAAGAAGAATCTTTTTTTCTAATTCATTCTATATAAAAAGATTCTTCCTTTTCTTGATGATGGATCACAAATGTAACCTAAACATTCATTCAAAAAAGCTTACATAGTTTAGTCTTAGAAGTACTTCTATGTATATAAAATTGGAAAATTAAAAAACTCAAATTGACTAATTTTTTGATAAGTAGGAGGTATTTTCAAATTGTGATATTGCTATCAGGATTCAATTGTGTAGTTATATCACAATTTGACACGCTGTGGAAAATACCTCCTACTTATCAATTGATGAGCTAAAGGGGCTCTATAATGAATGGTTCATAAGACACAACACTTGCTGAAGGTTTTGCAAATGGGGTTGCAAGCTAAGTGGGCTTAACCTTGGGGAGAACTCCATGGTTAAGTGCGCTTGAGCTGGAGTAGTACTGGGATGGGTGACCTCCCGGGAAAGCCCAGTGCTTCACCTCTGTGAGCATCACCTAGATGTAATGAGTGTTAAGTGGATCATTCATTATCATGAGAGATGGATTCTTGTGAACCACTACTCATGAAACATGGGTCAATGAGTTTGACTCATATAACTACACGGTTAAATCTTGATAGCAATATCACGACTAATTTTTTTCTTAGCGTATTTAAATTTATTGTTTGCAAAAAATAGGGGAAATTTTTTCATGAATCATGCAAAGATGACAAGGAAATTGTTAAGTCTATTGACAAATCATTGAGTGCTTTTATGGCTTGAGGTATACTATTTGTTGTTCCAACATTTTCCAACACCCAAGTATGAAATGATTATCCTTAGGAATTAGTCATAAAAGTTAAATTACAATAGATAGAAGAATGATTATACAAATAGAATAATTGACAACAGATTCATCTCCCTTATATCCATGTACCTACAAGGGTATCATGGATCCTCCCTATGTAATATTAACAAACAAGAACAAACAAGCATAATGGAATACAAAACACTCAAGCAAACAAATATAATCTAAAGATAAGAGAAGTGTTGCTCTAAGGTTCATCTTGGAATAGACCATAGATCTCCCAATCTTTATTATAGGGGGAGGGTGGTTGAGACTATAGAGGAATTATTATTGAATCAATACTATGTGTTTCATCTATAGTGATAGCTAAAAAATTAGTTGCAAGTACAACATCTTGTTGAGTGACCGTTAATGATCTTGTAAAGATCAAGGACAAAAAAAATCAATTAAGGATTCAAATAGATGCTCCTCATGAGGAGAGGTTGGTGAATCACTATATGAATATTTGAAAAGAGGATTGGCACTGCAAATATCTTGAGCAGGAGTAATGATAGGCACAAAGGAAATTTACACTTCCTCTATGAAGAGAACTATTGAAGAGTGGTCTAGAGGTGGTAGAGAAGGTGGGTTTGGTTTTTTCTTTTGATGAGGTGGAGTTGGATAATGCTCAAGTTTTATTTTGGGTGGTGGGTAGGGGATATTAATATCAATTATGGTAGGACAAAGAATATTTGGAAAGACTTCATGGCAAGTGCATTGAAATGGTACTAGGTTAACATGTGTGGTACTGGATATGATAGATGTGTTTGGCATATCCAACAACATGAAGAAAGGAGGAATGTTTGGAATAAGTGGAGGATCACTCGAAGGAGCTAAGAAAAAATACATCATTTTAGGGGGGTTTAGTAATGACACGACAAGAGATAGAATATGCTACAAAAGGATAACTAGGAGGGGGGAGAAGGAGGAATAATGAGATCTTGAGGTAGTTTTATGGGAGGGGGACACTCTGTAGCAAGAATCTCCATGACAACCTATTTACGAGCCAATGCATGTTGACAACACTTACACTCACACGCAATTTAGTTACATTGGTGATAGAGCCTAGGTATAGTTGTAGGAGGGGGATCACTCTACTCTAATTGTGAGGCTATCTTCAGTTCCAAAACATGAGGAAGGACAATCCCAATAGTAGAAGGATAAGAGACCTTAGGTGCACGTGACGTATCCTATGTCATGGGTGCCTTTCCACTTTCTGTCACAAGGGCAGTTGGAGGAACAAGAGGAACCACTAGAGGATGAGGCATGAGTGGTGCATGGGAATATTTCTATCCATTTGGATTCTTTCCTATTACTACTAGAGGAGTAGAGTGAGGAACAAGAGCCATGAGAAGATAGAAGATTCAAGGGGAATATTTCCCAACATAGGTTCCTTTCTTCGATTACCAGTGTTGACATGTGGGAGAATGTCAGGCACCACTAAAGGTTGGGAAATTTTAGGAGGAACATGAGGTCTACCCAATGGAGTATTCTTATCCTTAGCCACTAGAGTGGTAGGTGTTAGGATAGACTAATACTGCTATAGTTGAGTAATCGAGATGAGAGAAACTATATGAATAGGAGGACGAGCTAAAGAAGAGGACCCTGAATGACTCGCTTTGAATTTCTTATATGCATTGTAAAGTAATTTTCCATGAGGTTACAAGGGTCTTAAAATAGTGGGCCAAAAATGGTTAAGAGAAAATCCACCACAAGAGATGAGTAGCTTATATCCAATATGCTAGATCATGTGCATTACACCTTCACAAGGGAATTTTAGACATTTGTAGAAAAAAAAGTGAATACTTTCATGCAAGTTAGCCAAGGAATACCTAACTCCACACAATAGATTATGGAATGATAGAGAGTATTTTCTCTACACATTTAGGTCCTACATCTTGTCAGCGATCTAAGTTGTGGGCCCCAAATCCTTAAGGCTTAATAATATCTCAAGTGCTAAGAGTGTCAAAACTGGGAAGATCACCACAAACCCATCTTTATGTTGGGTGGATAAGGGCCAATTATTGGGGTGGGCAAGATCTCATTCACTTCTAAATATACAAGACCAAGGGGGGCTCCCTAAGGTGTTGGGTTGATGATTGAAAAAATTAAACACTCCCAAGTCTAACAAAATATACCCATTGTACAATGTATCCCATTATTGGTGTCACGATATACCTATGTTCGATTTTGGATATGTAAGAATAATCACCATATTAAAAAATATCCTACCATATAGGTGTCAATGAATATTATTTATGGTAACCCCTTATATGTTATAGACATTCAAACATAGCGGTAGAATGCATTAAACTAAATAAAACTAAAAGTTATTTAAACTTATTGATTTTGAGTGCATTGAGAATGATGGGGAGATAAAAATGATAATAAATTTATGACTTTATCTAGTTGGGCAACAAAGTCTTTGTGTTTATACAAAAACATGAGGTGATACATTAATCAACACACTACAAAAGACTAGGTTTATTAGAATGCGCAAGCAATTTGGGCTCTACACATACATTCAAAAAAACCAAAGATAGTTGAGAATATTAAATGATTCTACTTATTAAACAAAGAACATACCCATACACCTCTTTTATTGTTTTGAGAAGATATCTTGCAAAATATTTACAAGAATTTTATAGTCGTTTGGATAGCTAACAAATGAAAAACACATCAAGAATTGGACACCACGCACATGGAGAATCTCAATCAAGGTTGAATATACCTTTAATCACTTGATCTATAATAGTTATATTCATTATTATAAATTTTAGGATGAACCCAAATTATTACAGTGCAAAAATAATTATACCTAGAGCTGGAAACTATGAACCCTATAGTTATGATTGTAAGTTCTTCTCTTTGTTATGATCTTCTCTCCAAAAAATATTATCCTCCCATCAAAATATGATCTCCAATGCAAATATACCCATAAAAATAAGGTTTACGGGATGTTATAAGGTAATTCCATATGTGAAACCCTAGCTGCAACCCCCACCAACACAGTAGCCAAGTGTCTGGCTACAATTCTAATCTAATTGACAAAAAAATGTGGAAGAACATCCCTTTGACCTGTGACATACATTCACATTGATGGTTCATGGGTTTGAGTGTAAGAAACAAAAGAATTCACCCACAATTTTTTTGAAATCACATCTTGGGGGAGTGTCTAATAGAAAGAATTTCTACAGAATGTCACAATATCCCTTCGACACCCACTAAACAATATTTAAAATCTCATACAAGGAACTAGAGATCAACAACAAGTAGTTGTAGTGTTAGTTGTATCATTAATAGTGGTAGTTGAGAACCAATATTTTCATTTTTAACTCTTGCAGGAATTTGACCCCCTACGGGATGCAGGGTTTTGATCGGGATCGGGATGCACCATGAGATTTAGGCAAAAAACTAGCCTGATATGGCTTTGGCAGAAATTTGGGCACTTGGTAGATATATATAGATGCTATTATTATCCATTTAAGGTCCTCTAGAGACCTCTACACATTAACAAGAATCTTTGTGGACCTCTATAGTTCATCCAAAATAAATACAAGAAGTTTTTTCCCAATTGCACCCATGAAAAAACTAAGTGAACCTACCAACTTCACAATGTTTCATAGTCAAGTTCAAATAAAAGTCCCAATGATGATGTCAACAAGGAGGGATGATGTTAGCATGAAATTATCAATGTATGAATGTGGGATGGAGCAATGGAATTGAGTCTTGATGGAACTATATTGGAAAGTGAACCTCTAAGTGATTATGTATACATCAAGCCTTTATCAAGTTTACTTGAGTCATTGTCACCTTTGCCTTTACTTGTTTCCTTAATGCCTTGGCATTTGTTGAAAACCATTAATTCACCTTTTTCAAGATTTGGAGGCTCATCGGGCTCATGCAAGTAATTGATTCCCATTTGTCTTTGCACCAAAAATACTTCCTACTGAACTTATGAAAATTTTGCTTCCAATTGAACTTCAACTTTTGCTTTTGATGCAAGAATAGGAGGCAATTGAATTTTGCAAAAAACCCAACAACAATAGGACATGGGAGAAGTTTATTAGAATCGAAATTAAGACAGT
This sequence comes from Sequoiadendron giganteum, assembly GCA_007115665.2. Classification (NCBI taxonomy): domain Eukaryota; kingdom Viridiplantae; phylum Streptophyta; class Pinopsida; order Cupressales; family Cupressaceae; genus Sequoiadendron; species Sequoiadendron giganteum. The sequence goes on from CM021108.1 coordinate 348,173,608, forward strand.
TCATATAAAAATGCCCACAAAATGGCACGAGCACAATTTTGTCACAACCATAAAATAATCCAACTAAATCAAATGAAGTAGACTTATCCGGTTCAACACCAAAGTTTCACATGATTGATAGCTAACTAAAAACCTGCAAGTGGGTGGTATCTATCCAAAATCCCACAAAGCTAAAGGACACAAAAAAAAAACTTACCTAAATCATAAAAAAAATGGAGCAAAGGGGAGGTTGAGATGCACAACAAATTCTCACAAGATCAACACAACCATTTTTCAATTCTTTCTTCCTTTTGTGGGGACCAACAACCAAACTACACCTTTGTGAGAGAATGTATATGAACAACACTTGAGTCAAATAGAAGGGAAAAACCCACAAAAGCATAAATTTCACTCTTTAGTGAATTTTACAAAACTTTAAAAAGGAAACAAGGCCTAATTTTTCATGCTTTGCCCAATTATGCTAAGAAATTTTGTAAAACTCCACTCATGATAGATATCTCAGATCGATTATAAACTTGGGAAAATGTGAGCTAAAGCACACAATGAAACACAAATTTTTGGGGTGCCAACATTGGCTCTAGTTGGGGACGTGTGTCTCTTGGAGGAACAATAAGAATCTAGAACTCCAAGCAGACCAAAAAGGGAATAACAAAATGATACAAACCCACAATAGACAATAAACACACATATAAGATAATAAAAACATAACCGAAATTTGCCAAGCTCTATTTTTGGCATTTTTTGCTAAATTTGACAAAGATGCTCTTTTACCCTACTCAACCCCTCTTCATTGGGCTTTTCAATTTTCACCTCATATTCCAAAGGCCATATCTCGGCCATATGGTGGTCTTTTCCAGTGCATTTTTTTTTTGAAATGGGGTAGAATTTTGTGCTCTTCATAGTGGTGTAGGTGGTTTGCATTTTTGTCTTTTGATTTTTCTAGAATTCAGTTTTATCGGTGTTGTTGTTCAGTTCTCATTTTGGAGACTTCGATAGGCCATATATTCTACATCCAAACTCCTTTTTGGGTGTCATTTATTTGAAAGTGCATGTTTTTCATGTAATTCATCATGGTGCTACTGGTTTCCTCATTTTTTGTCAGAGAATTGTATTTTCAACATGCAATCCTTTTTTGGACATTATGGGCTTCCACTGCATGCATTCTTATATTGTAGATGCACTGAGATAAAGTGTCATTCTGGTGTATATTTCTTTTTTGGATTTTGCACATCCTTTTGTGCCTTTTGTATTTAGACTATAATATAAAGTGCCATGGGGGGTTGATGTTTGCCTTTGGTTTGCCATCATACCTTTGTCAAGTGAGTGTCCCTTCCACGACATTAGTGAATTCCAGTGATTCCCGCCTCATGCGTGTGTGCCTTAGTTTTCACACCATTTTATTTGCAAGTTGTTTCTCCTACATGCACTTCTTGGTTTCACACAGTTTCAGTGTACCTATTGTGGCTCTCCCTTTTCATCATTATGGGGTTTACTATTGGTGCTAATGCTTTCTTGGTTTCACGTTGGAGTGATCTACGTATCTAGTTCTTGTTCCTATGTACTTTTAGATGTTGCATACATCAATGGTTGGTTACGTGCATTTTAGTGAGATGGAGAACTTACATATAAACACTCTTGCATTCTTGTTTTTGGAGGCGACCTTCCTTTTTCATTTGATCAAACTACTAGGTACCTGTATTTTCAACTTGCATATTTCATGTTGAGTAGTGTCATTAGGGTCACTCATACAATTTCATGTGTCATTTGTATCTTCAAGTTCCAGATGTTTTGCCTTTTTTTTTCCATCTGATTCGAGTAGTGTCGTTGGGGATACTCATGTAGATTATTGTATCTCATGATTAGAGTTATTTAGACTATTGGTACCTATATTTTTTGACTTGCATCTTGTATGTTGAGAAGTTCCATTAGGGTCACTCAGGAAGATTCATGTACCACCAGTATCTTCAACTTCTAGATGTTGCCTTTGTTTGTCATCTAATTCGAGTAGTGTCATTGGAGGCACTCATGCAAATTATTGTCTTTTTTATCTTGACATTTGTATCTTCGAGTTCCAGATGTTTTGCCTTTATTTTCTATTTGAATCAAGTAGTGACATTAGGGGCACTCATGCAGATTATAGTTATCTTAATCCTGATCATCATTTGTTTTAGAGGAGGTTCTTCATTTCAACACCATATCAGTCATCATTCGACAACACTCTACAACTTCTTCGTGCTTCAACAATGTTCTACATGTTCCTCTTTTTGGGATATTGTTTTGGTTGGATGCTTCTCAGTCCATACCTTGCTTTGGAGGCTTTTTTAGTCCTTCATTTTCATTTCGCTCTTTTGGAAATGAGTTTTCTCCCACTGTGGTTTTCTCCTTTTTCTCCGATTTTGAGAGATCTTTTTTTTGTACATGGGTACCTCACCAGGCCTTGTTTGTTGGAACCCATCATGCATTCTTTTTAGGTTTTTTAGCTACTCCCTAAGTTCATCTTAAAGTGGGACCATGTTAGAGTAATCATGCATTAGCTGATAATTAATTACTCTTTAATTTACTATGTCTAATTTGTTCTCATGCACTTAAGCTAAACTTAGGAGTTCTTTATTAAGTTAACTAAGTGTTTTTCTATGTTAACTGAAGTGAGCTATTGTTAGATCATTATTTCTCATAGCATATGATGTTGACACTTGTATTGATCTAGTCCCTTTATCATTTAGGGTTGCTCCTATATAGCACTCAACCCTCATTGTATTATCTCTTTGGAGATTTACTCTCAAACTCTCAACCTTTGAGGATTTATGTTTTCCTTGAAGATTCTCGAGGTTCATTGTTGTAGATTTTTCTTGTTGAGGAATATTGCACATATTATTTGTAGATATCTTGAGTGGAAGGTTTCTTTGTTCGTTGTTTGATCCTATGGCTTGTGTTTTTCACAATTCTAACATTTTCCTGATGCCTCATATTGCACAAAGATGTCCCTGACAATTGTATGTGGCACAAAGGCTATGATCTTAGCCCCTATAAGATAGGGTTCAAAAAATTCACAACCTTAATAAGAGCACAGGAATGCTTCTTCATCACAAAATAATTTAATTTAGCATCTCATAATGATTTGATAAAGAAAGCTTTTGGCTCTTCATAACCATTATTATTATTTTTGCAGTAGAAAAAACAATAGTTTAAAAAGATGTAAAATAAAATAACTGGAAAAGGTTAGAATAGTTTGGAATTGTTAGCATCGATGCCTTCTTATGCATCTTAATTTATAAGAAGTAATCAATTGATTCCTTTTCCCAACTGAAATATTGTACCTTCTTTATCACTTTAGATATGACCTTTTTCTTCTTTTCAAAGTTAGGAATGAACCTCATAATTTTCCCAAATATAGATTTGATTGCCTTAATTGTTTCGGGATAAGGGATAAGATCAATGAATTTGACATGTTTTAGATCAATCCTTACCACTTCCTTAGACACAATGTGTCGTAGGAGCTTTCTCTCTTCCACACTAAAAATACACTTCTTGGGATTCAAAGATATCCTGTACTCTAAGAATCTCTGGAAAATTACCTCCAAGTGTTTACAATGATCATTTTGATCTTGGATTAGGCAGTAAAATCATCTTGGTGGACAACCATGATTTCATTTATTAGGCTTGTGAAAGAAAAAACCATGGCCCTTTGAAATGTAGCTCCAATATTATTTAACCCAAATATAATTTGAACATATACAAAGGTTCCCCATGGAATAGTGAAGGTTGTCTTATGTTGCTCACATATTTGACATGACTTGGTTATAACCTAAGAAACCATCCATCATTTACATCAATTCCAACCTTGTCACCTAATGCAACAAAAGATCCATATTGGGTAGTGGATAGTTATCCTTAAGGGACTTAATGTTCAAATTTCTAAAATCCATACATAGCCCAATATCCCCATTATATTTTTTGATAGGAACAAGGTTTGAAATCCATTCCAAATGTTAGGTTGGCTTGATAATACACCCTCTTTCAAATTCATTAGTTATTTCTAAATTTGGGGGGTAAGGGTGGGGTTTAAAGGGAATTTATTTTGTCTAAATAGTTTTGTACTAGGCTTCAATGGAATGGTGTGCTAGAATAAATATTCTCTATAAGCCTTCAATTCATCATAAGACCAAAAAAATTTTTATATAATTTCTTAGTAATGTTATTAGCATTTGAGTCTCTACTGGTTTTAACCTCTTACCAATAAAAAATAAATTAGGAGCTAATTTGATTCCTTAATTTATACCTTCTACATCTTCTTCACTAACAAGCTTACTTCTTGACTTATACAAATCTACAACGTCAATCATCCTTTCCAAAGTAACAAGACCTATAGGAATGGAATTTGTCTTAAGTTGGATAATTTAATTTTCAAAGAGAGTCTCCAAGTTACCTTCTCCATCTTTCTCCACCAAGGGTTTCCAATTGATTTGTTGATTTTTAAAATGATCAATGTAGTTCAAGAAATTATATATTTTTTAATCATCATTGAATACTTTCCAAGTGTAATCGTTGTTTGGAATGCAAGGCCTAGTAAGAATTTAAACTTCATACTTGCACTAAGGGGAGACATGAGAAGCATCGAACCTTGAAGGTAACACAAAAAGGGCATCAACTATAACATTATTTTCTCTTTCAAACCAAATGATGTTGAATGCATAAAAAATATCGGCAGTGTTCCAAACAACACTTTGATACATTCTTAGTCTTCTTTATTTTGCAACATACATGCCTCTAAATTGAGATACTACTGTAATGGAGCAAATTTGCACCCCTAGGCAAATTCCCCATTTCATCACCCCTACCTTAGAAAATGTAAACTAGACGATGCAATTTCTCCGCCACCACCTTGCTCCTTCCACTTGACCACATTATTTTGCATTGGTGGAGGAATATTTGTCGAGGACGTGCATGCCACACAAAAGTTTGCACGTTGTGTTGTCATCCTAACAGAATTCCTACCTTTGGATTTCGTAGAGGCGTTGCACTTCTATGTTGGTCGCGAAGCATAACGTCTCCTACGTCCTTGATCGACAAAAAAATGAGTCTTTTGCTAGTTCAAATCCATTCTTTCACATCCATTCACTCTCTTGGGCTCTCTCTTGCTCAATTCATTCCATTCACTCATTCTCACATTCTAAGTTCATTCCACAACTTTCACACCATTTCTTCTTGGTTGCAAGCTGCTAGTTTTGGTTCCTACACTATGTTCTTGCTACAACAACACCACCATTGGAGTTTCTCAAGCTTCTTCCTTCCACTACTTGCCTTGAGTGCTCGTAGCTGTGAAGGTGATACTACTCATTATTTTTTTCTCTTTGCATCATCTTGTTCATTGAGTAGCATACTAGTTGTTTGTGCTCTCTACTTTGCTTCTACTTTATTTATTGCTTTCTATACTTTGTGGCTATTTGTCTATCCATGGAAGTGGAAACACCGAAACAGGGGACTGATTGAGGTAGTCCTCTAAAACAACCCTACAAATTTTCCCATTTTTGTTTGTGCAGGTATTTTCAAGTGGAGTTATTTGAAGAATCAACTCTTGGGTGAAAGGGTATGATTTCTCACATTCCTTGTCATTTTCGTAATAGTTTATTTCTTAGTCTTCTTTTATCAAAGTATAAAACATCGCATAGTCACGTAGTTAGTAGGTTTCTTTGAGTTTTTGCTTGTATTTTGGACCCTTGTCCATACAGATGACAGTGCATCCATGAGACACCAGCGTACCATGCTGGAGTCCAAGATCTGTGCTACAATCCTCAGATAGTGAGTTGTTTGGGCAGCAAGCCAAACCTTTGAAACTAGCTCTTCTGACCTTGTGAGCATTCGGTTTTAGTAGAAGGAAGGTGGTAAGTTATTTACCCTTCCTTTTTAGCCTTAGTACCTTGTTCTTTTCAAACTATTTAGCAAACCCAAGGTAGTTTAGGGCAGACCATTCCTTAGTATTCTTTCGTGACCTAGAGTCTCGGGGGTGACGGGTCCCCCTCTACATTTTGGCAAACCCAATGTGAACTATTTATGTTTGATTTCTTGGTATCAAAGAACCTTATGTTGTATCCTAGGCATGTTGTAAATTTGTGTGTTGTAGGGCGTGTAGCCTTGCAACCCAATCTATGACCCCTATCTGTGTAGTTAAAAGGGCTCTTAGATATTTAGGAATGAAATTTAGATAGGTCACTATCCAATCTCTCAATCTTTTATGTCTATTGAGTTTGTTCCACCTATGTACATTAATATGGTCTCATTCACATGTATTCCCTCCACCCAACCTGCAAGTGGATCACCAAACATAACCTTTACCTCACAAGACTTACCTATGAACAAAGAGCCTTCTCCCTTTTACATCCTCACTCGTGTCAATGGAAACATTGTGACTAGTGTCGTAGTTGACCCTGTGAGTTGAGTGAATGTTATAATGGAAGAAACTTTGTTGATAATTTTTTGCATAAGAAGGAATACGAAGAGTGGAAGGCCACTATACACACACAATGGACTCTTGATCCCTCCTCTTGGTTCTATTACTCTTTCAGTCTTGGTAGGACCCAGGGTCATGGATGCCTCTTTTGTTATAATTCTAGAGTCTAACCTATTCAAGGTGAAACTAGGCATCCTGTGGTTGGTTTCCATGAATGGTGTCACTTCAGTGATTCATAAATATCTCAAGTTCTCTCATGAGGGCTATGTGCACATTGTGCACGACACCGGTTATAAACCACTACTGTCACATGAGGGATTCTCATTAGACCACTTTTGGCCCGCTCCCTCCAAGGTCAGACTTGCTATATCATGCCTATGTCAAGTATAAGGTTGGGTGCAAGGTGCCAAAAGTGACCTATCCAATTTCTCCCTATGCCATTTCAATAAAAGGTTCTATAATTGTGTAGCAACAAGCTACCTCCTCCTCCTAGCAAAAGGGTAAGGGGAAACTTGCTCGAGACCACGGGTCTTCCTCTTATGCATTCTCTACTCCATCTGCTTTTGCTTCTCACCCTATTGTGGCATCCTCGGCTCCTGCTCCCATGTATCGCATGGGGGGCCCAATGGTGCCCACTTAGCGAAAGGTTAAGTGTTTGGTTTTTGAACTTCTCATCTTTCCCATGATTCCTAGATCCATTATTTATAGCAAGGGGAAGGGTCCTCATGGAGTTGCCCCTATGTCTCAACCTTCATAGCCTTCAACCATTCTTCCTCTTGCCCCTATGATAGTGAATGGGAAGAGGCATGTTATTGAGACACTCGTGTCTGCTTCTCCACCTGCTGTTGTTTTTGTTTTCGTGCTTCCTGCTCCTTCTCCTATCCAAGAGGCTATCCTTCCACTCGCAACAATTGTGGAGAACACTTCTATAGTAGAAAAAGAGCCTCCCATCCCTTCTCAAGCTACAACTTCTAGTGCTCAGAGTTGACATAATTGACTTTCACATGAGCGCAAGCATGAGAGAAAGGCTCTAGCCGCCGAACAAGTTGCCTTGCAGAAGGCAGAAGGGGAGCCAATAACTCTTGTTTTGACACCTCTTGTTGTGCCTCCTTTTGTTCCTTCTACTTTAGTTCCACTCACCTCAGTTCTACTTATGGCTCCCTCAATGGGTACTGATGACCCTCACCCCAAAAGGGTGTAGGTACTCATCACTCCTTTCATGGAGCCTCTACTTTTGATGCCCCTTCTGGACATCCCTCTATTTCCTCAACCTATAGACATGCCAAACATAATGGTGGTGTTTGTTGTAGCTTTGTCTTCTCCCTCCTCTATCTTTGCTTCTTCCATGGGGATCTAGCATACTCCGCTAAAGCGTAAGATGGAGGATGAACTCACCTTGAGTGGTGGTCAAAAGAAGGTCTCACCTTCTTCAAGAGATAGTTATGCTTTGGCTTGCGCCATCCTTGTGACAGAGGTGGCCCCGACGTCCCCTGAGTTTGTCACCACCCCTTTCAATGAGGTCGGTAGTGGAACTTAGGCACCCTCTTCTCCCACCTGGTTAACACATGGCACTCTAGTTAAGTACACGTTTAACTCAGTGGATGATGTCATATCTTTGTCAGTGATCTTTACAAGATCGATGACCTTCACCTCAAAAGAGCTCAATGAAGAAGACCTCAAGGGGCATTCTTCCTTGGCCCTTGTTACATGAGAGTCAAAGGGTATTCCTCTCACTATATCGCCCTTGCAAGCCCATCCTCCCTTCCCATATAATGATCTAGATTGGGAGCAGGATGACCTGATGGTTGATGAGGAGTAGGGGGTGTACCTCTTCTTTATATGTAGATTAGATTTGTGTGTGTGTTGTGCTCCCCCATGCTCGTATTTATGTGTTTGTTATTCTACCTGGAGGACCCTTGCTACCCTTGTAGGTGCTTGGATACAGGCTTGGAAATTTTTTCGTGAACTTCCTCTATATGTTTCATCATTTTCTATATGTGGACTTCGATTTTCAATAATTGGGGACGATGAAAAGCATTGGGGGAATTTAAGCATCCCTTCCATGTTGACCCAATCTTTTATTTTCATTTTGTCTTCATGTGCTCTTCTTCATGATCTAGGAACTTTGGGGATTGATTATATTTCATTCATACACCAAGTGTTACCTATTTATATATATATGAACTTATCTTACCCTGAACTCCTAGATCCCCTTGTCTCTTAATTTTTTCGTCTATGGTTGTTTCTCATTTTCTTTGTCTTTGTTTGTCTCTTTATCTGCTCAATGATGTTGTGGTGCTTCTGTGTTTCCCCTTGTGTGTGTGACAACATTTCCATGTATCATGGGCCACAACATCCTTGCTTCTTCTTTCTCTCCTCAAGATGTCACGTGCTCCTCTATTTTGCACACACCATCCTAAGGGGGGCTACCATACTTCTCTAATTTCCAATAAACTGAATTCAATAGCCAACAAATCCCTTACTGAAAATATTTCATTTTTCAAAAATGCATTCCTCGACAAGGATCCCCTTCATGAAACTTTTCTTATAGAAACAAATTTGTAGCAAAAGAATTTGTAACTTTCCTTCTAAAAAGGAGTACTTTTCTGATGAAGTCTAAAAATTGGCCTTTGAGAAGAAGCATTATTTTTATCGGATTCCTTGAAAAAAGAGATCTTTCAAAAGGATTCCTTGGTGACAGAATCATTTGTGAAAAATGTCATGTTTTTCGAAATAGAGTGTCCCTTTGCATGGGGCCCTTGCTATCCTAATGGGTTCCTGAGCGGACCCCTTTGAAAACTTCTCCTTTAATTGCTTGCTCTGTGATATGTCAGTTTGTCTTGGCTTTTCTGCCTAACATGTTTCGTCTGTAGCTTAACATATTGATTTGCAGGACCAAGCACCTGTAAAGCCGCTTTTATCGTTAAGCTTGCAGGACTAAGCACCTCGTCAATCTTGTCTTGTAGGACCAAGCACCTCGTCAAGCTTGCCTTGCAGGACTAAGCACTTGTAAGGGAATTTTGCATCAAACTCTTAAGGACCAAGCACCTATAGAGTCCTTTCATGTCAAGCCTCGTAGGACCAAGAACCTGTGGCACTCCCTTTGCAAGATCAAGAACCTGTGAAGCTCCTCCTTTCTGTAGGATTGAGAACCTGTAGAGATTTTTCTCAACTTCTACTAGATTGAGAACTCATGGAGCCACTTATGTAGGATCAAGTATCTGTGGATCTAACTCTCTCTTTCACATCAAGGTTTCCTTACGGGACCGAGAACCTCTAGAGCTACCTCTTGCATGTCCAGGTGTGCCAAATCAAAGATCTACTTCCTCAATAGTTAAGGTACATTATCTTCAACCTCTTTCTACTTTACCTCATATTCACATTGACATGTGTGCTCACTAAAGTGGGGGAAAAATGTAATGGAGTGAATTTGCACCCCTAGGTAAATTCACCATTTCATCACCCCTACCTTAGAAAATGTAAACTTGATGATGTAATTTCTCTGCTACCACCTCACTCCTTCCACCTAGCCACATCATTTTGTGTTAGTGGAGGAATTTATGTTAGGGACATACGCGTCTTGTGCGAACGTCCACGTGTCATGCTATCGTCCTAATAGGATTCCTGCCTCTGGAATTCCATAGAGGAATTACACTTCTCTATTGGTCATGAAGCATAACGTCTCCTACATCCTTGACCAACGAAAAATAGGTCTTTTGCCTCCCTTTTGCTAGTTCAAATCCATTCTTTCACATCCATTCAATCTCTTGGACACTTTCTTGCTCAACTCATTCAATTCACTCATTCTCACCTTCTAAGTTCATTCCACAACTTTCACACTTATTCTTGGCTGCAAGCTACTGGTTTTGGTTCCTACACCACGTTCTTGCTACAACAGCACCACCATCGGAGGTTCTCAAGCTTCTTCCTTCCACTAGTTGCCTTGAGTGCTTATAGTTAAAAATGTGCTATTTCTCATTATTGTTTTCTCTTTACATCATCTTGTTCATTGAGTAGCATACTAGTTGTTTGTGCTCTCTACTTTGATTCTACTTTCTTTATCACTTTCTATACTTAGTGACTATCTGGCTATTTGTGGAGGTGGGAACACCAAAATGGGGGACTAACTGAGGCAATCCTCTAAAATAGCCCCAACATTTTTCTCATTTCCGTGGGTGCAAGTGTTTTCGAGTGGAGCTATTTGAAGAATCAACTTGTGGGTGAAAAGGTATGATTTCTCACCCTCGTCATTTTTGCAATAGTTTATTTCTTAGTCTTCTTTTATCATATTCATTATTTTTGTCCTTTTTATTCATTGTCAAATTATAAAACATCACATAGTCAGGTAGTTAGTAGGTTTCTTTGAGATTTTTCTTGTATTTTAGACCCCTATCCATACAGATGCCAACACGTCCTTGAGACACCAACACATCATGTTGGAGTCCAAGATCCGCACTGTCGTCCTCAGGAAGTGAGTTGTCTGTGCAATAGGTTGAACCTTTGAATCTGACTCTTTTGACCTCGTGAGCATCCAAATTTAGTAGAAGGAAGATGGTAAGCTATTTCCCCTTCCTTTTCAGCCTTAATACCTTGTCCTTTTCAAACTATTTAGCAAACTCAAGGTAGTTTAAGGCAACCTGTTCGTTAGGACTCTTGCATGACCTGGAGTCCTAGGGGTAATAGATTCCCCTTCTCTACAACTACAATCTTTGAATCATCATGCACTATAATGCATTTAACTCCATATTTTGAAGCCTTATTCAAACCAAGAAGTAGAGCCTCATACTTTGCCACATTATTGGTGCATTCAAAGTTTAATTTGAAAGTGAACTTATATTATTTTCCCTTAGGGGACATTATTATAATTCCTACACCATTTCCTTTTCTTGAACATGCACCATCAAAATGCATATTATAAACTCTATCATGTTCTAGACGTTGATGTTGGGGAATTACATTGAGACTAACTTGCTTATTAGACTCCTCATCATAATAACCTACAAATAATCAGGCTCCACATCAAGGTAATATACTTGATTCTTTGGTTCATTTAGATTCTCTACAATAATCACCATTTTATTTTCTCCATGTAATTGGACTTCTTTCCCACATAGTAGTATGGTAGTATAAGATATATCCATATGAATACTACCATTGATTGAAGTTGCTCACTTCATAGACAACAACATACCCCATTTAGCTAGATAATCAACTATGACAATGTTAATTGATTTTTTTGTACTTGGGTATGTAATAAGTTGTATTAGAACATCAATTACTATTCCAATCACATTCACCTCATGATAATCCATGACATAAAAAATTTCATAGGATTTTGAAACTTGTATTCCTAGGTGGTTCATGACATCCAATGAAATCACATTGTTGGATGCTCTAGAATCCAACATATAATTATGAACCAACCAACCATTTATTAATAGAGGTATATAAAATGGATCAATTATTTGTTTATTACTTATAGAAGCATTTCCCAAATATATATTGGGGACCTCTTGTACATTGAATTTATCTTCCCTATATTTGGGAACATCTGTAACTTTATTTGGCTAATAAAATATAGTAGGGGCAGTGAGATATAGCAATTTACCTTCCCTATTCTCAGGGATCCTCAACAATTCCCTAACTGGCACTTGAAATTTTAACTAACTAAAAGCCCAAGTCATGTCAATTGGCTAGTATGCAAGTAGAGGAGTTGAAGGGGGATCATCATAACATTAGTATTAGGGATGAAAAACATAACCTGATCATTAACATCAATTTTATTTGCATTGATCATTTTATCAACCTCCTCTTCTACCTTTTTTTTATCATTTATTATTTTATTACTCGACTTTTGTTTGACATTTTTTTCAAAAGCCTTTGTATTTCCCATATTTTCAGTTGAGACATAAAAAAAAAAATTGTTTTGGGACATACACTTGTTGCAAGGGTGTATTTGGAAAATGCATCTTTTTCCTAGGGTGGGACTTCCTTGTAGATCTATTTGTTGTTCTTTTTGTATTGCAGTCCTTTTGCTTTCCCTTATTTAACTTTGTAGTTGACACATATGAAGCAATCACACATTTAGCTTTGTCTTTGACACCTACTTGCATGTTCCTTAGTTGGTGATCACTTTGAACTTGTATTAAAATAACTTTGGTGAAATATTTGATGTCTTCATTAGAGGGATTTTCTCTATTGTACCTCCACCTCATCTATTTCTTGAGCTTCTCAAAAAAAAAATTTGGTATCTCATAAGGAACATGATGGCTATCATATAATCATTTTGAAAAACTTCCCCATGCTCATAAGCATCTACTTGATCAACTTTGGCATCATCATAATGATAGCACATACAAAATGTTCAATAAGTTGGAAATATTTGGTATTATCCCTTTATGCTCCCCTTCAATTTTGGTTAGTTTGATAATTTTGTTGTTACATCTCGCCTTCCTTTCCCTCTGGTTTTTTATGTTTCCCCCTTTATAAGTTATGGTAAAAAAAACCTTTGGTGAAATCCTAAATTGATGAAGTAAAGTTCTTGTCAGAACTTTACAAGGTTTTGAGAACCTTGTCAGGTTCATCGGGATGCGGTTCTAAGAGGCACATTGGGATGCGGTTCTGAGAGCCATGTCGAGACACGGTAATGAGAGCCACGTCGAGATGCGACTCTAAGAGCCACGTCGGGATGCGGCTTTGAGAGCCACGTCAGGATGTGGCTCTGAGAACCATGTCGGGATGCGCTTCTGAGAGCCACATCGAGATGCCGTTCTAAGAGCTATGTCGGGACATGGTTCTGAGAGCCATGTTGGGACGTGGTTCTAAGAGCCACATTGGGATGTGGTTCTGAGAGCCACATCGGGACGCGGTTCTGAGAGCCACGTCAGGGTGCGGTTCTGAGAGCCACGTCGGGGCACGGTTTTGAGAGCCACATTGGGGCGTGATTCTAAGAGCCACATCAAGGCATGATTTTGAGAGCCATGTCGGGGTGCGGTTTTGAGAGTCATGTCGGGGCATGATTTTGAGAGTCATGTCGAGGTGCGGTTCTAAGAGCCACATCGGGGTGCGGTTTTCAGAGCCACGTTGGGGCATAGTTTTAAGAGCTACATCGGGGCACGGTTCTAAGAGTCACATCAGGCCTTGATGCAGTTGTTGAAACCTTATAAATTTATGATAAAGGTTTTGCATCTTTTTAACTTGCGTGATTTTAAAAGTTTTGTCAACCTTTTGATTGGTTTTGATAACCTTATCGGGCTTTGATATGGTTGTCAAAACCACGTTGGGCCCCAACAAAGGTTTTAAAATAGTCTTTCTTGGTCGATGGTTTTAAGTTTTAAACTTTACCTTGGTAGGTTTCAAAAGTTCATTGGGACATTACAAGGTTTTTACAACCTTGTCGAGCCCCGACAATTTTTTCAAAACCTTTCATTTTGCCACTAAGTAAAAGCTCTTCAAGACTTTACAAGGTTTTTACAACCTTGTTGGGCCTTGACAAAGGTTTCAAAACCTGCTCATCGACCAATGCTTTAAATTTTGAAGTGTGAAGGTTTTTGTTGAGCATCTGAAAGGTTTCAAGAACCTTGTCAGACTCCAATGTGGTTGTCACAACCACATTGAGCTATGATGGGGGTTTTTAAACCTCCTTCGGACTTTGACAAGGTTTCTTTTTCCCTTCTTCTTTTCTTCATCCTCCTTTTCTTGTTTTCTTTCCTTTATTCTTTTTGGACCCTGATGTGGTTGCCAAAATCTTGTTGCACCCTGATGAAGGTTTCGAAACGATCTTCGAGCTCTAACTCTTTTTCTCTCTCTTTTTCCTTTCAGGGTTTCAAGTTCTGAATAGACACTTGGACTAAGTCCAAGTTCATTCTTGGTTTCTACCCCTGCTCTCTCTTCTTTCCTTCCCTTATCTAATTGGGACTTTCGGTCCTGATAGGATTTTTGGATCTTTGTTCCTAAGGTCCAAATCCGATCGGAATACTTGATCAACCTTCCTCTTTCGATCTTCTCCAATTTGGTCGAGACTTCAGGTCTCGATAAGACTTTCAAACCTTTATCTGAATGGTCTAAATTTGTTTGAGATCCCCGATCTTGACCTTCTTTTTCTTCCTACTTTGTTCTTGTTGGGTTTTTGGGACCCGATTGGATTTTTGGACAAAAGGTTCAAAATTTCAGATCCAATTTCTATTCTCAAACCCGTCTTTCTTCCTCGTTGGAATATCAATTTTTTTTGGACTTTTAGACTTTTGGCCCAATAGTCCAAGTCCAATTACTATTTCTACCCCTACCCTTCTTTTCTTTCTTTCTTGGATCTTGTCAAGTTTTCAGAACCCGATTGGACTTTGGGACCCTTTGTGTGATTTTCACATTTTTTGCCATTAATGCTACATTAAATTTCTCAATTGCCAAATTTGATTCTTGGGGATATATGGATGATATTAAATGCATTTATCAACAACCTTAGGTGGGACAAAAAGGCACCCATGCTTATTTATGATTTATAGGACTCTTTTCTATCAAAGATTAGGTCTTGGTTGTGATTTGCAATGGATTTTGTGAGGGATTTTATTCTTGATTTATGTGCTCATTAATGTGGAGGCATGGCATGTGTGTTGGGACTTGTGTGGCATAATTTCTTCTCAGATTGGGACTTTTGTGGCATGATTTCCACATAGATTGGGACCTGTGTGGTGTGATTTCCTCTGAGATTGGGATGTCCACATTTCTACATATGATTTGCTAGGGTTTGAGGCCATTTCCATGATCCTCCTACCATCACAACTTGTAGAAGTATAAATTACACTTCTGAATTCTTTCTAAGGGTTGGAGATTTCTATTCAAACCTTGTTTTAGAGAGAAGCAATCATAGAGCCAGTAGAAGAAAGTATTCACAAGAAACCCTAGGTTTCGATATTCATTTCTAGGTATAGATATTTTATATTATAATGATCTTGATTAGATTATATGCTTGTAATAAAATTTGTAAACTTGAAGAGTGAATGATTAAAGGTAGAATCAACCTTATCAGAGTGTCTCCTTCATGTGTGGTATGCATTTTTTGATGTATCATTGATTAGTTTCTTAGTCAGATGTTTGTAAAATCTATGCAAACATTTTGCATAATGTATTTTCAATATAATAAAGGAAATGTGTGGGTATGCTTGAGGATTATTAAGTAGTCTCTCTTAATATTTTACAACCATTTATTGTCTTTTTGAGTGCATGTGTAGATACTAGCTTACTTGTCCAATTTTTAAGGCATAGTATTTTGTGGTGACTTGATTAAGTCATCGACTTGTTTCAGTTATTACATCTGTAGTTAAATCCAAAGACTTCACAGCCCAATGGATAAAGGCACCGATTTTTAGTTGGTTTTTTCCCCTATCATATTGAACACACTCCAAACACATCAATTTTATAAAACCTTTAAATTTTTACTTTATTTGTGTTTTAGTACCATGTCTGAATGAACACAACAATACAAGGGTGTATCATAATTTCATTCTTAGACACTGATATGGTAGGTTATTTGTTAGTAAGATGCTCAACCTTACTTATCCAAGCTAGCACATAGGTATATTGTGACCCCAGTATTGGGATACACTGTGTAGTGGGTATAGTTTGTTGTAAGTATTGTGTAGTGTTGTAAATAATCAAGTCAACATATTAGGGAGTTCCCATTGGTCTTGTAGACCCATAAGTGAAGGAGGTCTTACCCACCTCAACCATTGGTCCTTAACCGCCCAACCTGAATATAGGTCTTTGGTAATTTTCTAAGTTTGACACCCCTAGCACTTGGAAGGTTATCAAACCTTAGGGATTTGGGATTGATAGTTCAGGTCACCAACACATAATACTCAAGTGTACCTTCATTCTCTTGGAATCCTTTCTCTTCATCAAGTGTAGTTGGTGCAACACACTTGAATTGATCATGAGGAAACTAACATATATCACATCCTAAAAATTCACATGATCCTTCCTCAAGGGTTCAGGGATGTGTTTCTCTTGGTACGCTTGGTTTAAGTTCCTTGGTGCTATTTATTTATCATTACCTCTAGGTATCTTAGACCAATAATAATTGCATTGCTTGCTATGCAACCTTTGAACCTCATTAAAATGTGTAGTAACAACATTAAAAGGAACACCTTTTCCATTTTTTCAACTTTGTATGAGGGATCCTTCATAGCTCCCATCAACTTGTCCAACTTTTCTTTAGTAGCAATAGGCTTGTTGGAATTTGTTACATTTGGTTTCAAGAATTTATCTCTCTTTGTTGATTTCCATTGCATATGTTTCCATCAACGTTTGAGGGTTCTTATCTCTCAAAAGATAGCCTAAATTTGAATCAAATGATCTACAATACATAACTAGGCACATAGGCTCATTTGGCCTCACATAGGAAGGAACTTTGGACCTCATTTTCAATAATGAACCTATTATTGAAATCAACAACCAATTCATTTTCCCCTTTTCTTATGGTAGTTAGATCATGGAATACAAAATTCGGGTCCACTCTTTCTCCATATTTCAATAAAAACATCCTCATAAACTCATCCCATGAGTCTACAATCCTATCTGGAAAAATCCTATACTACTCCTTTTCACTTTCCTCCAATGATTGCACAAATAGTTTCATAGTGAAATCCTCGTCTTCTATCTCATATTCATTAGTAATGTCGGTGAAATGTCTCAAGTGGTCCTCACCAGTGATAGCATTGTTACCTTGGAATTTTGGCACCGTCCCTCTAATCTCAACTAGAATGGGATTAAGATAATTTGAAATTCCATTAAATTCCACTTATTGATACATTTCCAATCCCAATGGTACTCATTAGAGCAAAGCTTTGAGCCTCTTGTCTAGGGTTGACCCCAAAATTTTGTACTTCATTTTGTTGCACATTAGGCACTTGTTGATTTGGAACAACTTGTGTGCAAAATTTTGCTCGGTGGATAAATATTTTGTAAGATCTGCTAAGAAATATTTTGATTTTGATTTAGTTGTAGAGCTTGTTGAGCAAGTCTTTTTTGTTGTAGGGTAATTTTTGCCTCTATTTCACAATTCCTTTCTCTAAGATGATTAATACGATCTATGTGATAATCTAACTCCCTTTCTCTATGCTTATTCCCTAATTGAATATTTGGGTCAACATCTTGGAACGGGGTTTCTACTTCCTTCTCAAAAGTCTAAGGAATATCATGTTTGCCTTCCCTTTGATTTCTTAAAGGTTGAAGCACATGATTTATTGGGGATGGAATCAAATGTACACTCATATCTATATTTTCCATACCAAGATTTGTTTCCTTTCTATTCCTAGGATAATAACATGTAAAATTTATTCTAGTAGTTTTGACCCTATTATCAGCTAAATCATTTGATGTATATTGATCATAATATTTGGAAGAAAATATTCTACCTAAAGTACCTACTTTTTTAGTATTTTTTAAATTATGCAAAGGGGAATTGCCTAGGTTTTTTTAATTTTCCACTGGTTCTTGTCTCCTTACACTAGAAGAAGAAACCTTAGGCATCTCTTGATCATTAGAGCATTGATCCCTTTCCATTTATTTATCATTTAAAATAAATTGTTGGGTCTTCATTGACAAAGTCGCCACTCCTCACAGGAGAAAATAGTCATAATCAATAAAATTTTGATTTTGCAAACCAAAGACCAACACTTTTGTGGTTGCACTGTGTTCACTAAGTAATTGTGTCTTCAAGTTTATTCTTGGTCTAGAGAATCCCTGACAATGGTTCCAATTTGTTGGTGATCTATTGTAGGCCCTAAATCCCCGAGGCCTAATAATCTCCCAAGTGCAAGGGGTGTAAAACCTTGGAAGACCACCATAAAACTTTCTTTAGGTTGGGTGACCAAGGACCAATTGTTGAGGTGGGTAAGACCTCCTTCACTTATGGCTCTGCAAGACCAAGGGGGGTTCTCTAAGGTGCTAGGTTGATGATTGAAAAAATTAAACACTCCCAACAAACTATACCCATTACATAATGTATCCCAATATTTATGTCATAATATACCTATGTCCTAATTTGGATATGTAAGGAAAGCATGCTATTAATAGATATCCTGCCATATAGGTGTTAATGAATGTGTTTTATGATAACCCCTTATGTGTTACAATTTAAACATAACAATAAAACACACTAAACTAAAGAAAACAAAAATATGTTTAAATTGATTGATTTTGAGTTTCTTGATGATGATGGGAAGATAAATCCAATAAAATATTAGTTCATTTATCTAGTTGGGAAACTAAGTCTTTGTGTTCAAACAAAAACATGTAACAACTGAAACTAAGGTTATGCATTAAACAACATGCCACAAAAGATTGGGTTTTTCATAATGCACAAACAAGTTGTGTTCTACACATACATTCAAAAAAACCATAAATACTTTTAGAATATTAAATGAGTCTACTTATTAATCCAAGAACATACCCATACACTCGCTTTATTATTTTAAGAAGATATCTTGCAAAATCTTTACAAGAATTTTACAATTATTTGGCTAGCTAACTAATCAGAAAAACATCAAGAAGTGGACACCATGTACATGGAGACACCAAATCAAAGTCAAATGTGCCTTTAATCACTCAATATACAATAGTTACGGGTGTTATTATAAATTTTGTGATGAACTTGGATCATTACAATGCAAAAATAGCTATACCTAAAGCTAGAAACTATGAACCCTATAGTTTTGTTGTGTAAGTTATTCTCTCTACTTTGCTCCTCCAAAAATATCATCCTCCCATAATAATATGGTTTCCAAGGTAGACATGCCCACATAAAGAAGGTTTTCAGAATGTTAGGAGGTTATTCCATATGGGAAACCCTAGCCACAACCTCCACCAACACACAAAAGACAAGTGCCCATTGTAAATCCAATCTAATTGATGAAAAATGTGGAATAACATCCCTCTATCCTAAACCATACATTCACATTGATGGTTTGTGGGTTCGAGTCTAATAAACATAACAAGTGACCCACAAAATCTGTTGAAATCACGTCCTAGGGGGGCACTTTCCAGAAAGAGTTTCTACATATAATAAATGAGGTATGGGCACAATAATATCCATTGGACACTCACCAAACAATAATTAAAATCTTATACAAGGCACCACAAATCAACATCAAGTAGCTACATCGACAATTGTATCATTAATGGTGGTAGCTCAAAGCCAATATTTTCATCTTTAACTCTTGTAGGGATCCAATCCCCTATGAGATGTGGGGTTTTGATCAGGATCAAGATGCAATATGAGAATAGGGAAAAAACAAGCTTGATATAGCTTTGGTGGAAGTTTGGGCTCTTGGTTGATATATGCAGATGCCATCACTATCCATGCAAGGTACTTTGAAGCCCTCTGCATATTGACATGAAGCTTTGTGGGCCTTTGGAGTCCATCTAAAATAAATGCAAGAAGTTTTCGCCCAGCTACATCCATAGAAAAAACTAAGTGAACTTGCCAACTTGTCCATCCAAAATAAATGCAAGAAGTTTTCGCCCAACTACATCCATAGAAAAAACTAAGTGAACTTGCCAACTTGTCCATCCAAAATAAATGCAAGAAGTTTTTGCCCAATTGCATCCATAGAAAAAACTAAGTGAACTTGCCAACTTCATAATATTTCATAGTTTAGTTCAAAATAAAAGTCCCAAGGATGACGTCAACAAGGAGGGATGACATCAACATGACATCATAAATGTACAAATGTGGGGTGGAGTAATGGAACTGAACCTTGTTGGAAATCTATTGGAAAGTGCACATGTAGGAAACAAACCTCCAAGTGATTATGTATACATTAAGCCTTTATTAATTTTACTTGTCATCATCACCTTTACCTTTACTTGTTTCCTTAATTAGTTAGCATTTTTTGAAAACCATTACTTCACCTTTGTTAGGCTTTAGAGGCTCACCAGGCTCATGTGAAAAATCAACTCCCATCCATCTTTGTAGGAAAAATAATTCCTACCAAATTTATAGGAAGTTTGCTTCCATTTGAACTTCACCTTTTGCTTTTGATGCAAGAATAGTGGGCCAACTAAATTCTGTTGAAAAACCAATGACAATAGGACATACGAGAAGTTTATTGGCAATCAAATTTAAGATAGTTCACATGGAAATTATTGCAAAATAGGATGGGCATAAGTTTTTTGCAACTATAAAAGTATCCAACTAAATTGGCTGAAATAGACTTATTTGGTTCAACACCAAAGTTTCGTATGATCGGTAGTCAACTAAAACCTGCTAGCAAGCAATAGCCAACCGAAATCCTACAAAGCTAAAGGATGTAGAAAAAAATAATTGATTCGAATAAAAATAGAGCAAAGGGGATGTTTGTATGCACAATGAATTTTTGCAAGACTAACACTTAGCCATTTTTCAAAAATTTCCTCTTGTAGGAACCAACAACCTAACTACACCTTTATGGGAGAATGTAGTTGAACTGCACTTGGGCTAGATGGAAGGGAAAAACCCATAAAGGAATAACTCACTCCTTAGCGAATTTTACAAAACTTCAAAAGGCAATGGCCTAATTTTTCATTCTCTACCCAAATATGCTAATAAATTTAGAAAAATACCACCATCGATAGATGTCTCAGATTGGTTATAAACTTGGAAAAATATGGGCTAACGAACAAAATGGAACACAAAATTTTGGGGTGCCAACATCTCTATTGACAAAGTAATGGAACCCAAAGTTAGTAAAGAAAGAATATCATGTGTGCGTATGGTGATATTAGAGTCATCATACTTGATACAAATTGTTAATTATAAGAATTTATAAGTTGTAATTACATTAACTCTACTTGTAGGATCAACGAGAACCCCATTTATGATTTTCTCATTTAAACGATAACGAATGTAAAGAGGGCCATCCTATATTCCAATTAGAACATGATTATCTGAGAATGAAATGTCAGCAGTAAAGTCACACACTTGTGCTAAGTGGGGGTGATTATCAAATATGTTAATCATGTTTTTGAGTGAGAAAGGAGACATAATAAAAAATAAAACTATCAACAATTATAAAATTAGAAGAATGTGAAGTGAAAGGATTTGTATAAATTTGTAAGTTTTGATTGGGATTCACTATGGACTTATTCGCATTATATTTTCACTCATGAATTTGGATAAATCCTGAGTTGATGTGGTCTTTCATGAGGTGTTAAAGAAGCATAAATCTTTTAGTATCGTGTTTAGGGACACGATCGAATGAAAAAATGCTTTAGGGTCTAGGAAGCTAGAAGAGGTTGGTTTTCAGAAGAGGAAAAATAGGAGGTAAAGGTATTAGATTATCTTTTATCACTTTTTGCATCACACTATATAAGGATTCAAATAATTTTGTGAATCATCTATAATGTTGAGGGACTACAGTAGAAACGTAATAGGTTGTGATGTAGAAATTATATTTATGTTATGAAAGAATTTTATTTTCTTATAAATTTGGCAAGAAGAATAACCACCTTGGATATCCAAGGGATTTGATGAGATAAAGCCCCCAAATTGACTCATTGACTACTAATAATTGTACAAGCCCATGCAAAGGTAAGAAAATGAATTATATTTTATTAGAAGAATCTTGTCGCATAGAACTAACTACAAGTTTTTGATGAACACTTGTTGTGCATCAAAATCAAGGAGAGCACACAAAATTAGTGAAAACAAAGACTAATATTAAAATATAAAATCAGTCACCTTCTCAGTAGGTCCTTGCTTGTAGTAGATTAGATTAGTCAAAGTGACTTGCGGTCTAATATTTTTTAGAAAGTTCCTGAGGAAATGGTTTATTAATTATTCAAAGGTCTAAATAGAGTTATCAGGAAGAGAGAAAAACCAATCTAGTGCCATGTCTTTCAATGATCACAGTAATAACTTTGCTAACAAAGAATCCTAGAATAATAAATCACTGCATAAAGTAGTGAAAGCATAAACATGAGTTTGAGGGTCTCCCTTTCTGTTATAATTTTTGAACCTTGGCACTGCAAAAATTGTAGGTAGAGGGGTAGAAATAATAGTTAGTGAAAGTGGAATACACCTATTGTAACATAATCACTCATACTACAAAGTAAATACTTAGGTTTTTATCATAGAAGTAAATACAAACATATGCTTAAAAATAGGATGGTATTTTTTTTCATTTTCATACATAATTTATTGCACATGATCAAATATGAATGTATAATAAAACTTTTAAAATTGAACTATATTAATTTCCAACTTGGGAAAAAGATAAGGCTTTTTAATGACAATCCATACATGAAATACTTTCAAGTATACAAGTTTACATAATACAATAATAATACAAGGCCAAGTCTTCCACATTTGGAAAATGTTTCTATTTCACAAGCCTCGTTGTTCTCTTTTGCAAGAAGGATAGCATCACCCAAGCACTTTACCTCCAATAACAGACCAATGATCCCCCACACACCTTCCAACTGGAAGCAACCCTACCCTTCACAAAGAGTATAAACTAAGAAACTCACAAGTATGCCATCCGAGTTTCTAGTGTTGTGCCCTACATAACTAATCAACCATACAACTTTATACATCTCTAACTAAGTATGGCCAATTTGGCTAGATATACAATCTAGATCACAATGAACTAACTAATGCAAGTAGAGACTTTTGCATTACTTTTGCCAAATATTTGAAACATATCAAACACTTTCTTAGAAAGTGATTTCATAAGTTCACACACCTCTAACTCAACTTGGAAACCACCTTGACCTAAGGTTTAACACATAATTGACTATTTGACTTGCTTGATTGACCTTTCTTAAGGATACTTAATCATAAAATGATAACTTACTAAATTTGGTAAACAACTAAGATGGAAATGTTTTCCTGACTTTGAACACACATGTTACATTCTCGTAACATCTTGGGACTCTACAAGTTCACTTGTTCAAGTACTTGCACTCAAACCTTAAGAGCAAACTACTCTCCTATTTTCATGCACATATGGTTTACAATGTTATCAAACAATGTCATCGACTCAAGACACTTTGTCTTTCATTTAATTTCTTGAGTACTTGTCAAATAAATAAAATAAAATAATATTGATCATTAATAAAAATATCACTTCTTCTCTTAAAATAGTTTAGATTTTTCTATGTTTTTCCTCATGGTTCTATGCATAAGAACACAATAATAGTGTTGGTAAAAATAAAATATAAAATAACTTCTTTTATCTGAAACAATACTATGTTGAAGTACTTAAAAATCTTTCAACAAATCATATTATAAGCCAATTTCATTTAGTTAACTCAAAAGTGAAAGAATCTAACTTGTCTCTTGATTTTATAATCACATAACATAAAATATTCTTTACATAATCTTAATTTAAATATTGATATATATATATATATATATATATATATATATATATATATATATATATATATATATATATATATATATTTATTTATTTATTTTTGAACATATATATGTATATATTTATAAATATAAATATAAAGATTTATATAACAACTTGAAATTATTCTCTTTATGAGAAAATGGAATAAATATTTTCAATTTAACATAGCAGAGAAATAACTTTATACTTTGTTGTCCATCTCAGAGTGAAAGAAAGATTAACTAAAATCTTGTTTCAAACTGGAAAAATCAGATTAATCTTTCTCTGTTTTAACTTGTAATTTTCATCAAAATAAATAATTGTTCCTTCAACTTTATAAATTTGAAACTATAGAATGAAACTATGAATTTAAATAAGAATAATAAGATGCTTGAGTTACTCTTTGTTTTGCACTTTTGAAACTCCAATATCATATAGTCACAGTGATTGTCACAATTTTCCCAAGAAAACTCAACTTGATAATATTATAAACTAGGACTTTGCTTGCAAAAATCCTTCAACAAATACCAAAATTAACTGCAAAAAATATCTCTCCACTCAAACTACAAAATATTGTCTATATATATATTACGTATATAAGATTTAAATACTCTACAAACTAAGCTCAAACGAATAAAACTCTTCCTATACGTGATGCTATCAAATTGTCACAAGTTCACTGGAATCATACAGTCTAACACTATTGCATTTCTCCTCACTGTTGCTACCCTAAAGCATAAGAAAAGAATAATCAACAACATCAAGAATAATCCTCAAAAATTATTTCTTCTCTCTACTTCTAGATTCTGTCGCTGCTCTCTTTCCAAAACCAAAATCAAAACGAATAATCTCCCAATGAAATTCCCTTTTGCCTTCCATATGCCTGTGGATTCTCCCTAAGTCATTGGTATTGTAAGAGAGGGGGACCAACCACTGCAAGGCCCCAAGTCATGAAAGGCTGAGAGCAGTATGGCTGCCCTAACTTACCTCAATTTAAGCAGGATGAGAATGATGAGAACTATGGATCCTTCGATCACTTTACAAACCTGAGAGTTGAAAGGAGACTAGGCGAGTCGATCTTTAGAGTCAACTTTGTATTTCTAATAGCTCTTTTTCGAAGGACAGAAGTGCAGTTTTGGGACGACAGCGCAACGCATCGGCGTCTTATAGGTGCCCTGGCATCCGTATAGCAAAAAAACCAAAGAGACAAGACTTAACTTCTAAGAGGTGGACTAACAACCTAGTTATGAGTTCTGAGAAGTACAGAATAAGATTAAGAAATACGAAACATAAAGATGAATGTGATAGAACAAGTATATTACCACAAGGGTGACAAAGACGATCTCACTCGATGGTCTTTTCGCCAACTTGCTCCAAGATCTCTCCACCTACACACAAAAAAGAGGAAAAATGTTGGGGGGTTTTTTAGGGGTCTGCCTCAATCAAACCCCCATTTTGGTGTTTCCACCTCCACGGACAACCAAGTTTGCAACGATAGGAATAATATGATAAAGAAGAGAATACAAGCAAAGTATACAAAAGACACTACAAAATAGTATGTACTTACTCAAAAAAACAATAAAGAAGATGAGAGGAGCTTACCACCTCTATCCAAAGCACTCAAGGCTAGTGGAGGAGAAAGATGAGAGGAACTCAAGCCTCTACTGCAATGGATTCATCCTACGCTTGCTCTATTGAAGTGACAGAGTGATAGATTGCTGCTATTGTTGTCAAATAAGGTTTACACCCTTGCTAAGCTATGAACTTCAACAACCTATTGACACGTGGGAAGCACTTCGAGGTTGTGGGTGACCTGGGAACAAAGTGGACCTCCAGATTATGGGCTGGCTCCCCTTTAGATAACGTGAAAAATACTAAAATGTGACAAGGAAAAGAGTAAGAAGGATATGCTTGAAATTTAGAACCTATCACTAATAGGTGGTACACCAAAGGTAAAATTTTGACAATGTTGTTGAAACTCACAAAAGACTCAATAAAGTTAAACAATTTCACAACACAAAGATTTATGTCTGCAAAAATGATTCTATGTAAGGATCTGACTGTTCTAATGCTTAAACACAAGGAAAACAATGATGTTTTCACAAATATTAATGCAATAGAAAGAGATCACTAACATAAACCTGCACTATGACATAATATTCTTTGCATCCAACATTGAAGGAATCTGATAAAATAAAGGATAACACAGAACTTTATCATGCAACTCACAACCAACACTAAACAACAAAGAAAATATGTGAAAGAAATAACTTTCTATTGAGAAGTAAGGAGTATCTGCATCTCAAACGCAAAATATGCTCTACAAAACTGTAAACCTCATTAAGGAAAATGAGTTACAAAGTATGAATAATGCTCTCACAACAATCTCCAAACCAAGAACTAACTCCAACAATGAAAGAAGATAGAGACTTATAGAAAAGTCTTCCAAAATTCAAAATTCAAAATTTGGCTTCAAAATTGATGTGTTGTCAACCTCTCCTCCAAACAAGGCATGAAATTGCCAACCAACTCCACCAAGAGTTGTAAAAAATTCAACAACTTGGTGAGCCGTATGCAAATGAAAAGCCCTCCAAATTAGGCTCAAAACTGAAAGATAACTCCATATTTGTGCCTCACTTTGCTCCTTGACTCAAGTCAAGTCAAAAAGAGCTCAAAACTGAATGTGAAATTACAATCAAGGGCTCCAAACTCCTGATTTATCTCAATCATGTTGGCATAAATTTCTCAATCATTTCCATGATTTGAGCAAGTCCACAAAAGGCTCCATTATAGCTTCTATCAACATCTAATAGCTCCTTTACTTTTGCATTTCAAATATCTTTTATTTGAAGTGATTTATATTCCATCACTTAAATAAAGATTTGCAGTTTTTGAATTAAATGCAAAAATAAAAAGACCTAAAGTTTTATATGTTTTTTGACATCTATTTTGCATTATATAAATATCTTCTATTTAAAATGATATATAAAATCATTTTGAATAAAGATTAACATTTTTAAAATTAATGCAAAATAGAAATTTCAACTAAGTCAAATTAAAAAAATTAAAGAGATATTAAGATGACTTAAAAAACCTAAGGCATAATATTCCACGACTCATCAAACATGAATAAATCTTTTAATAAAAGCTAAGGCAAAAAAAAAAGCCTCTTCCATCGAACCTTTTAGGGTTCTCAAAACCCTAAAATGAATAAAAGATATTCATTGACTTTGTTATTTTTGTCATTTGCTTTATGAGAATGTGGCCGCCATTGAAACCCTATTCGACTAAAACTTCGAGCATTGTGAAGTTGAAATCTCTGCATTTCCGCCATTTTAAAGGATTTCTAGAGAACTTTCATGGTACGTCTGGTTCTTTGTCATGAAGTTGACCTTTCACCTTCGGTTTGAAGCTCTATAAGAGCTTATTTGGCCACGGCTATGACTGTATTTTTTTGATGGTTTTCCATTTTTTATTTCTCTTACCTATGACCACCATGGATAAACTCTTTCGAGCCTCAAGAAAGCATCTTCAAGCAAGTATTTGGAGATTAAATCAAAAGTTGATTGGGTAAGTTTTCTTCTTGAAGGCACTGCATTCTATTTCCTGAGAAAGAAAGCAACATTTGCTTCAATGGCCGCCACTTTGTTGTATTTTTTCCTTACCCTCTCTACTGGTAATCTTATTCTTCTGTCAAAACCCTCTCCTAGAGAGGCTGCCATGAGCATTCTTTTGTGATGATTCTCATTTTTCAGGTTTCACGTATAATCCACTAAGACTATCAAATGCATTCATATCTCTAGAACCAAGGAACTGTCCCCCATTATCTGCAATCCTGTGATTGGAAGAATTGATAATATATGAACCCATGACATGTTTCTATGTTTCTTGTGAATTTATCATGACTGGATCATTTACAGGCTTGACTGCAATATCAACATATTTCAGAAGAGGGTGACAATCCTTTAAGAGGGCAAGCTCAACTGCCTCAAGCCACTCTATCATAAGATTGTCGCACCATTGTATAGTAGGATTTTGTCCATTTGAAGTGGCATACCCAATTGAAATTAAAGAACAAAGGAGAAGGCTTGTAAATGGATTGTCTTCTATGGACTTATGAGGAACATAAAAGATTGGTGCAAAAACATGATCATTCTGTATGAATAATGTCAGGATCTTCACACTTCTTATAATTTCCCTAGAACTGGCTTTGGTATAGAATTCCTCTATTGTGTCAAAACCATGAACAACTCTTGATATTTCCATTTCAAACTCCCTTACATAAGTTGCCGACAATGCACTTGCTACATTGAATCCTTTTCTCCTCCCTTGGAAAAAACCCTTATTAAAATGAAGGATATTTTTCAATCCCTTTGTGAGTTTCTTATCAAGAATTGAATGATGAAACGATGATCCAGTCACTTCATTTAGGTCAAATGGATTCCCAATACATACAACTGTTGTTAGAGGAGTCATCTCAGCAGCTTCCCTAAGATATTTGGCTAACATATTTGCTCCATATCCCCAGCCTACACCCATCAAGGTAGTCCATGGCCTTAACTTAGTGATGAATTGTGTAGCAACACAAATATCATCATTGTTTGCAGCTGTAAATAACCTGATATTTTTTTTTTTGTTGCTTTTTTGTGTTGGTTGCCATTGAACATGTGTTGTCTCCTAGTTTTTGATGAAGCCCTTCATGAAGAAACTTAAGAAATTTTTCTAATTTCCTCCACTTTACTTGTCAGGGAAATGAAGAAAAGAATGAACATTCTTTATCTTTATGCACTGATCTTTTATGAGTAAGGTGCGACCTGTAAGCCCTTTTGCTAGATTTCGATTTGTTTCTCTATGAAAACTATGGCCATAGTATTCTTCTGAGCATTTCTTATGTTTCAACTGCCATGTATATTTTTTATATAAAAAAAAATGAAAAACTTCTAGGCCATGGCTTAGAGCTATTTTTTTTAACTCACAAATCTGTGTTTTCCTTGAGAGAAGATCATAGAAATCTTTATCTGTATTTCAAGCTCTCTCTTATTGCATATGCTAGAGGGTTTTGAGTTAAAAATCCAGCTCTTCTTCTTTGTTTTGATCTTTGGATATCTCGCATACTTGATGTAATGAATAAGTTGTAGCCTCTATTTTTCCCTCATTTCTGAAAATGGGTATTTGTTGTCATGAATAACCAAAACATAGATTTTATTATATATATATTTTTTAAAATCTGCAAATAAAATTTATCTTTCTCTTTGTATCTTCTTCCTTTTCCAGAAGACCTAGATAGCTTCAATGCATAAAATATTAAAGCACTCTCTTGTAGCTACATACTCCATTTCCACTTCATTGTTATCAACTTATTGAATTTCTTGGAAACCAACAATCTGTTCTTTTCTTGACATCAAGAAATCTACAATGAAAGAATAAGAAGTTGCTTTTAAGTATTTCTGCAAAAATGATATTGATCTCATGATGTTCATATTATTGATACCACTGTTATGAGCTGGGATCAACCCTTGTGGGAGCCACATTTTCCACCACTCATTTTGAAAATCTGATGATCAATAACATTACGTTTTCTGTTTCTGTACATGAAACAAACCAGTTAGTAAAAAACAATTAATTCAATGATTTCTTTTAATGATCTGCTTTTTTGATCACTTAATCATCTGGTGAATGCCTGATAAGATGTAAATTTCATTTATGTTGGTAATGTAGGGATAAGGTAGAATGTGATTTTTTATTGCTCTAACACCACCGCTCATAATTTTCGCAGATATACCTTGGAGCTAGAGTTGAACCTGATGTTGGAGCTAAATCAAGATCAACATGACTATGACAATGATTCATCATTCTAGGCAATGACGAATCACCTTCTCTCCTTGTTCTTACCTTATTTTCAGCTGTGTGATATTCATTTTTTTCTTGTATTCAATGTTTGATTAAGAAATCAAATAGGCTACTCCCATGGCTTGTGTGGGATTTCAATTTTTACAATATGAATAAAAAATAGCATTACTATGCAAATTTATGAATTCCTCTATTACAAAATGTTGGGGAACAGGTCAACTTAGAATGAAACATCTAAGAACAATAGTGCCTTAGTGACTTTAATTTCTTCAAATCACGTCAACGACACAAACTACTATGCTATAAAGTGGAAATAAGCACAGTTGTTTCCCCCATTAATCCTTATGAGAAAAGTACATACAAATCAACCAGATAAAACACATGCATAGATTCAAATTACAGAATCAAACAACATGAAAGACAAAAATATGGACACACAGATTTACGTGGGGAAAACCCTTTTAGTTAAAAAACCCCACCCTCCAAAACACTAAATTCAATTGTATCAATCAACAACAAAACAATTACAATACAATCTCAGAGCTATGCTCTTCATAAGTTTACATCTTGTCCATCTAGAGCATATAGGCAACACCATTATACAAAATCCTCACACTATTATAATGTCCTCACACGACATACAGTGTAGATTCATTTAATCTCACTAGCCCACTCGTTCAGCCAGCCTTTCGACCAACACAGCCTCATGGCCACTCAGGTTCACATCTTCTCAGTTCTGTGTGTCTTAGTGTTCACGATTACAATGCAATAAGCATACCGCTCGAACAAACACATTGCATGATTTGATCTACATCACTGATCAACCTCTCTATCATGTTCAACCAACAACCATTAGGGTGTATTTAATTACCCCACTGACAAGCTTCCATCATTCTCTGATAACGTGCACCACTATCCAGCACAGATCGAGCCGCCCAACATTAAATCGGGATACAGAGTCATATCTACACTCCATTAACCTCCCAAATCAAATCATTCATTTAATGCAAATGTATCGCTTCCAAATAATAAAGCTTTCAGCCAATAATCATTGATTTACAACAATGATGTAAAATCAACAAATGACATTGTGCCACGTGTCGACATGCCATTCATCCATCACTTTGACTATCACCCAAACAGTCAACAGAACCCGAGCTCCTTCTACTGTGCCACTGCTTGCCATCCATCAGATGCCCATGGTAAGGCGATGTACACCACACTACTATGCCCTAGCAGGAAGACACCCATGGTACAGTGGTGACAACCCACTCACCAAACTGTCATCGTTAAGCGTGCCACCGTGACTTAAAGAACAATCCTCTGCAGTATAGAGGTAAGCATCTACTGATGTCTGCCATGTCCACCACGTAACCGCCTAGCAACCATGAGACCCTCACGGTATGGTGGTACTCACACTGCACCATCGCACCAGGGCCAGAAGGCCCCCACGGTATGGCGGTGCCACCACCCAACCACGAGGCAAAGCAAAGCCTCCAACGGTTTGGCGGTAAACACCCAAGCTGATCGCCAAGCACACCGTGCAGCCGTCTCATGACCCAAAGGCCTCCATAGTAAGGAGGTAACTATTTCACCAGACCACCACAATTCACCACACCATCGCACCTTCTCTGAGCGACCCCCTCGGTAGGGAGGTAACTGACTGTGCCGATCATCGAGCCTTCACCGCGTAACTGTCGAATAGTGAGGAGTCTATCGCGGTATGGCAGTAACACCACCCAACTATGGATTGAACAATAGAGGCTCGTGGTAAAGCAGTAAACCACGCAACCATGCCTCTATTAACTATTCCCTATGGTAAAGCAGTAAAGGCCAAAATTGAAGAGAAAATGACAAGTCTTCAAGAGATTTCAATCCAGAAAGTTGAGGCATACTTTCCAACACAAATATTTGCATAATAACACTTGAAGTTCACAAGTAATCAAATTCTGGAATATGATGAATACATAAGTAGAATTTTTTTGTACCTTCCTGAGATGAATGCAATTTAGCTCTACCTGTTTTCAACTGAAGCTAAAAATAGGTAACAACTATGAAGTGTGAAATGTTGCTACAAAGTTGGGAGTGAATGCTCAAAGTGTGAAGAAATTATGTCCACTTGTGAAGAATATGGTCCAGAGATGAAAAATGGATGAATCGGAAGAAAGAATGGAAGAAAACGACCATATTCAAGTCAGCCAGCCGAAGGGAGGCATTACACTTTAACTTCCAATAGGAAGTGTAACGTCTCTGCAGAGTCCATCCATGAGAATCTGCCAGGGATGTATGCACGTTGCATGGACATCTGCGCATCGCGCGAGCATCCCTGATAGAAATGCCTCCACTGACACTCAAAATGGGCGCCAAGTGTGATGCGATCAACTGGCTTATGTGGAATAAGCCTTCACCTTTGGTTTTATAAAGTGGAAGTGTATGAAAGGGGAATTTGCATTAGGGGTGCAAATTCGTGCCTATACATTTTTCCCCCACTTTAGTGAGCATAAATATTGGTGAGTGCTTCAGTAAAGTAGAGTAGTAAGGTTAGAGATGTATACCTAAACTGACAAGGAAGCAGAGCATGGTCTAGCAAACCCAAAAGTGTAGGACAGGCCTTCGTAGCTCCACAAGACTATGAAGTTGAAGAATGAAAGTGCCTTACAAGCCTACAAACCTGTAAGGAAGGTATCCTTCAAGAACTCTCACATGAAGAAAACTAGGAAGAGCCCCTTATAGACCCGCAAACTTGCAAAAAAGGGTATCCCCTAAGAACTCTCACATGAGGAAGACCAAGAAAAGGGGACTCTGTAGAGTCCAAAATGGCGACATGCGTACCTGTAGATAGAACATGTCAGGAGGCGGCCGCGTAGGCTAGTGAATAGACAGTCACGTAGACCATCGCTAAGTTGTAATAATTTCAAAGGGGTCCCTTGGGAACCCTTAAAAAGGAAGACGGGTCCACTCATGGTACACGTTGTTTGAAAAGTAAAGTCTAGTTGGGCTGCCCCCAAGCTAGACGTAAGGATATGAAGTAGGTCAAGTCGGGCTGCCCCCAGACTTAGATGCGAAGATGTGAATCTGGTCTAGTCGAGCTACCCCCGAGCTAGATGCCATAAAACTCATTGGAAAATTTCGAAGGGGTCCCTCAAGAACCTAACGTGAAGAGAAAGGGTCCACTCAAGGGACACACTATTTAAAAGCCAATGTCTTCTTTCTTGAATTGATTCATCATTAAGGAATCCTTTTGAAAGATGTTCACTTCATCAAGGAATTCGAAAGGAAGGATATTCCCCCACATGAGGGGAAGATCAAAGGTGTTCTTGCTTCGGAGGAAGGTTCCCAAGTCATTTCTTTATGAACCCATGATGAAGAAAACATGTTCTGTTAGGGTTTCAAGTAAAGAATACAATTCTAGCAAAGAGATGTGTGAAGGGTCTTGTAGAAAAGATCCATTTGACAAAAAATGCGTTTCCTAAAGACCAAGTAATGTAGAAGTGGTGTTGTTGTACATGAAAGGGACAAATCAAGCAAAGAATAGAGAAAGAGCAAGAGCAAGCAAAAGAAAATAAAACACACACAAAGGGCACAGGGGGATCTAGTTTCGCGGGGTCAGATCTGCCTTTATTTATATAAATAATAGGTAAGCGCAGTGCAAGGTAAAAGATAATCAATCCCCAACCAGGAAGAATGCACAAAAGATAAAGTAAAAATAAAAAATTAGGTCAACAGGGAAGGAGGCCTAAATGCTCCCGATGCTTTGCATCATCCCCAATTTGTTGAAAGTCAATCACAAACATGGAAGAATGATGATACACATAGAGGAAGGTTTACAAAACAAACACCACACCTGTATCCAAGCACCAACAAGGGTGATGGGGGTAATCCAGACACATGTAGAATGACCATGGGGAAACACATCACAACACACACACACACTTAATCTAAAGATCAAAAAGAGGGTCTCCCCCTAATATTAGTCAACCAAAAGGTCGTCAACTTCCCACTCTAGATCATCGTAGGCGGAAGGGTGACGAGCCTGCAATGATGTAATGTTAAGGGGAGAGATTTTGATCCTCCCGCAACAGGGGCTAAGGTAGAGGGACCTGTGAGGTCTCCGTCGCTCAACTTTTGTGGATCCAAGGTCAACAACTTCACGAAGATCACTGAAAAGGTTGGAACTCCATCCACTGAGTTAAACATGCACTTAATGGGAGTATGTTTTGCCTCAATGGACAAAGGAGTTGTACCCAAGGTTCATCGATAAGCTCATTGAGAGATTCAGGAGCAATGAAAAACTCAAGGGAGGCTGGAACTGGCTTCGTCACTAGGACAAAACAAGTCATCATGGGGCCACCTTTCAAAGAAGGTGGGCTTCTCTTACGTCCTCCATTGTTGGAGGGACCACTCTCTACCTTCTTCTTCATCGAAGGAGGTGAACTCCTCACAGATGAAGCAAAAAGGGTAGAGGGAGAGGAGGAAAGAACCGCAGTAGATACAACTGAAGTGTTAATCATATCCATGGGTTTTGGGAAAGGTGAGACATCCAAAATGGATGTCAACAAAGGCATCTCCATAGAAGGAGCGATTAACACCTGCACCTTTCTAGGAGCATGTGTTCTCGCATTGGAAGCTAGAAGAGGTACAAAGCTAGTTTGGACAAAAGCAGAAGGGGGGAGAGAGGAGGACATGGTGGGATGTCTTGATATAGGAGCAATCATCTCCCCTTCCTTATTCTGTAAGGCGGCTTGTTTAGCCAGAAGAGCCTTTCGCCAGCGCTTGCGCTCACACACATGGCGGTTTCTACGACTCTTTGAACCAGAAGCCAGAGTTTGTGAAGGGATGGAGGGTTATTGCTCAACCATCGAAGTGTCCTCCACAGTTGTTTCCAGTGGAGGGACAGACTCCTGGATGGGAGCAAGAAGAATAGGTATGGAAGTGGCAGGAAGAATTGACTCCAATGCCTCGACAATGGGCCTATTCCCGTTCACTACTTTAGGAGCAGGAACAGTAAGAGGCCACAGAGGCTGGGACATAGAGGACTCTCCATGAGAGGATTTCTATTTACCATACCGAATGAGACTAGGCTCTGTGGGTAAGACATGAAGCTCAAATATGGGATGCTTGGCCTTTCACCAAGCAGGAACCATGGGATTCTCTCGCAAATGCGAGACAAAAGCAGATGGCACTCTAGTAGGGCAAGAGGAAGCATCAGACTGAACAATGATAAAGGAAGAAGGAGGATCTCAGGACCGCTTCTCTTCTTCTCTTCTTCATGCCTTGGAGGCATCACTGTCAAATTTCAGACAAGCCCTGTGTGAAACAACATAAGGCAAAGGAGGGTATTTTACTTTCGAACTAGAGTGCCCTTTCTTATAGTTTTGATATGTTCGATACAAGATGTCCTTCCTAGGCAAAAGAGGACCAATAGGTGCAAGCCAAAAATAGTCTAAGGTATAGCTGCCACATGCAATCAGTGGTCTATAACCAGTGTCATGGACAATGTGTACCGAACCTCCATGAACGAATTTTAGACACTTGTGCACAACCGAGGGAACTACATTCATAGCTACTAGCCAGGGGATGCCTAGCTTCGCCCTGAAGAGTTCAGACCCCAGGATGATGTCAAACTTAAGGTTCACATATTTAGGTCCCATGAGGACCGATAGGACAATACTCCCTATAGGAGGTATGAAAAGTCCATTGTGTGTGTGGACGGTACTTTCAGGTGCATCATATCCATCCTTATGCAGGAAGTTGATTAGCTTGATCTCCTCGGTTATGATATTCACTTGAGATGTTGGATCAACGAGAACACCTGCTATGATATTCCCATTTATCCTCACAGAAATGTAAAGAGGAGATGGTTCCCTATTAAAGCCTATCGAAAGGTCCTATGAAGTGAAGGTTATGTTAGTACCACTACTCACAGTTTGCATAGAGGGAATAGGTTAATTTAAGAAAGATTCCATCACGCACACTAAACAATACTTCTAGAGAGCCTCCTAAGGTTTATGGGATAAGACAGTGACCCAATTAAGGTTTCATTACACAACACCATCAAAACCTTCCAACTACACCTACTAGGGGTCGTAGGTT
This sequence comes from Sequoiadendron giganteum, assembly GCA_007115665.2. Lineage (NCBI taxonomy): Eukaryota > Viridiplantae > Streptophyta > Pinopsida > Cupressales > Cupressaceae > Sequoiadendron > Sequoiadendron giganteum. Next base: position 348,209,374 of record CM021108.1, read on the forward strand.
GGGTTGCAAGGCAAAAGACTTACAACACTCACACCTACAACACTTCTAGGACACGAGAAAAGGGACTTTCAGTATCACAAAATGAAACCAAAACGGTTTACGTCGGGTTCAAAAAAAATGTAAGAGAGGGGGACCAACCACTGCAAGGCCCCAAGTCATGAAAGCCCGAGAGAAATATGGCTGCCCTAACTTACCTCAGTTTAAAGGAAGGTTAAGATAGGCAGGATGAGAATGATGAGAACTATGGGTCCTTTGATCACTCTGCAAACCCAAGAGTTGAAAGGAGACTAGGTGAGTCGATATTTAGAGTCAAATCTATATCTTTGATATTTCTCTATCAAAGGATAGAAGCGCATTTCTGGGATGACAACGCGGTGCGTTGGTGTCTCACAGGTGCCCTGGCGTTCGTATGGCCAGAAAACCAAAGAGACAAGACTTAACTTCTAAGAGGTGGACTAACAACCTAGTTATGAGTTTCAAGAAGTGCAGAATAAGATTAAGAAATACGAAACATAAAGATGAATGTGATAAAACAAGTATATTACTGCAAGGGTGACAAAGACGATCTCACTCGACGATCTTTTCACCAGCTTGCTCCAAGATATCTCCACCTACACATAGAAATGAGGGAAAATGTTGGGAGGTTGTTTAGGGGTCTGCCTTAGTCAAACCCCCATTTTGGTGTTTCCACCTCCATGGATAGCCAAGTTTGCAATGATAGGAATAATATGATAAAAAAGAGAATACAAGCAAAGTATACAAAATAGACTACAAAACAGTACGTCTTTACTCAACCAAACAATAAAGAAGATGAGAGGATCTTACCACCTCCGTCCAAAGCGCACAAGGCTAGTGGAGGAGAAAAATGAGAGGAACTCAAGCCTCTACTGCAATGGATTCATCCTGCGCTTGCTCTATTGAAGTGACAGAGTGATAGATTTCTACTATGAAGTGTAAAATATTGCTGCAAAGCTTGGAGTGAATACTCAAAGTGAGAAGAAATTGTGTCCACTTGTGAAGAAGATGGTCCAGAGATGAAAAATGGATGAATGAGAGATGAATATGAAGAAAGAATGGAAGAAAATGGCCATATTCGGGTCGGCTAGCTGAAGGGAGGTGTTACATTTTGACTTCCAATAGGAAGTGTAACGTCTCTACAGACTCCAGCCATGGGAATCTGCCAGGGATGCAAGCGCGCCACACAAACGTTTGCATGCCACGTGGGTTTCCCCGACAGAAATGCCTCCACCGACACTCAAAATGGGCGCCAAGTGTGATGCGATCAGTGGGCTTATGTGGAATAAGCCTCCACCTTTGGTTTTCTAAAGTGGAAGTGTATGACAGGGGAATTTACGTTAGGGGTGTAAATTCACGCCTATACAGGTATTAATTACCAACTGACTCTTTGAAGTTTGGTGCCATATTTCATAATAATTATCATGCCAAACATAGTAGTTATTGCCTCATCAAAAGGCTCAAGCAACAGACTAATTCGACACTCACATACCACTCATACCATGGCTAATTAATGAGCATTCATTGACAATTTTAATGGCCACTTAGTGGCTTGAGTTGCTGTTAGAATAGATGTGCCACTAAGTTGGCCATCAATATGGCTTTAATGCCATTTACTTTACTTTAAAATAAGCCTTCGATGGTGGGTTTTATGCCCCACAAAGTGTTGCATAATAAATAGATTTGAATCACCTTATTACATGCTTTTATAAGCATAAGTAATCTACCATTATTATAACTATTATATTATTATAATATATATCTTAATTTGGGGAAGAAGGTGGCTAGGGATGATATGAATTCTTCATCTGAGGAAGTTCCGGATATCCTTGGTGGTGAGTCTATTGAGGAGGAGGATACAAAGTCGAAGGAAGTGGAAGATAGGTAGGAGGAGGAGAAAGATGATTCGTAGGATGAGGATAGGCAAGATGATGAAGAAGACACAAAGGAGGCTGTAGATAAAGGTGATGATACTAATGAACCAGAGGTTAGGGAGATTTATAACCTTGGGAATGAAGTTTCAAAAGATTTTGAAGGTAACGTGTCGGGTTTAGACAATTTCAGAATTCAAAGGGTGGAGGAAAGGGTGGAGTTGTTGGAAAAAATGATACAAAAAGATGATAATGCCAGTAGATTCTAGGCACTTGAAAGTGTAGTTCAAAATTTGTGCAGGGTCATAGATGCGGTCATGAAAAAAGCTGTCATGGACACTATCTCTGGGCAAGGAAAGATTAAGAAACAACAGAGGAAGATGGCGAATGAGGACGAGGCTGATTTGTCAAGAAAAATGGGGCTTAAAGAAAAAAATGAAGATTGTGTTGAAGACCTGCTGAAGGCCTCGAGGCGGATTGAGGATGCTTGATGCTCGACACTTGTCCCTTCTATTTTTTGTCTTTTATTGTCATGATGTTTTATTGCTACTCTTTAAGATGTTCTGTTGGTATAGGCCGCAGGTACTTGGACAATTATTTCCTTAGTTTAATTACTGTGATGAACTCTGGTTTCCGAATTGCTACTCTTTTAAGGTTATGTTGTTATAACATGCTTTTGTGTATGGATATTGTGATCAACTAGTTATATTTGTTAGGGATTATTGATAGGGTTATAAAGTTTGATGTGATGGGTATAGGCTAATGTGTTTTGGTTGATTGGGTTTGGGGGAAGTGGCTTTCCTTTTGTTTTGCTTCCTTTGTTGTGTTGTTTGGTTCATGTCGGTCTCTGGTTGTTCTTTTGTACGGGTCAAGGCCCTTTCCTTGCTTAATCAATCAAAAATACATATCTTCATTTATATATCTATATTTATGTGTATATACTTGATTATATATCCATTATATATCGTACATATATATATACTTATATACATATATATATTTAATTCATATATATACTTATATATATTATATATTTTTTATTTAATACATTTCAATGATAGTCGATTTGGCTTAATATAAACAAGATTGGAAAACTGAAGAAATAATATGATTCATGTATATATATATATATATCACTTTATTTTTCTTTATCGAAATAGATTAGGCTAAGACTTGACAAGGTTCAACCTAACCTTACGACTCGACCCAACTTAGACAAAACACAAGAATTGAATCAGCAATAGGACTATGGTACTTACCTAAACTGATTACTTAGACCTATGTGAGTGTGTGCTTAAACTCATTTGGCATGAACTTGATTATTTCAAAGTCTATATGCCTCTCTCCGGTGATACTCTCCCTCTCCCTCTAGAGGGTAAGAATTTGATTTTGGATTTCACTTAGAAATCCAATCAAATAGTTAACTTGTTATTAATCACATCATCATAATCTTGATATAATAATAATAACCAACAAAATTTAAACATATTGCATTACATTTAATTTCATCCAAAGGTTGAATAAAATATAATCATCATCAAATATCAAAACATATTTTAACATAAAAATTTAAAAGTAATTTGTAAAAAAAAATTGGGGTGTAACACCTATAGTAAGGAGTAATTAAGGGTTGGGAAAAAGTGCTAGTTAAGGAGGAAAGTTGATGTTGCAATTAACCAACATTCTTGATGAGTTGGTTAAGCATGGGATGAATGGAATGTGTATGGACGTTGGATGTTTACAAGGTGATGGATGCAAAGGTGCTAGAACCTATAGGCTAAGTGATGCTAATATTTTATCCAAAGAATGTGTAAGAAAAACTAGCACTAGGAGCAACTACTGTGGCCATGGGTGTTGTGGTCACCATGTGCATGGTAGGTACTAGAATTGACATGGAAAGTTTTTTGCCAGTAACATTAGATTGTGAGTCTACTGTGTTTATGACTACAAAAAGTGTAAGATGGTATATTCTTGTGAACACATACCAATCCTCGAATAAATTCAATAGATTGAGGGTTTGCAACAAGCATACCCCAAATAGTGCCAACCAAAGGAATTTCTTTAGGCAAGTTGTCAATTTGTAAGAATGAAAGTTATATATTTATTTTGATCTAATGTTTGGATTTGTGTAAATGGAACTCTCAATGTAGTCTCATAATCAAATCCCCCATTTGATAGAGGAGAATATTTGGGGAACTAGGATCAAGAGTGATTGTGGGTGGAGATTACAACATCTCAAAAGCGTATTTCTCTTTAAAAAATTCAATTTTTGTTCTAATAGGAGTTGAAAATGGTTTTGATTGTTGCATGTGAAATGTATGAAGAATTATTCTTACTATGTTATTAGAAGAAAGATATTGGGTTATAAAAATCATAAAAGCAACACTCAACCTAATGATTCTTCAAATATTGAGAGAAGAAAGACTCGTTCTAAGTTTTAAGTTCTAGTGTTTTTGTCTATTTTCAAATGTAAAGAGGTTTTTAAGTGCATGAAAGTGAATTTCACCAAAATTTAGTGTATGAAAAATGAAACCTATAGGAAGTAAACCAAATTCTAAGGATAATTCTTCACACATACATTAGGATGAATTGACAATCCTAAGAATTGTTCAGATTGTCCTTTTTATAATACTACAAATATGAAATACAACTTAAACTAGTCTATTACAAGGATAAATAGAAAATTATTACAAATTGGTGAAAATAAAAGCATGCATGGAAATGACTACAATGAAAGTTCAATAGAAATAAAAGCTACAAGTTTTGATCATGATTCAATAAGTTGTTGAAATTCTCAGCCTCAAAATTTAGTTCCTAATGCAAACATCCTCATGATGTTCTATTGTCCTATATAGAGACACTATAGAAAGCACATAGTGCACACAATAATGTACTACATGCACAACAATATAAATATCAAATATAAACACAGTGAATTCTAAAATATAAAAAAATGATAGTTTAATCAATATGTTTAAAATAAATCTAAATAAGAAGAAGAGTTTAGAAATATCAAACCATTTTTTTCTTCTTCTCTTTTGATATAAAACCTTGAAGCTTCAAATAATCTTCAATAGTAACTTGTTGCTTCAAGAATGTTGTTAAAAGTGAAGAGAGGTAGTTTATGTTGTGAATAACTTGCTGTGATTTCAATGGTGGATAATTTTATTGCTACTTTAAAGAGTTTTTATTCAAGAGAGCAGTCATGAGAGTGAAAAAAATCTAATCAGAGAAAAAGATAGCAAGAGATAGATCCATGCAAAGTGAGTCAAGTTGATTTTATTCAATGCGACTGCATGTAGGGTTGTTACATGCAAAAAATTCGCAAGAATGTAACACTCCAATGACCACTAGAATCATGAATTTTTATAGGATTCTAGTATGTCATGCAAATATTTGCATGAAACACTCCTATCCAAAAAGATTAAGACACAAAATATTGGGAACAACACGAAATTAGCACAAACGTATAATTTAGATAATATTTTGAAATTAAACTATTTGTATCAAAAGGCTAAAGAGAAGGCACCATGTAGCATAAAATTATGAGGATATGAAATTTACGACACCACAACACCAACAACAACATTCTTATTCCCTTTGATATAATCAATATAAAAATTATATTCTTAGAGTTTTCTCACCCACTTTTGTTGCCACTTATTTAGATTTTTGTAGTTGAGAAAATATCTGAAATTGTTGTGATTAGTTTTGACCACAAATTGGCCACCCACCAAGTATTCAATTTTATCAATACATGCATGATGACCAATATTTTCTTATCCTTAATGGAGAACAATATTTCCACCTCAATGAGCTTTCGAATCTCAAAAGAAATCAAGTGCTTGTTTTGCATGAGCACGACCCCAATTCCTTTTTTGGATGCATTGAATTCCAATGTCAAAGGAATAGTTAAATCTATAATTAATAATAGAGGACACAATCTCATTATGTATTTTCATCTATCAAATGTTACTTGTGCTTCCTCAATCCATGTGAAATGTATCTTCTTTGTTAGTTCAGTTAAGGGTGTGGCATGTTGGGAGAATCCATTAACAAGTTGCTTATATTAGATGCAAAGTTTGAAGAATCCTCACAGCTAAGTCAAGGTCCTCGGGGGAGGAAAATCCAAAATTTCTTTAATCTGGACTCCATGTCCATTTTCAATCCCTTTACATCGATGATGTGACCTAGATATAGGTCTCTATCATAGAAAACTCACACTTTGACTCCTTAGAAAATAAAACTTGTGCTTTAAAAATTCCTAACACTTCATCAATGTGTCATAAGTGCTCCTCCCACATTTTTATATGGATCAAATGTCATAAAAGAAGACAAGGATGAATTTTCTTAGTTTCTTTCCAATATCCCGATTCCTGCATGACTAGGAAGTTTCTAGATTGTTTATCAAACCAAACAACATGACTAGAAACTCATAGTGCCCGTAATGACATAAAAAAAACTTCTTGTGAATATTGTCCTCCTAGCATTTGATATGATGGTATCTTGATCTGAGATATATTTTTGAGAAATAGAATGCTCCATAGATCTCATCAATTAAATCATCAATTATGGGAATGGTGTATCATTTCTTGATAGCTTTTTGTTCAATACTTTGTAATCAATGCACATCTATATTATGTCATCTTTCTTCTTTACCAAAATCACAAAGAAAGAAAAGGGAATTGAGATGGGTCTAATGTGCCCCATTTATTGTATTTATTTAAAAACCTTTTCAATTTCCTCCTTATGTATACTAGGCTGGTAGTAGGGTGTAGTGATGATGGGATTAACTGCATAACCATACCATGGCATGGGAAGCAAGAAGACCAAGGATGCCCAGTTTTATGTGGAAGTAATGGATGTGGTCCAAACTTTAGGAGGGGCAAGAAGGTCAATGTATGATCTTGATGAAATTGAGGAAGAACAACAAGAGAGGGACAGGAAAAATAAAATCAATGTAGAGTTTCAAGGATTTGTCAAGCGAGTAAGAGAGTTATGGGAGCAACCTCATCTAAATGATTTTGAACTAGAGTTTGATATAGCATTTAGAGAGTGGTCCTCCTCTAACTCAATGACATGTGTAGACACTAAAAATTGTCCTAGACCTACGAACACTATTTTCTTCATCAATCCCCCTTTGTTCCCTAAATAATTAAATAATTTTAATTATTTATTGTCTAAAGCCATATTTCTTCTATTAATTAAATAATATTAATTATTTAATTAATTCATTTTTCTTAAATTAATTAAATTAAACTATTTATTTAATTATGTCATTAATGTCCCCTTTTTCTTTCTATAATTAAATAAATTCTTATTTATTTAATTATTATTTTCTACTATAATTAAATAATTATTCATTATCCTCTTCTTCTAAAATTAAATAAATTTTATTTATTTAATTATTTACTAATTTGTCCTTTTCGTGTACTTTTGAATTAAATTATTATTTAATTTAAAAGTTAATTTTTCCTTTTATATAATTAAATAATTGGTTTAATTATTTAATTATTCACCTTCCCTCATAAATTAAATAATTTTATAATTATTTAATTTCCTCCAACAACCTCTTTTTCTGTACCAACCTCTTTATTCGTGTCATTTTTATCTCTTTACATCTCAATTAATTTCAACCCTTGATTGAATTATTTTATAATTTAATCTCAACCGTCCATCCTCAACCAAGCCCTATGTTTGCCCTAATTTAGCCCTAACCCTATTTCATACCACATCTTTCAATCTTGGCAATTAATTTTCATGTCTTATTGCTTTTAATCCTAGCCCTTCATTCGAATTTGGCTTTCTATAAAGGAGACCTATGATTGTCATTTCAACAACACATTGAAGGCTAATAAGCACATGTTATTCAAGGACACAAGTACAATCTTCAATATTTTTCTATCATTGTCATTAGACTTATTGTTGCATACTCAAATTTGAGGGAAATCAATCATATTAAGCAAAATGGAGAAGGACAATGGAGGTGAATCAACCATGGCATAGGTAATATTGCTTTATGTTTTACATTTCTATGTTGCTTCATTGTTGGTTTAGGGCTTTAGGGTTTTAGTTTTATTGCTTTATGACCTTAATCTTAAATTTTCCTAATCTACATTGGTGAGCCCGATGTGAACTAATCTTCTTAGTGTTTTAAAAGGGTTTTGTAGGTTACAACTAAGAAATTATATAAAACCCGTCATATTCTTTTGATCCTAAAAAAATAGATGCATAGAATTTTATAAACAATTTATGGGTTTTACAGATCTCACTTTCAACTTTCTACAACATTTTATGGTTTTAAATTTTGTTTAGATTTGAAAAAGTTATCATTGTTTTATTTTTTTTTGTTTTTTTAAAATTCGGCTATTGACCTTTTGAAATCCATGTTTACTTTCATCTATAACAATTTTTTCATGTTGAATTTTGCAAGAAGGTTTTTGAATTTTTTTTATCTCCGAGTCTTAGCTTTCCATAACATTTTATGGATTCAAATTTCATTAAGATTTGCAAAAATTATCGATGTTTTTAATTTGTTTCTTTCATTAAAGAGGTTTTTTTTGGTGTTAGTAATCTTTTGTTTGCAGCGTGTGGCTTTTTGGGAGAGGACATTTTGAAAATACTAATCCTTTGTTTGCAAGGTTATGTTTTTCTTTGTTTAAAATAGGAGCTTTTTTGTTTTTGACACATCTCATTGGACTAAAAAGAACCACAAATTGCATCATTCACTCATTCGATCTAAAAAGAACCATAAATTGCATCATTCAGTCATTCGATCCAAAAAGAACAAAAAATTTGCATATTACACTCATTTGGTCTAAAAAGAACAACAAATTTGCATGTTCACTCATTGGTCTAAAAAGAACCACAAATTGTATCTCACATTCATTGGTCTAAAAAGAACAACTATCTTGCATTTTTCACTCATTGGTCTAAAAGGAACACAACTTGCATTTTTCACTGACTGGTCTAAAGAGAACAACAATCTTGCATCTACATTCATTGGGCTAAAAAGAACAAAACTTGCATTCACACTCATTGGTTTAAAAGGAACAAACAAATTTGTAATGCCCAAAATTATTTTTTTTGCTTCATTAAGGTATTTTGCTAAAAATGGTCAAAGTTTTGTAAAAATTGTCGTCAAGTAAAAAAATTTAATTTTTTTCTTTTCTACTTTTACAAATTTCTAAAACTAGACTTGAATTAGGGTTTTCTGGGTTTATTGTCAAATGGATGCTGGCAAAAATTTCTAAAAATAAAAATTTCTAGTTTTAGAAAATGTCTGAAAATAGAATCTTTGCATGGAGGGCTCAAATTGATTTTGATTGGTTGAAAATATGTCCCAATCAAGCTGGTCCAGTCCGAATCGTCAAAAAGTCATTTTTTCTCTGGTGGGTCTATTTCACATTTTCAGAAGATAAATCAAGACTTGCAAGGTCATCAATGGAGGATGGCCAGATGCCAAGTGTCAGATTCAAAGTCTCAAATGCTGCATAGATCGATCAACGGTAAAAGATGCTTGAAAAAGTTAAACGGAGGAGGGGAATCTAAAAATAGCAAAATTTACAAAAAATATTCTAAGTCTAGAAAATAAAGGTGGCTTATTTCAAGGGAGGTGCTTGGAAGTCAATGCCTTAGCCAATTTTTCAGTTTTCATAGATCATGCACGCACAACGGTGAACATGATCAATGCATCAACAAAGGTGGTCAAAGCATCAACAAAGATGGTGAATGAGAAATGAGAAAAATTGAAAATGATAAAAAATGGTTGTCTAGTGAATAAAGGCAATCCTGTCAGCTAGAGGTGCCCAAGATCTAATGCCTTAAGATTTTTTTTGTCATTTTTCAAAAAACGTGCAACTTGACTCTGTCATCCCAATTTAGATCCAATTAAATGCAATCAAAAGCAATTTTAGGGTTGGGAAAAGCAGGAGATCAGCTCAGATATGTTCAGGCTCTTCAACGAATCCATCATCCAGTTCATAGGACATCAAACAATGGGAATTATAGATCAATAAAGGCGAAAACACGTAAAATGAAGAAAGTCATAAAAAAGTTGAAAATCATCAAATTTTGACTAACATTGGGATGCTTGGGCTCCTTATTTCAAGGAGGGTGCCTTTACTCCCATGCCTTAGAATAGTTTTTTGCCTATTCAAAATTTGTCAAAACATCTCCATCAACCTAGTTTTGGATCTTGGAAAATCACTCAGATGCGACAATAGAGGCTGGAAAAAGGGACCATTCAACTCAAATATGATCAAGCTTTCCAGAATGGCTGACTTTCAGTCTCTACCTTTCACCAGTTGGCAAGAAATGACATTTGAACAGAGGTCACTAGATACATGCGAAACAGAGCAAAGTAAACATTGAAAATCTCAGAAGAATGGCTAAGGCAAGGGAACTTGGGTCCTTATTTCAAGGAGGGCGCCCAAGTGTTCAACACTTAGAAACTTTTTGACCCTCGCCATATTTTCTTCCATTTCGATCTTCATTAGTAGCTTTAAGGGTTTACAAACACGATCAAATGGTGTCAGATGCTTTAACAAAGTCAGGGATCACTTCAGTAGTGGTCAAAGATCAAATTGCCATGTTCAAACATAGATTATCAGTTGACAATGCCAATTTGACGGATCATCAAAGATAGAAGCAGACTTCAATGGAGGCAGAGGCAAGCAAAAATTGAAAATCATTAAAAAATTTCTCTCTAGAGAAGTTGGGTGCCTTATTTCAAGGAAGGTGCCCAAGTCATCTTCAGTTAGATGTTTTTTTGAAAAATATCTCATGTGCATGCTTTTGTCTGCCCTTTTTTTTAGGAATTCTCTGTGTTGATGCAAACAAAGTCAAATAGTTTTGCATGCAAACTCCAAAATAATAGGGTTTTGCATGAAAGCATTTTTTTTAATCTTTAAACCCTATTTAAGAAAGCCTTAAGCATTCATTTTTCATAATTTATAGGTTAGATTTTAGAGGAAGAAACATAAAATTTTCTTCTCATCAAGATTTGGAGGCTCAAACGAAGTGATTTTTTAGCGTTCTTCGTGGATTCGAGATTGGGAAGCATAGAAGCACACTTTTTCATGGTCTATTTTTCTAGGGCATCACTTTTCAAAAATAGGTGGTCAAAATTTTCGACTTTCATCAATCTGGGTTTGCTTGTTCTTCACTCTTGAAAATTGGGAAATTTTATAATTTTCAAGAGAATCTACTTTTTCATGCATGTTCAAGAAATCCTCAGATTTTTCAAAATTTGACAATCTGGGTCTCTTAAGAACGAGATTGTCTACAAAACTTGGACCTGAGTTGTTTTTTTTGGAAATTTTGCATGTCGGTCCCTATTTTTAGATCTTTCTTTTTTTGGGAAAAACTCAAATTTTTGAAAATATGACGATCTGGGTCTCTTCACAACGAAATTGTCTACAAAACCCAGACCTCAGTTTTTTGGCTCTACTTTTTAGAAAATCTTACATGATCTTGAAAAAATCAACTTTTTCAAAATCTAATGATTTGGGTCTCTTCAGAATAAGATTATCTACAAAACCCATACCTCAACTTTTTTTTCAAAAATCTGCCTTTTTTTAAAGAAAAATCAACGATCTATTTTTAGCTTTTATGTAGAACTTTTTTGAACATAGGCATGTTTATAGTCAAAAGTCAAGTTTTTTGACATGTAGTACTCTCCAACAGAAATTAGGACCAAATTAGTGTTGCTCCATGACTTCCCGAGAACATTCAAAACCGACTTACATCATGTGCATCCAGTGTTTGATTTGCATGCTTTGGAAGGCCCATGAAATATTGCAGTAAAAAATATTGATCATTTTGGGTTGCTTGCAACAACTTCTATCCCCATCTCAGTGCAAAGCCTTAAATTCATAATTGCTTGTGTCAAGCATTACAATTCAATTTCACAAGAAATCATATCAGCAGATGTGCATATTATTTGCAACCTCAGGACGAAAGATATTGAGAAATGTTTTACAATACCACCATGGACAAAAAAATTCATCATATCTATTGAAGAATGTGAAAAGGTGTGGTATGCACAAAAAGACAAGTACCAAAAAAGAATGGCTCAAAAGTGGCTGAAAGAGAAGAAAAATACTTTGCCAAGGAATGTTGGGCGTAGTGAGTTCAAGGATGAATTTGCAGTCATGATTACTTTGCTCAACTGAGTCACAGGTCAAGCAAAAGCCAATAAATTCCAACCTTGTATGTTTTACGTCATTTTCCAGATTCTTGACAGAGCAGAGCACTATGACTGGCCCACATTGATCAATGATAATCTCCACCATCAGATGACAAAGTTCTTCAAGGCCCATGAATTCCACATGATATCCTAGCTCATATATCTAATGGCCTTTCAAGTCAAGTTTAGAGGTTTGAATGTTGTTAGAACTTTGGGTGTTCAACATGTGTATGATCATTACCCATAGTTAGAGTTTTGAGGCATTACAAGCGAGTGGATGATCTATTCCTAATGCATACAGTATGAGGTCTTGATAATGAGTTGCATATACGAGTTTCAACAGATGCTAGATTGGCAATGGCGAAGTGGGCTAATTAGTTTATCCAATTCCCCACATTCTCCTACATAAGAGTATATGGATTCTCAGGTGATCCAATCATGATACCTAGATATCCAAAAAATGAGGTCATGTTCATGGAATTTTTAAGGCAAGCACATGAAGTGCACACATTTCTATGCAATAGACGCACGACTGTTCATTGAGCTTCCCATTTGAGATGAGCATATGTAGATGTAGATCAATAACTGATGCTAAGTTGATGAGCAATGAAATGTCAAGGTTTGGTCTCAAGCTCTTCAAGGAGAGACATTCATACGATCCTCGTGGTGTCTTCACAACCTTTCTTGGTCAAAATCATGCACATGTACCTACAATTGAATATTTCTGGATCAATTATAAAGATGATTTTGAAGTGTACAAGTGTAACTACTCAAGACTTACACTTCACTAGATGATTGATTTCTTATCAGAAGATGTGGAGGTTTTGTCAATTGATGATGGGGAAGTTCTAATTCCCATGTATGCCTGAGATCAGGTCAAGCAACCCACTTTCATAAGTTGATTGGTTCACCAAAGAGAGCACCTCAATTGAGGAAAGAACAAGACAAGTTATCAAGAACAACAGGATATTCCTGAACAGTAAGAAAACATGAAAGGTAGCTATTCCAGTTGCAGATTTGCTAGTAGTTTGGTCATTTCTCTCTTCTACTTCTAAATCAAAACCAAGAGTGAAATCTGTGAGAAATCCTCTAGAATATACAAAGATTAACAAAATGACAAAGAACTTGAAGGAAAAGGTGAATCAGTAAGAACAGTCAGTAGATGCACCGGAAGTTCCAATTGAGTTAGCACCACAAGTTGAAGCCAAGACTTCATCTCCTATTATTTTTCCATCACCAAAGCTTTCTCTTATTCATATAGATCCAAAAGGCGATTCATGTCATGTCCCTTTTTCCCAAAAAATAGAACTTACTAAAAATAGTAAGTTTTCATTATCCAGAAATAGTAAGTCAAAGGTATCAAGACAACATTGGAATATAATATTATTTAATACATATATTATCCCAGTGCAATTTTTATCTAAAGGACAAATAAATATTAATTATTTAGTGGTGCCAACATAGGTGGGTTGTGAGTTTTGGGAAAAAACACTTTAACCTCATGTAGGTGCCTCAAAAAATGCATTTTGAGTTGTCAAAAGATGCCTTGTAAGTGGTATAATATGAAAGCCTAAATTTAGAGGTTTTATAATGCATTTTATGACTTTTGTAAGTGCCTAAAATTGAGGAGGAATATTTGGACGTGAATCCAATGTTTGATAGAAGTTTCCATATGATCAAGAGTCTTTAAATATTGGTCATTTTACATGTAGAGGAATTTTTTATGCATTTTACAGGCTTATGCTTTCTTCTTTAGAGGTTGAGAAACTATTGAAGGAGTGATCTTCCAGGCTGATAAACCAGGGAGATAGAGACTTGCAAGCAGTGTGTTTATAGGTCTCTAGAGGCAATCTCATCCAAAGGTTGCAATAAAGCAGAAGGAATTTGGAAATTTTGACAGTTTTAGTGTTTTGTGTGTGTTGGAGTTGATTTTTGGTGGTTTTGGAGCATTTTGTTGTTGCAGGTCATTGCATGTCATTGCATGTTAGTGGAGTAAGAATATTTCATTTATTTCAAGGGTTTGGATCAGCTTTGACCAGTTGGGTATTGTTGGTTTCATCTCAAAAGTGTTGAGTGTGTAGTTTTTATGTGTTTACAGGGTGTGTTCATACATTTTTTTGGAGTGTTTTAGGTGCAGTTTATTATATAAATTTGGTTTGTTGTTGTTATCAGTAAATGCCTTGTTTCCAAAGACATATTTGAATGCAATATTCCTACCCTAAGTTTCAGAGTTTTAATTGGTTGGTTGTGTTGTATCCGACATCAGTTTGGGTACTTATTTTGGTTTGCATCATTGGGGTTTTTCTTGTATTTTGCTACAGCCGTAGCTTGTTGTAAACAAAAGTTAGTAACAAAAAAAATGATGTAATTCTAATTTTCAAAATAGTAATAAAACATCATATATTAGTTGCCCATTTTCCTAAATCATATTTGCATAAATCGGAGAAGATAAATTTATACCCGATTTCATTATTTGGTGTAAATTGTAAGATCTAAGTGATTTAATATTTTGGCTTGCATTATCTGTTATATTTTCCAGCAAGAGACATTACAGTGGTATCTGAGCCTGATCTTGCCAACCTGTAGAGTGAATTATTTGTTGAGGTGAGTCGTGGGTTTCTTTGAATCTCTATTTAAGGGAATGAGAGAAAGGGACAATGAAATTGTAGCCTCCAAAATTGCTAGATGGTATGAAGAATATAAAAATGATAATAATATTCTAATATTCCAAGAATATTTAAGTGAGATAGGAAAATTCATACCAGTGGAAGAAGAAATTATCAATATTTTTGATGAATACCAAGATAAACCATAAGCTTTCCAAACTATAGAACCATTTGACAAATATTATAGAAGGATAAAGAAGGAGGAGATCAGTAAGCTAGAATCAGAGCCACAAAATATTTCTAAGGAAGAAGATTTGGAAAATGATAAGGAGCATAATGAAAAGGAAGGAGTTAATACAAAAAACGCTGTGAATACCAAAAATCAAGAACAAAAAAATTGCATCCACCCAATTGAAGGTAAAAAAAAATTTAATTGAAAGATTTTTCATTTGATCTTTCACATCAAGAAAAAGTTCTCTTTAATGAATCTAATGAAAAATCATCATTACATGTTGAATGTGAAGCCTAAAGAATTGAGGAAGTAGTTTCAATGGATTCTTTTGATGATAAAGAAACACCCATTAATTGTGTAGATGATGAAAAAAGGATATCATTGTGCAAAATTGGAATAAATCTTCTATGTAATGTGAGGAAAGGGAACATTTATTTGTTAAATATATTTTGATTTTTAAAGATTGCACATGCCAAGAAAAGGTTAATGAAGAAAAAGAGGAAAATGCATCACTTGTTAGATTTGGAGAGCACAAGATAAAGGTGGATGCATCAATACATACATTATTTTTTGAACTTCCATTTGGTATGCCATTATTTGATCTACAAAGTAGATGTGTGGATGGGTATGCTTTTGAGAAGAATATTTTGGTTAGCTCTAATTCAAGAGTTTTGAGTAACATAAATGGCGTTATTGAGGATATCTCAATGAAATATCATTTAGAAAAATGTGGATGAGCATTTTATTTGTAGCCCAAGTTATGAAAATATTTTAGATTTGTTTCTTACTATGTCACTACAAATTTTGTGTCATCACAAAAAGCATGTTAAAAGTGGTGATAGAGTAATGGATACTTGACTTGTAGCAAAGGGAATGTAAAATTTTTGTTTCAATCTCAAGATTATTTTTGCATATGGGATCCTGGTGTTTTAATGAAAGACTCACAAAAATAAGATATTTGGAAGAACATGAAGAATGAAATTCTTGATAGGTTCAATTTCAAGGTTACAGATGTGTTTTCTAGTTCAAAATCTTTGACTTGTAGAGAAAAGCAATGAAGGAATGGGGGTGAATGCACCTTCCTTTTAGGAAAACCACTAAGGAAGATAAAAATTTCAAAGCATAAGGTATGTGATTATTTCTATGTTGAAAAAGGTGATATGAATATGGATGTAGGATGGTTGTATTCTTTTGGTGAGTTATTATAGATTTATGAATCTAAGGAGATTAAGTTTACACTTGAAGTGAAAGATTCTATGCTTAAAGGTGATTCCATGGAAACTTTGAGGATGGTCATGGCTAAGAGGTCTTATTTCATGGGACAATATTACTGGGCAGCAATTTTTGCAATGAAGGATAACATGCAAATCATTATTTCTTCCAATAAGCAACCTAAGCTTAATTTTGATATATGGAAGCCTTCAAATCAACATGGAATGGTACTTTTAAGATCAAGCCTCATACAAGTTTTCTTCCATTGGATATATGGAGGATTTTACAAGAAGGATAAGATTTCAAAGGATTCCTTCATTGTTTCTAGCATGAAGAAGGTTGCAAAGTTATCATACTTAGATCATATCAATGGTACTTCAGTCATAAAGGAGAATGAAATTCAAGAAGTAGTTGATGATCCAATGAAGGTAACCAACTCATATCTTGTTTTAATTTCAGATTTATCACATCCATTTATGGAAGGATATGATATAGCCTATGGAAGTGATTGGCTTCATTAATGCAAAGGTATGGCTTCGTCCAAATTCAGAACAAAAAGTTGATTGTTGTAAGAAATAGATTTTCTATTGATGATAGAAGATTACAATATGCTTTAGAGCTTGTTATGGGTTACATTGCATATGTTTCCTTAACACTTGTTGACCAATGTGTTCATGGGGAGAGATCCATAATGATTATATAAAAAAAACAATTCTCACAAAAAGGGGTCTACATTAGTTGCCAATGATGAATTTCAGCTTGCAATATTAGCAACTTATATAGGGCAATTCATATTGAATAAACAAAGGCAGAAGGAAAATGAAGTGAAAAATCATTTGGTTCAATGGTTGCAGCCTATGATTCAACTTCAAGGATCCAAATAATGTCACTTCTCACATGCCTATAGTAATGGATCCATTCAAAACTCAGGTAAGCAATTTCACATGATCTTAGTTGGCTTCAGATGTATCTTTTGGAGAAAGTATTCCCCTAAAATTGAGAATGCATTCCACAAAAATGAATTTGTGGAAAAAGAATGTACATGGAGGACTGGTTTCATATCCTTTAGAAAATTCATGTGTGCTACAAGAAAGCATGGGAATGCTACGCAAGAAGTTTAGAAAGAGATTGAAGAGGTAATCCTTTCATTTCATGAGATCAAGCTTGCAAATTTAGTATGTGGGATTTGGTGTTGTTGTAGATTATTTTTTGTTGTTTCACCATTATTCCCATACTCTTTAAAATCATTCCATGCAACTGGAATTTATTTTTTTCAAGTTGAAGTGAAGGTTGAGCTAAGTGATGTGTATTTCTGTAATATGAAATTAAACAATATAAAGATGAATGGAATATTTGATTTCAGAAAATGTGTTGGATATTGTAGAGGATTTCATAAATATTATCACAGTCCATCATGTTGCAAAATTCATAATACTATCATGAGCTTCAGGAGTCTTTGGAACAATTTTTCAGATGATAGTGCATCACTAGTTAGGGATCCAAGACAATTTACAAGGTCAATATTCAGAGTTGAGAGGAGTATATGTTGTTGTTCTATGGTTCTATTTTCCACTCTTATATTGAATTTTTGTTGTTATATATCAGTCCATGAATTTTTAGGTAACATCTCACAAGTTGAGGTTAAGTATGGGCCTACTGTTGTACATTTTTGCAATGTATATTTCAGTATTGTGGAGGTAAGAGAAGTGTCTATTTCCCAATTTCATTTTTTCTATATTGGTGAGTGCATTCAATCATATATCAGACACAAGCAGCAAAAATCAGATTTGTATCATTGAGAGAAGGTTTAGAAGTTACAGGTTTGATTCATCACATGGTAGTGCATTCGGTAAGCTTACTAAACCTTTGTGGGAAGATGAGTTTTAGTTGGAGTATGAGAATGAATGCATCATTTACTTACACATACAAGAGCTTAGATTGCATAGATTTTTTTGTTGGATTCTTGGCATTGGAACAAAGGAATTTGAGTCCTCATTTTTGCACAATACTCTTTGGCAAAGGTTGCAACTCTTCACATATACAAGATCAGGGCTAAATATTCCTTTTAGCATGTTTAATCATTGTGGAAAAAAGATTCTAGAACATTATGGTTCTAATTGATTGAGGGGAAGCAATTTTTGGAAGGGAGGACTTGTCATGTCCCTTTTTTCAAAAAATAAAACTTACTAAAAATAGTAAGTTTTTATTATCCAGAAATAGTAAGTCAGAGGTATCAGGACAACATTAGAATATAATATTATTTAATACATATATTGTCCTAGTGCAATTTTTATCTAAAGGACAAATAAATATTAATTATTTAGTGGTGCCAATACAGGTGGGTCGTGAGTTTGGAAAAAATCACTTTAACCTCATGTAGGTGCCTCAAAAAATGTATTTTGAGTTGTCAAAAGATGCCTTGTAAGTGGTATAATATGAAAGACTAAATTTAGAGGTGTTATAATGCATTTTATGACTTTTGTAAGTGCCTAAAATTGGGGAGGAATATTTGGACGTGAATCCAATGTTTGATAGAAGTTTCCATATGATCAAGAGTCTTTAAATATTGGTCATTTTGCATGCAGAGTAATTTTTTATGCATTTTATAGGCTTATGCTTTCTTCTTCAGAGGTTGAGAAACCATTGAAGGAGTGATCTTCTAGGCTGATAAACCAGGGAGATAGAGACTTGTAGGCAGTGTTTTTATAGGTCTCCAAAGGCAATCTCATTCAGAGGTTGCAAAAGAGCAGAAGGAATTTGAAAAATTTGACAGTTTTAGTGTTTTATGTGTGTTGGAGTTGATTTTTGGTGGTTTTGGAGCATTTTGTTGTTGCATGTCATTGCATGTCATTGCATGTTAGTGCAGTAAGAATAATTCATTCATTTAGGGGTTTGGATCAGCTTTGACCAGCTGGGTATTGCTGGTTTCATCTCAAGAGTGTTGCGTGTGTAGTTTTTGTGTGTTCATACATTTTTTTGGAGTGTTTTAGGTGCAGTTTATTGTATCAATTTGCTTTTTTGTTGTTATCATTAAATACCTTGTTTCCAAAGACATATTTGAATGTAATATTGCTACTCTGAGTTTCAAAATTTGGATTGGTTGGTTGTGTTGTATCCGACATCAGTTTGGGTGCTTACTTTGGTTTGCATCATCGGGGTTTTTCTTGTATTTTGCTACAGTTGTAGCTTGTTGTAAACATAAGTTAGTAAAATAAAATATGATTTAATTCTCATTTTCAAAATAGTAATAAAACAACATATATCAGTTGCCCATTTTCCTAAATCATATTTGCATAAATCGGAGAAGATAAATTTATACCCAATTTCATTATTTGATGTAAATTGCAAGATCTAAGTGATTTAATATTTTGGATTGCATTATCTAATATATTTTATAGTGAGGGACATTACAATTCACTAGTTCATAATGTCTCAACACCTATTGATCCATCAAGAGTTGCTGGAGCTGGAACTGATCCTCCTAGAGAAGTTAGTAGAGACTCCTTGTCTTGGCTTAAGAACCTGCTGGGTAGGAAGAGGAGGAAGCCTTCTTATCAATTGAACTTTGTAGAACTTGATAGTGTCTACCAAGAGAAAACAAATAAGAAAATTAAGAAGCAAGTTCATACGGAGAATAATTCTAATGGTTAGATCATCCTTGAGTTTGCCACACCTCTGGAGGACAAGAACATTGATGAGTTTGAAACTGATGACTTCAAGGTTGTTAAGGCCAATCTCAAAAGAAGCACCTGGCATACTGATGTGAATCTCTTCGAGGTTGTAGCAAATAATCTGAACGAACGAGTGCTCAAGGATGGAGAAGATAAGGCAGCCCTCAAGGTTGAGGTTCGACAACTGTGACAATATATTTCTAATCTCCTTCATGGTACTTCACAGGCTACCTTGTTGCTTCCATAGATTCTAGAGTGACCTGTTGTAGACACTTTAAAATGTCCTGAATGATATCATGCACTCAAATCGGATATACTAACTATTGTCAAACAAATTGCACCCGAATGCTTGAATGATGAAATTCAACAATCTATTGAAACATGGGAACTAATTCCAGGTTGTGGGTACCCTATAAGGAATTAGACCTCTAGATTCTAGGCTAGTTCCTATATGATTCTAATGATTAATAATTTGAACTTGCTTGGAAAAGAGAGAAAGAATAAAATTAAATGTAGAACTGTAAATCTTAATTATGGTGATGCACCGATGGAATCTAATATGCAGACTTAACTCACAAAATGATTATCCACTATTTTCATTTGCACAACCTGATCTAATAGCTCAAACACTTAAATGTTTTAAACAGAGGCTTTAAAGAAACAATCTTAGAAGAAAAATATGATTTCCACAACTAGACTATTTGATTATTGATTTGCACAGTGTTTAACCAGTGAATTTAAACTAGTATGCATACAGAAATTCATGAAGGAGACAAAAGTATTAAAGGTTTCAAAAAAAGCTAACACAATAACTCTTCGATCAATCCTACATAACAATGATGCTTGAAATCTTGAAGGAAAATTCTAAAATGCTGGAAATGAAAGGAGTCTTTTTGCAAATCATACACTAATTGACCTGTAAAGCTATTGCATAATATTAAAATCAGAAAGCTGAGTTACAAATAATTCACGTTGCAGAATGCAAAGGATGAAAAACCAAAACTAGAGGAAAAAAGACTAAGTTTCCTCAATATATATAAGAGGCATGCACAAAGCAACCAATAATAGAAGTGAAAGCCAACTGAAGTAAAAATGATAAATCCAAAGCTGAAATCCGAGCAGAAGAGGAAACCCTGATAAAATTATCTCCAAAAAGAAGCAAACTACACTCTCTGCTTTGAAAACTCCACCTCTCCATGCGCATGAATGAAAAAACTATGAACTAAAGCGAAACTGAAGAAGAAGTCTCAAAACTCTGCATGATTTGAATAACAAAATCTGAACTCCACTTGTGCATGAACGATTTTTTTTATATTATTTTGGACATTTGCACTGTCCATGCATAGTCTAAAAATAGCAGTTTGCATATGTTTCCAATTTGAAACTATAATAAAAAATTTATCCTTAATATTTATGATTGCACTTTGAGATAGTTAAATAAAATAAATGATTTATACTTTATCATTTAATTATTTAACTTACAATATGTAATGCAAATCATAAATATTAAGACTTATGTCAAAATAGAAACTTGACCTTAAAAAAGATCACGAGCCCATGCATAATTTTAATCCGCCACCACACTTAGCATATATTTCAAGGTATATATTAATGACCACCATTGAGTATCGTTGAAAGGCCGACCAAAACATATATTAGGTTTGTTGACCTAAAGATAATGTCAAGGTAAAGATTCGAATGGTGGTCATTAAGAATAAAGTTAAAAACATTATTCATTCGAAATAGGGTAAGAAAAGCACTAAAACCCTAATCTTATCTCTATTTTGCATTTTGACAATTTGCTGAAGAAGCTTCATGAAAAAGCTCTGCTTGAGAAAACAGGGCTGCCATGTTTGAAATAGGGTTTCTGGTTTGAAGCCTTGATTCTTCAGCTTTCTTCTCCAAAATGGTTGAAGTTTATCTCAGTGACAAAGGTAAGTTATTTTTATAGTCCTCTGTGGCTTTCCTCTTTGTATTGAAACAAAAATAATGGCCAGAAGGCCACGGCTAACATGAGTTCATTTCTTTCTATGTTGTAAGCATATACAAGCCGCAACATAATGTATCTTATTTTTGCTTTTTCATTTAGAAAGGTTGCAGGTTTATCCTTTCTCTATAGACTTTGTTTTTGAGTTTGAAGCTATCATGTTTGAAGTCCTTAGCCATGAGAATGCACTTAGAAGATGCTGCTTTCTGTGGAAACTCTGAAAGAGATATAGGTTTTCTGTTTAAGTAAAATACTTGGCCACTATATATCCTTCTTTGATATTTCTATTTTTGTTTCTCCTCTGTTGATGAAACCTTATTCCGACTGCCATGGTGTAAGCTCGAGCCATGTATTTGGTGCTTCAATGAGCCTAGACGTGGGCTTTATACTCTATAAAAGATCAAATTTTATATGAATTTCTTGGCCAATACACAGGCCGCACCACTCCTTTACTCAGTGGGCTTCTCTTACAATTTTCTGGGTTCGACCCAAAAGAAAATAGTGTGTATTCTACATTCTGAAACAAACCCGCATGTGGGTGTCTTATTTTCTCATAATTGAAGGTCACTGCCATGCATATTATAAAATTTTGTATTCTAAGTGAACACCAATAGCGCACAAGCTTGAAGCATAGCTTTTTTTCTCTGTATTTGCATTCTCCCTTCATACCTTCATGTGGGTATCCCAATATATTTGTTTCCGCACTATACTCCCGCCTGATATACTATTGTATCTTATACTATCTCTTCACAATGACTATCTTGATCTCATAATGGTAACTTAATGTGAACTTCAGAATTAAGATATGATTACTGCTTCCCAGGTTGACACTGATATTTGGAACTTGCTTTGTATTTTCAAATCAGAGTGTTTGTTCCTTCGAAGAAAGGAAGTATTCATTTTAAGCCTCTTTTAAGATGTTCAAACCTAAACGTTTGAAGCTTAAGATATCTCCAGGCTGTGGTTTATTGTGACCAGAAACTATGAGCTTCTTTTATTTCATTTAGCTCTGTAAGTTTAGCTGTTATGATTATATCAAGTATAGATGTTGATTGTATCAAAAATTTGTGATGAGAGCCTCCTATATAGAAGATCATATTAAAAACTGAAAGTGGAAACCTTTATGAAGTTGGAACATCATTCAGACCATTTGACTGAGTTTCCATGTTTGTATTATAATGCCTTTCATGTTGAGCATGCATATTATTCAAAGTCTGGTAACATCCAATAAGCTTTTCCAAGGAATAATTATCATATAGAATCTTATTGTGTCTATATTTCATTGAAATCATACCATTATATCCTGAATACGATGGTTTATGTCTTCACCTTTTTTTTTGTCTCACTTTCAATCTATCCTTGATGACCATGGTCTTTTGGAACTTTCGACTATTCTTTAACCGTCCCTTTGATGTGCCTTCATTTTTCGTCCTCTTGGTGGTCTGTCATCATTTGTTGAAATATAATATGCTCCTTTTATAAACCATCCTCTAAAAATATTTATATCAAAGTGTCTATGAGCACTGGATATAAACTCCCATCTTGAGTGAATGCATTTATACACCATTATGTGTTATTGCTAAGACATTTCCATGAGTATGCCTGTAATTGCTCCTTGACAACTGGCTGTCATACTGGTAACATGTATTTTCTACTGGATTTGACTGTGAACATACTTTTATAAATGAATCTCCATCATAGCATGACATGAAGGCCACTACTCCATTATTTGATAATTCCATATCATGTTGGCAATGGGTTGGCTGCAACTTCAGCAATAAATGGCTGTGTATACATATGGCAATGATAGTCTCTAGCTGCTGCTTCTCATGATCCAAAATGTTTTTCCTGATGTATAACCATTCCTTGAAAGGCAATAAACCACTGTCTGTAATCTACTTGAGAGCAACTAAGACGATGAGTTATACCTATGATAAACCTTGTATATTTAACAGTCCTATGACTATCCAATAGGCTGTCACCATTAAAAACATTGCAATGTTTGAAATCTCTATTTCTCTTCAATGTAAAGAGGCTCGATACTTCATTTAAATATAATGTGAAAATGTAAAGAAGAGTTGAAATAAGATATCAATGAAATTTATGAGTTCTTTACTTGTTTTTCTGAATCTCTTTGAAATAAGGCTACTCTTTAATTATCTGCTTAGTTTCAGTAGCTTTCTTAATGACTGTTCTGACATTGTTAAAGACTCTCATATGTAACTTGAGAGTGTGTCCTCCTTGATATGCCGAGCTCAACCCTTGTGGGAGCCTGTTTTACTCCACATATCTGATAAAATGATCATGAACATAATAAACCTGTTCCTGCATAGTGAACAAACATGTTAGCAAAATAAAAGAAGCTGAAAGCTTCCTCTTTGAGTTTTATGCCTTTGAATAATGAAATCATTTGATGGATACCTGATCAATTGTATGCTATATTTCTATTGATAGCGTAGGCATATGATAGGATTTGATTCACATTGCTCTAACCACACTTCCATCATACTTGTAGGTGCATCGGAGCTTGGATTTGGATCGATCTAGAGTCACAACTAAAGACTTCAACTCGTCAATGATTCGTCATTCTAGGAAATGACGAATCAATTTCTACCCTATGCTTTATTTATTTTCTGTTGTATAGTTTACTTTACTTCATGCACCCCTTATTTGATTATGAAAATCAAATTAAGTTACTCCCACGACTTGTGTGGGATTCTGGTTTGTACATTATGAATAAAGCAACAAACATTATGCAATCTTATAATATTATTCTGAAATGTTCTTGCATAATATTATTGGAATTCACATTGTAATGAAATATTCCACAATAATGAGTACTTAGCAATAAATTTTGAACATCTTGTGTACCTTTTGGCTTTGAATTTGCAATTCAGCTCTACTTGTTTGAGCTGGTAGTGAAAAATAGGTAACAAATTGGTGACCTTTGTGGAGTGTTTGCCTAGTAAACACCATAGACCAGTTATGTAGCTTATCCCTTGGGAATGGAGTCTATTCTTTGCTCCTTACTTTCAAAAAACCTCTGTAACTCAGCCTCAAAACAAACAAACTGAAAGAAACTACTGCAATTCTGTTTATGATAGAATCTGAAAACCTCGTGCAGTGACTGCACTTTATTGAAAGCAAAACAATACTGAATGAAAACAAATGTGCAATGAGCACTTATTGAAAATATACAGAAACTGAAACTATACTATTATGTACAACAACGACTAAACTGCTTAATAGCACTGCTTGAGATGGATCTCGTTGACGGGAATTGGCAATACTTCTCCATCCAGCCTTGAAAGCTGGAAAGCGTTATGTTCTTTCTTTGCTATTATAATGTATGGGCCATCCCACATGGCATCAAACTTGGAATGTTTGCCAGGCATGCTCTTTAACTCATCCCATTTGAAAACTAAGTCACCCTCGTTGAAGACTCTTGCTATTGCTTTCCTATCAAATGTCTTCTTCATCTGAGAATGATGAATCTGAAGCTTCCTAAAAGCTTCTTTCTTGGTTTCATCCAACTCTGTTAGTTCGACAAGCCTAACTTGCATTGGCTGCTCCTCAAGTAACTCCAGTTCCTTTATGTAGCTCAAAGTTGGGAACTCTATTGAAATAGGCAGCTTGGCCTCTTTTCCATAAACCAAAACATACGGTGAAAAACCTGTTGATCATTTTGGTGTAACTCTATTAGCCCAAAGGGCTAATTTAAGTTTATCATGCCATGACCTCTGATTATCTTCAATTGTCTTTTTAATGATCTTAATCAGATTCTTGTTTGTCAATTTTGCCTGTCCATTACCCTAAGGGTAATAATTGGACGAAGTATTCAAATAAATGTTATTCTTCACTAACCAATTTGAAAATTTTAAGCCAATAAAAGCTAAAGCATTATCTGAAATGATAGACTTAGGTGTACCAAACCTGGAAACTATGTCTTGATAGAAGTTTAAAACTGATGTTTCATTTGCATCTCTCAAAGCAACTGCTTCTATCCATTTTGTGAAGTAATCTGTTGCTGTCAAGATCCACTTGTGCCCTGCACTTGACAGTGGGTTAATAGGACTAATGAAGTCAAGTCCCCACTTTCCAAAAGGCTGCTCAACTTGAATTGGATTTAGGGGCAGGGCTACTAACTTCTATTTTCCTGTAAACAAGGAACATTTAGCACATTTTCTGACATATGCATAAGCGTCTTTGAAAAGATCTGGCCAATAGTACCTTGCTTTCATGATTTTTAGGGCTGTAGTACGTGGTGCAAAATGACCTCCAGTAGGTCCATCATGGAATTCCTCCAGAATTCATTCAATTTGATCGGGGTTAATACATCTGAGGAAGACTCCATTGAAATCCTTTTTATATAAAACAACATCTATTACTACATAAGGAATTGCTTGTAATCTTTAATACCTTCGTTTAGATTTGTCCATACCTTCTGGGCAATCTCTAGTATGAAAGTAATGGATCATTTGATGAATCCAATCAGCTGGAACAGTTGAAAAAGCAGGTTCTTCATTATTCAAAACTGTAGTGACTTCTTCATTGCTGTTTTATTCCTTTTCTGCAAGCTATTCGCACAGACCCTTACCTCAAACAAACTTGGTAACCTTTATGCTGATATCGTACTCCATGACTTTGGTTATCCATCCTGCTCGCTTGTCATTAATGTCTTTGTTCAACATAAACTCCTTAACTGTTGGGTGAGCTACCAACAAATGTATTTTATTGTTAGACAACATATGTCTAAAATTCTTAAGACTCCTTACTACAACAAGCACGTACTTTTCAACAAACAAATATCTTATTTCATAATCATGCAAGACTTGACTAAAGAATGCAATGGGCTGTTCAAGTCCTTGATCATTCTGGTGACATAACATGACAGAAATTGTATCAACACTACCAAATACATACAGTACAAAATCTTTATCAAAGTTTGGATTTATTAGTGTCAGGGCTACTGCAAGTGCCTCCTTAATCTATTCAAAACTATTCTTACCCTCTTTCATCCAGCTGAACTGCATATTCTTCTTCAGCATGGCTGCGAGAGGTTGCAACAATGCTGCAATATTAGGAATAAATCTCCTAACAAAGTTTATTCTTCCTAAAATGCTATGCAAACCTTTTTTGTGAGCAGGAAGTGGTAAAGCCAGAATGGCTGCAATGCATTCGGGGTCAATAGAAATACCATCTTTTGAAACAATGTAACCCAAAAGCTTACCTTCGTGAACAACAAAAACACTTTTCTTTGGATTCAAAGAAATTCCATATTCTCTGCATCTCTCAAAAATTTGTCTAAGATGACCGAAATGTTCATTAGCATTTCTTGAGAAAACAGTGATATCATCTAAGTAAACAAGAACAAAATTGTTTATCAAACCTTGGAGAGCCATATCCATTGCTCTTTGCTGCCCCTGCGTTTGATAATCCAAACGACATCTTTTTGTAAGCCATAGTACCCCACTTGGTGGTAAAGGCTATCTTGTACTGGTCTTCTTCCTTAACCAAAATCTGGTTATAACCTGAATATTCATCCAGCAATGAGAACCTTTCTAATCCTGAAACAACTTGTAGTATTTGCTCCATTGAAGGCAGTAGATAGTGTTTAAGTGAAGCTCTGTTTAGATCACAAAAATCAATGCACAATCTTATCTCTCCGTTCTTCTTCCTGATGGGCACCAAATTTGATACCCAAGAGGTGTGCTTGATTGGAAATATGCTACTACCTTCAATCAACTTGTTTAATTTTGTTTTCATTAAATGTTCTAGTTTCGGATTCAGGGACCTTTGCTTCTATCTGACTGGTTTTGCATTAGGTTCCAGCTCAATGGTGTACTGAGCTAACTCAGGGTTAAAACCCTTCAGATCTCCATATTCCCAAGCAAAGATGTCGCTGAATTCTTGATAAAGTGAGATAAAAGCTTGTTGTTCCTCCTTTGTACAGACTTCACAAAGCTTGAGGAGCTTGTCTTTGAATATCTCTATTGGTTCATAATGCTCTTGTTTCACTGTGATGCTGGATTTATCTCTTCTAACCTGATCATCAGTGTTGAATATGGATTCAAGAGTCACCAAACCTTTTGGTAGTTTGTTAGATTTTAGTTGCATGATCTAATCACCATATTTCTAATCAAACTTGCGCTGGTTTCTAGCAGAAAACTCTACTTCTTCCATCAGAAAAATGAACTATCTGTTCATCACTGTCAAAAATCTGCCAACTTACATTGTTATCAGGTACCGAAGGTCTGACAACTACCTTCACATATTGCTGCACTTGCACGTTATGAATTTTAGTTGGGATGTCAAACTGTGATCCCATGGCAACAAGTTTATCAGCTTGCTTATTCTGATTTCTTGGTACTGATTGCAGATTAAATGTGTCAAACTCTTCAATTAAGTTCCAAACATGATGCTTATATAGTTTCAACAAATCATTTTTTGTTAAATTCAGATTTCTAACCTGATTTTCTATTAATTCAGAATCACCAAAAACTGTAAACACTTAATTTTCCTTCTTCTAGCCCACTCTAAACCGTGTATCAATGCTTCGTACTCAACAACATTATTAAAACAACTGAAAGCAAATCTAAAAGCTGAGTAATACCTATTTCCTTCAGGTGATATGAGCACTGCTCCTCCACCAACACCAATTTTACTCCTTGATCCATTGAAGTACAACTTCCAAAGCTAATCAGTTTGTTGTTCTTGCCCTTTTTCCTCCTTGACCAGATTTGGAATAGTAACATCGAGCTCCTGAATCATATAAATGCCCAAACCTACTTTGTCCATGAGACCAAAAGGGTCAACCTCGTGATTCTCGGCTGCCCACTCATCTAAATTAATATTAGGTATGCCTTCTATAGGTACAGTGGGGTCGAGGGTCATGGATTGATCCTCTTGATCATGGAAAGCTAGGTTTGCATTTATAGGATTTGGCACATAGGGCTCAATATGGTCTTTAGCTTGTGGTTCTGACTTAATGGTAACTCTAGTACCATATCTGGTTCTGAAAAATATGTGTGACCAATTTGATGACAGATAACCACCTAACTTTGCAGTGAAATCTCTAGATAGGCAAACGACAAAATAAGGTGGGAGATCAATGACATAAATGTCTTGTGGTATTTGAAAATTTGGACAAGCATGCAATGTAAGGGGCATATTTTTGATAACTCCTACAGACTTAATGGTTGTGCCATCCAATTGGACTACCCCTTTTGACAATGGTTCGTATTTAAGATCTAACTTGTCTACAAGCTATTTAGGAATAATTGAGCTGCTTGCTCTTGAATCTATCATGCAATTATGCACTATGCTATTACCAATTTTTAGACTAACATAAAAGGGTGGTGGTTTTACCTCTTGAGTTGACTACCCCTTTTTGTTGTCTGAACTGTTTGCAAGCACTCTTTGCTGTTCTTTAGTTGTTTCGTCAGAAATGGATATTTTAGCCAAAGCCTCTTGCAAACCTTCTTTTTGCCCAGGTAGATGTAACACATCCAACATGGTGATGCTAACAGTTGCCTTCTTCATATGATCTACAATGTTAAAAGCAGGAGAACTAACCTTATGCTGGGTTTTAGGAATAGCAGTCTCCTTCTGCACTGGATCTGGCTAAGATCTCATGTCCTTAACTGGTTCAGCTTGTTTCTACTATTCTTTAGTAGTCTCAGATTGCTTCCTTGGTAAAATTTGGACATTTTGTGAAGAAGAGAGCTGTGACTGCTCTTTATCAGCTGATGGAACTAGATTCTTCTGATGAACAACTTGTTGTTTACCTTTATCTGCTTGTTGTTTGTCACTTTTTGGCTGCTGTTTGTTAGAAACAACTTGCTATCTCAAATCTATTGCTCTTTTCTTGGATCTTGTATTCGCTGCAATAGATGTGTCTGACTGATTTTGACCTTGTATTTGATTTACTTCA
Organism: Sequoiadendron giganteum; assembly: GCA_007115665.2. Taxonomy (NCBI): domain Eukaryota; kingdom Viridiplantae; phylum Streptophyta; class Pinopsida; order Cupressales; family Cupressaceae; genus Sequoiadendron; species Sequoiadendron giganteum. The sequence continues at coordinate 348,239,090 of CM021108.1, forward strand.
CATAATTCATTGCCTTGCCAGTTCATCATGGAAACATCCATATCAGTCTGCTGTGTTTGCTCACTCTGATCATTATTACCTTTTGCTATATTTTCTGTAGTAGCATATGTGCTCTATACCATCAGATCCTGATTAATCACTCCATTCATGCAAGTAGCCCGATTGTGAGGCTGATTACATGGGTAACACCATACGTAATCCTATGCTAAGTTGTTTTGAACGGGCACGAGCTCCTTAGATGAGCTAGCAACATTTTGATTCTGATTGTATGGTGGCCTAGGATTGAAGTTCCTTCATTTTCCTTGATTATCTGCCTAATAGGGTGGTTTGTTAGGCTAAAAAGGTGCTTGGTAAGGTCTAAAATTCTAGTTTTGTTGCCTCTTGAGATTGACCAAATCCTTGCTAACTATCTGCAATAAATTTGCCATCTCTTTTTGATTACCCTTAAGTTCTTGAAACTCTGTTTGTGCTGGAAAGTACCGTTTTGAACAACTGGTGGATAGTTTAAGGCTGGTTCAGCTAGAATTGAGGAAATAGGTGGCAAATTAATTGGCATCAAGGGATGGATATTTGGAAATATGGGCATAGGTGGCCTTGGTGCAATTTTACCAGCCTGAATAAGGCTATTTTGTGCTCTAATAGCGATGTCATAGGCTGCTGGTAACGTTAATCCTCCCATCGATTGAATCATCAAAGAAATATCACTGTTTAATGACCTAAGATAATATAGAAAAGTGTGATCAGGAGTAAGTCTTACCGTTACCGAAATCCTATTCCAAGTCCTTTGAAATATAAAGTTGAAGTCCATCATCTGTTCTTATGGCGCTCTCTTTATAGTTGTCATCTTCTCTACTAGAGATAGATGATCAAACTTGTTAGAAAACTGTTTGCTCAGCTTATCTCTTAAATCATCCCATGTCACAATAGTATTAACTGGTAAGCCATGAAACCACTGAAGCACTTTTCCTTTAAATGATGCTGCTAACAGTCTCAACACGACATTCTCTTGAGTAATGTGATGAACTCCACATAGTGAAGCCATATCTCTGATATGCTCTATTGGCGTAGTTTGCTCTTCGCCAGTGAAAAAAGGAAAAATCTTTAGTGCTACAACTAGTATATCATCATGTTGAGCCAGATTCAATGGGCTGCCCCCATTGAATGGTACAAAGGCATGCGCTCTGGCCATCGGAGGTGCTGGTATTCTGAAATTTGCAGCTTGTAAAACTGGTACAGGTGAAACAAATACTCGATAGCTTGGTGAAGTTGAAAGTGAACTTGGCTGCCTTGTTGATGATCTGCCTCTCCTTCTTGATGTGTAAACTATTGATTCTTTTTTGAAAATTGGAGAAACTGACAGGTTTATTGAAGGCCTCCTAGGTGTTCTTTTTGTTGTCCTTCCTCTTCTTTTTGGCAAAGATAGCTGCAGATATTCAAACGGAGAAGAACTTCTCGTCTGAATATTTCTCATAAGCTGTGCTACTGATCTACTTTGATTCTTGAGAACGGAGTCGCCAGGTACTTGTTATTTATCTTCAAAAAAGCTGGTATACTGGTCTAAATACCAAAACAATAGCTTGAAAGTATTAAAATAATGCTCTGAATAGTGATTCAGAGTCCCATCGGGCATGCCCAAAATTGTTGTCAAACAAATTGCACCTGAATGCTTAAATGATGAAATTCAACAATCTGTTGAAACATGGGAACTAATTCCAGGTTGTGGGTACCCTATAAGGAATTAGATCTCTAGATTCTAGCCTGGTTCCTATATGATTCTAATGATTAATAATTTGAACTTTCTTGGAAAAGGGAGAAAGACTAAAATTAAATGCAGAACTGTAAATCTTAATTATGGTGATGCACCGATGGAATCTAATATGCAGACTTAACTCACAAAATGATTATCCACTATTTTCATTTGCACAACCTGATCTAATAGCTCAAACACTTAAATGTTTTAAACAGAGGCTTTAAAGAAACAATCTTAGAAGGAAAATATGATTTCCACAACTAGAATGTTTGATTATTGATTTGCACAGTGTTTAACTAGTGAATTTAAACTAGTATGCATACACAAATTCATGAAGGAGACAAAAGTATTAAAGGTTTCAAAAATGCTAACACAATAACTCTTCGATCAATCCTACATAACAATGATGCTTGAAATCTTGAAGGCAAATTCTAAAATGCTAGAAATGAAAGGAGTCTTTTTGCAAATCATACACTAATTGACCTGTAAAGCTGTTGTATAATATTAAAATCAGAAAGCTGAGTTACAAATAATTCACTTTGCAGAATGCAAAGGATGAAAAACCAGAACTAGAGGAAAAAAGACTAAGTTTCCTCAATATATACAAGAGGCATGCACAAAGCAGAAAATAATAGAAGTGAAAGCCAACTGAAGTAAAAATGATAACTCCAAAGATGAAATCCGAGCAGAAGACAAAACCCTGATAAAAATATCTCCAAAAAGAAGAAAACTGCACTCTCTACTTTGAAAACTCCACCTCTCCATGCGCATGAATGAAAAAACTATGAACTGAAGCAAAACTGAAGAAGAAGTCTCAAAACTTTGCATGATTTGAATAATAAAATCTAAACTCCACTTGTGCATGAATGATTTTTTTTATAGTATTTTCGACATTTGCACTGTCCATGCATAGTCTAAAAATAGCAGTCCACATATGTTTCCAATTTGAAACTATAATAAATTTTTTATCCTTACTTAATATTTATGATTGCACTTTGAGATAGTTAAATAAAATAAATGATTTATACTTTATCATTTACTTATTTAACTTACAATATGTAATGCAAATCATAAATATTAAGACTTATGTCAAAATAGAAACTTGACCTTAAAAAAGATCACGAGCCCACACATAATTTTAATCCACCACAACACTTAGCATATATTTCAAGGTATATATTAATGACCACCATTGAGCATCGTTGAAAGGCCGACCAAAACATATATTAGGTTTTTTGACCTAAAGATAATGTCAAGGTAAGGATTCGAATGGTGGTCATTAAGAATAAAGCTAAAAACATTATTCATTTGAAATAGGGTAAGAAAAGCACCGAAACCCTAATCTTATCTCTATTTTGCATTTTGAAAATTTGCTGAAGAAGCTCTGCTTGAGAAAATAGGGCCGCCATGTTTGAAATAGGGTTTCTGGTTTGAAGCTTTGATTCTTTAGCTTTCTTCTCCAAAATGGTCGAAGTTTCTCTCTATGACAAAGGTAAGTTATTTTTATAGTCCTCTGTGGCTTTCCTTTGTGTATTGAAACAAAAATAATGGCCAGAAGGCCACGGCTAACATGAGTTCATTTCTTTTTGTGATGTAAGCATATACAAGCCGCAACATAATGTATCTTATTTTTTCTTTTTCATTATGAAAGGTCGCAGGTTTATCCTTTCTCTATAGACTTTGTTTTTGAGTTTGAAACTATCATGTTTGAAGTCCTTAGCCATGAGAATGCACTTAGAAGATGCTTCTTTCTGTGGAAACTCTGAAAGAGATATAGGTTTTTTGTTTAAGTAAAATACCTGGCCGCTATATATCCTTCTCTGATATTTCTATTTTTGTTTCTCCTCTGTTGATGAAACCTTATTCCGATCGCCATGGTGTAAGCTCGAGCCATGTATCTGGTGCTTCAATGAGCCTGGCCGCGGGCTTTATACTCTATAAAAGATCAAATTTTATATGAATTTCTTGGCCAATACACAAGCCGCACCACTCTTGTACTCAATGGGTTTATCTTGTAATTTTTTGGGTTCGACCCAAAAGAAAATAGTGTGTATTCTGCATTCTGAAACAAACCCGCATGTGGGTGTCTTATTTTCTCATAATTGAAGGTCACTGCCATGCATATTATAAAATTTTGTATTCTAAGTGAACACCAATAGTGCACAAGCTTGAAGCATAGCTTTTTTTCTCTATATTTGCATTCTCCCTTCATACCTTCATGTGGGTATCCCAATATATTTGTTTCCGAACTATACTCCCACCTGATAGACTATTGTATCTTATACTATCTCTTCACAATCACTGTCTTGATCTCATAATGGTAACTTAATGTGAACTTTAGAATCAAGATATGATTACTGCTTCCCAGGCTGACACTGATATTTGGAACTTGCTTTGTATCTTCAAATCAGAGTGTTTGTTCCTTCGCAGAAAGGGAGTATTCATTTTAAGCCTCTTTTAAGATGTTCAACCCTAAATGTTTGAAGCTTAAGATATCTCCAGGCTATGGTTTATTGTGACCAGAAACTATGAATTAATGATATCAGATTTCCACAATCCATATTGTATAGTGCAAAGACTTCTGGATTTGATTGTGTCCAGAAACTATGAGCTTCTTTTATTTCATTTAGCTCTGTAAATTCAGATTTTTTGATTATATCAAGTATAGATGCTGATTGTATCAAAAATTTGTGATGAGAGCCTCTTGTATAGAAGATCATCTTAAAAACTGAAAGTTGAGACCTTTATGAAGCTGGAACATCATTCAGACCATTTGACTGAGTTGCCATTTTTGTGTTATAATGCCTTTCATGTTGAGCATGTATATTATTCAAAGTCTGGTAATATCCAGTAAGCTTTTCCAAGGAATAATTGTCACATAGACTCTTATTGTGTCTGTATTTCATTGAAATTATGCCTTTATATCCTAAATACGATGGTTTATGTCTTCACCTTTGTTGCTTTCTCACTTTCAACCTGTCCTTGATGACCATGGTCTTTTGGAACTTTCGACTGGTCTTTAACCGTCCCTTTGATGTGCCTTCATTTTTCATCCTCTTGGTGGTCTGTCATCATTTGTTGAATATAATATGCTCCTTTTATAAACCATCCTCTAAAAATCTTTATATCAAAGTGTCTTTGAGCACTGAAAATAAACTCCCATCTTGAGTGACTGCATTTATACACCGTTATGTGTTATTGCTAAGACATTTCCATGAGTATGCCTGTAATTGCTCCTTGACAGCTGGCTGCCATACTGGTAACATGTATTTTCTGTTGGCTTTGACTGTGAACATCCTTTTATAAATGAATCTCCATCATAGCGTGACATGAAGGTCACTACTTCATTATTTGATAACTCCATCTCATGTTTGGCAATGGGTTGGCTGCAACTTCAACAATAAATGGCTGCTTAGTACATATGGCAATGATAGTCTCTAGCTGTTGCTTCTCATGATCTAGAATGTTTTTCCTGATGTATGACCATTCCTTGAAAGGCAATAAACCACTATCTGTAATCTACTTGAGAGCAACTAAGATGATGAGTTATACCTATGATAAACCTTGTATATTTAACAGTCCTATGACTATCTAATAGGCTGTCACCATTAAAAACATTGCAATGTTTGAAATCTCTATTTCTCTTCAGTTTAAAGAGGCTCGATACTTAATTTAAATGTAATGTGAAAATGTAAAGCAAAGCTGAAACAAGATATCAATGAAATTTATGAGTTCTTTACTTGTTTTTCTGAATCTCTTTGAAATAAGGCTGCTCTTTAATTATCTACTTAGTTTCAACAGCTCTCTTAATGATTGTTTTGACATTGTTAAAGACTCTCATATGTAACTTGAGAGTGTGTCCTCCTTGATATGCCGAGCTCAACCCTTGTGGGAGCCCGTTTTACTCCACATATCTGATAAAATGATCATGAACATAATAAACCTGTTCCTGCACAGTGAACAAACGTGTTAGCAAAATAAAAGAAGCTGAAAGCTTCCTCTTTGAGTTTTATGCCTTTGAACAATGAAATCATCTGTTGGATTCTTGATCAATTGCATGCTATATTTTTGTTGATAACATAGGCATATGATAGGATTTGATTCACATTGCTCTAACCAAACTTCCATCATACTTTTAGGTGCATCAGAGCTTGGAGCTGGATCGATCTAGAGTCATAACTGAAGACTTCAACTCGTCAACGATTCGTCATTCCAGGAAATGATGAATCAATTTCTACCCTATGCTTTCTTTATTTTAAGTTGTATAGTTTACTTTACTTCATGCACCCCTTATTTGATTATGAAAATCAAATTAAGTTACTCCCACAACTTGTGTTGGATTCTGGTTTGTACATTATGAATAAAGCAGCAAACATTAAGTAGTCTTATAATATTATTCTGAAATGTTCTTGCATAATATTATTGGAATTCACATTGTAATGAAACATTGCACAATAATGAGTACTTAGTAGAAAATTTTGAACATCTTTTGTACCTTTTGGCTTTGAATTTGCAATTCAGCTCTACCTGTTTGAGCTAGTAGTGAAAAATAGGTAACACTAACATCATTTCATCCTAAAACCTATCCTCTTTTTGCTTAATTGATTAAATTAGCCTAGCTATTTAATTAATTGCATCATTTGCATATGTTAATCTAATTGACCTAATTAGGTTAATTCATCCCCTTTCATGTTAGCATTTTGTCCTATTAAATTGAATAAATCAAATTATGTAATTTAATTCCCTAAAGTCCTCTTATTTAATTAAATAACCCTAAGTTATTTAATTAAATATCATTACACTTTCCCCTTTTTCATTAAATCATTTATTTAATGAATATCATTTAATTACCCTAATTTGCAAAATTGAAACTTTATTTAATTATCAAATTACTAATAAATCTAATTTCCCCCACTTGCAAGGGAATATTCCTCCTTTGCACATTCCTCCAAAAAAAATATTCTCATAGAATATTCCTTTCTCTTTTGCACATTAAAAATTTGTTTTAATTTGCTAAATATCTAATTTTCTTCATCCATGAGAATATTCCAGAATATTCTCTTTCTTCACTCATTTGAAAAAAGGAATATTCTTCCTTATAACAAACTTACAAGACTTCACGTGCAAGTTAACTTACAAGACTTCTTGTGCAAGTCTTGAAAGTGTGTTTGTTTGGATAAATGTGAGCCCTTGATTAAATATCATCTTGCATTTTCAGCCCTTGATGTGAATCCATGATCCATGCCTCCATATTCCTTCCCTTTTGACCATTGATTAACCTTTTTAATATTAACCCTTCATTTCTCATTTGCTCTCCTATAAATAGGTCACTATTTGGAGATAAATGGATCCATCTTTTAAGAGTAAACTTATGCTGTTAGAATCACTCTCATTTCCATCCATTTTTAGCTTTTTTTTTTAGTTTAAAGTCTTGATCATAATAGATTAAAGCATCCATTAATGTCTTCCATAGTAACTTAGTTGCATCCATTTAGTATATTTTGAAACTAGGCTTTTAATCTTTCTAATATTGCATACATTTAGATTAGATTTGCATACACTTACATCAACCATCTTAGCTTTTATCATGTTAAATTAGCTTTCATCATGTTTCACATATATTTATCATCGGTTTCGTCAATTTTCTTCAATAAAACTGATTGAAACAAGCTCATTATCGAAGGGATTAGGAAAGGGTCACCATTCCACATGAATGAGACACCACTCCCCCAATAGGATAAGTTTCAATGTCTTAGAATAGATGTTTGTTAAGATTTCGTGTTTTAATATGTTAGTTTTAATGGCTTCTTTGTCTTTGTTTACATTGAATGATCTTATTGGGAGTTATGATTAGGGGATTAAATATGCCTCAAATTTGTATGGATGGCAAGAATGATCTCACAAAGGTGCTCGTTCGCTAGCTAGCTCCAAGAATGCTTCCACCTGCACACAAGAGAAGAATTTTGTTGGGGGGCTGTATAGGGGTCTACCTCAGTTAGACCCCTGTTTTGGTATTTCCACCTCTATAGACAACCAAGATAATGATAATGGAGAAAAGTATGATAAAGCAAGAAATGAAGCAAAGAACACAAAAACACTACAAAATAGTGTTATGCTACTCAACCAAATCGTAGAGAGTAGTAGAAAGCTTACCACCTCCAAGTGTTCACTAGCCAATGGGGGAGAAAATGAGAGGACTCAAGCCTTTGCTACAATGGTTTTCATTCCACACTTTCTATATGGAGTTGACAGAGTGTTGATGTTGTTTCCATGGAGTGCAAAGTATTGCTTGAGAGTGATGGATTGAATGCTTAGAGCCTGTGAAGAGATTGTAAGTGCTAAGAGAGATGAAATGAATGAAGAAGGGATTAATTTGAAGTAGAGATGAAGGAAAATGTCCATATTCGGGTTGGTTGGTCAAAGGGGGCATTACAAACCAACCTCCAATGGGAAGTGTAATGCCTCTGTAAGCTCTAAAGCTAGAATCTTCCAGGGATGTAAGCGTGCCACGTGAACATCTATGTGCCGCATGGGCGTCACCAAGTGGAATGAAGGCAACGTGCTTATGTGGAATGAAGGCAGCATGCTTATGTGGAATGAAGGCAGCGTGCTTATGTGGAATTTCACCTTCAGATTTGGTTTTCTAAGGTGAGGATGTGTAAAGGGGGAATTTATGTAAGGGGTGCAAATTCACTCCAATACATTTTGCACCCACTTTAGCAATCACGAATACCAATGAGTGCTTCGGTAAAGCAAATCAAAGAAGTAGTAGAGTTAGAAATGTATATCGAAACCGTCGAGGAAGAAAATCATGATTTGGTGAACCTGAGAGTGTAGGACAAGCAAAGGACTTCATAGCTCTGTAGAACTATGAAGCTGAAGAAAGAAAGTGTCTTATAGGCCCGCGGACCTGCAAGGAGGCAACCCCCAAGATCTCTCGCATGAAGGAATCCCCAAGAAGTAAGTGCCTCATAGGCCTGCAAACCTGCAAGGAAGGTGTCCTCCAAGATCTCTCACATGAAGGAAACCCAGGAAAGTGGACTCCGTAGAGTCAAAAAGCAGTTTCACGGGCGCACCCGTAAAGCGACATGTTTACCCGTAGATAAAACATGTCAGGAAGCGAACACACAAGAAAGTAAGTAGACAGTCACACAGACCGTCAACAAGTTGGAAGACTTTCAAAGGGGTCCCTCAGGAACCCTTCAAACGAAGGAGGGGTCCACTCAAGGGACACACTGTTTGAAAAGTGAGGTCTACTTAGGCTGCCCCCAAGCTAGACACAAAGATATGGAATAGGTCTAGTCAGGTTGCCCCCATGCTAGATGCCATAAAATTCATTTGAGATAAAAATTTCAAAGGGGGTCCCTTAGGAACCCCTCAAGACAACGAGGGGTCCACTCAAGGGACGTGTTGTTTGAAAGATGGTGTCTTCTTTCTCAAATCGATTCATCATCAAGGAATCCTTCTAAAAGATGTTCACTTCATCAAGGAATTCGAAAGGGAGAATATGCCCCCATGTGAGGGGAAGATCAAAGTTGTTCCCACTTCAGAGGAAGGTTCTCAAGTACTTTCTTTATGAACCCTTGATGAAGGAAACATGTTCTATTAGGGTTTCAAGTTGAGAATGCAATTCTTACAAAGAAGTGTGAAGATTCTTGAGAAACGATTTGTTGGCAATGAATACATTTTCTGAAGATCAAAGTGATGTAGGGGTGGCATTTTCACACATAAGAGGGACAACTCAAGCAAAAAAGAGTGAAAGATCAAGGAAAAGCACAAAAGGAAAGAGAACACGAACAAAGAGCACAAGGGTAGCCTAACATTTTGAGGTCATAACTACTGATAAATATATATAAGTATAATAATAGTATATAAATGAACTGTCATCAACCCCCTACTATATCAGGCCATGTGAAGAATGCACGAGAAGAAAAAGTAAAAATAAAAAATTGGGTCAAAATGGAAGGGAAGCCTAAATGCCCCCAACGCTTTGCATCGTGCCCAATTTGCCGAAATCCAATAAAAAACATGGAAGAATGATGATACAAATAGAAGAAGGTTTACAACACAAACACCACACCTATATCCAAGCACCAACTAGGGTGATGAGGGTCATCCATGCACAAATAGTATGACTACGGGGGAAACACATCACAACACATACACACACCTAATCTAAAGGTAAAGAAGAGGCCTCCCCCTAACACTGATCAAACAAGAGGTTGTCTGCTTCCCACTCTAGATCATCGTAGGGGGAAGGAGGATGAGCCTGCAGTGGTGGAATGTTAAGGGGAAGAGCTTCCGACCCTCCCACAACAAGGGCTAAGGAGGAAGGACTTGCAAGGTCCCCTCCACTTAGCTCTTATGGAGCTAAGGTCAACGACTTTGTGAGAATCATTGACAAGGTTATAACTTCATCCACCGATTTAAACATGCACTTAACAGGAGTGCCATGTTTCACCTCGACAGACGATGGAGACCGCACCTGAGGTTCATTGCTAAGCTCACCGAGTGATTCAAGAGCTGTGACGAACTCAAGCAAAGCCGAGACTAGTCCCGTCACTAGGACAAAAAAAGCTAAGGTGGGGCCACCTTTCAGAGAAGGTGGGATCCTTCTACATCCTCTGTTGCTAGAAGGACCACACTCTACTCTCTGCTTCATTGGGGGAGGCGAACTTCCCACAGGCGAGTTAAGAAGAGCTATGGAAGATGAGGAGGAAAGAACCATATTAGATATGATCGAGGTGTTAGTCATATCTATGGGCTTTAGGAAAAGTAGGACATTTAGAACAGATGTCAACAAAGGTGACTCCACTGAAGGAGCGATGAACACTTGCACCTTTTTGGGGTTAGGTGCATTTGCACTCGTAGTAGAAGTTGGAAGCGATATAGAGATGGTTTGAATGGAAACTGAGGGGAGGAGAGAGGAGGATGTGATAAGAGGTCTTGATACATGGGTGGTCATCTCCTCTTCCTTCCTTTATAAGGCGACTTGTTCAGCCAAGAGAGCCTTTCGCCGATGCTTGCGCTTGCACACAAGGCGATTTTTGTGAATTTTTGAACTAGATGCCGAAGGCTGCAAAGGAATGAAAGGCTCCTGCTCAGCCATGGGAGTGTCCTCCATAGCTATTTCCAGTGGAGGGATAGACTCTTGAACAAGAGTAAGAGGGGTAGGTTCAGATATAAACGGGGGAGTCGGCTCTAATGTGTCGACGACGAACCTTTTCTCGTTTACTGCTTTAGGAGCAGAAGCAGTAGGGGGCCGCAAAGGCCGGGACATAGAGGATTCTCCACGGGGGGATTTCTGCCTACCGTACCAAATGGTCCTAGGCTCCGTGGGTAGGATAGGAAGCTTGAACATGGGACACTTGGGCCTTCGCCAAGCAAGAACCATAGTATTCTCTCACAAATGTGAGGCAGAAGTGGATGACACCACAATAGAGCAAGATGAAGCAACAGGTTGAACAACGGAAGAGGAAGAAGGAGGACCTCAGGACCACTTCTCTTCTTCTCTTCTACGTGCCTTGGAAACATCACTATCAACTTTCAAGAAAGTCCTATGTGAAACAATATAAGGCAAAGGAGGGTATCTCACTTTCAGCCCAGAACACCCTTTCTTGTAATTTTGATATGTGTGATACAAGAGTTCCTTCTTGGGTGAGAGAGGACCAATGGGTGTAGGCCAAAAGTAATATAAGGAGTAACTACCATGCACAACCAGTGGTCTGTAGCCAGTGTCATGGATCACATGCACAAAACCCTCATGAGTGAATTTCAAACATTTATGCACAACCGAGGGAACTACATTCATAGCTACTAGCCAAGGGATACCCAACTTCACTCTGAAGAGTTCAAACCCTGGGATAATGTCAAACATAAGGTTCAAAGACTTAGGTCCAATGAGAACCGATAGGACAATAATACCTAGAGGAGGTATGAAAAGTACGTCGTGCGTGCAGACGGTGCTCATAAGTGCATTTTACCCATCTTTATGCAGAAAGTTGATTAACATGATCTCCTTAGTTATAATGTTTACTTGAGACGTCAGATCAATGAGGACACCTGCCAAAATATTCCTGTTGATTCGCACATGAATGTAAAGAGGATATGGTTCTCTGTTAAAGCCCATTGGCAAGTCCTGTGAGGTGAAGGTTATATCGGTACCATTGCTCACAGGCTGCGTAGAGGGAATAGGTTGATGCAGAAAAGAGGTAATTACACACACTAAATGACACTTTCACAAAGCCTCCTAAAGATTACAAGACAAGGTAGTGACCCAATTAAGGTTTCATTACGCAGTACTTTTGGAACCTTCCAACTACGCCTACTAGGGGTCGCAGGTTGGGTTGTAAGGTAGAAGCCTCACAAAACACTCCTAGAACACGAGGGAAGGAGCTTTCAGTATCACAAAATAGAACCAAAATGGTTCATGTCGGGTTCACCAAAAATGTAAGAGAGGGGGACCAACCACGTCAAGGCCCCGGGTCATGGAGGGCCAAGAGTAGAAGGCTTCCCTAACTTACGTCAACTTAAAGGGGTGTTAGGAAACACAGGAAGAGAATGATGAGGACTATAAGGTCCTTCGATCACTCTACAGACCTAAGACTTGAAATGGGGTTAGGCAAGTCAATTTTTGAGGTCAACACTATGTCTCAGGGAGCTCTCTTCTCGAGGATGAAAGCACGGCTCTGAGACAACAATGCGACGCACTGGAATCTCTCAGGTGTGCTGGCATCCGTACGACCAAAGGACTAAAGAGACAAGTTTGAACATAGGAAAATGGACTAAAAACCTAGCTAATTACTTTCAAAGGGCCAAAACAACACTAGGACATAGATAAAGTATGCACAGATATGATAAAGTAAATATGTAAGAGTGAGGATGGCAAGAATGATCTCACAAAGGTACTCGTTCGCCAACTAGCTCCAAAAATGCTTCCACCTGCACACAAGAGAGAGGAAAATTGTTGGGGGGCTGTATAGGGGTTTGCCTCAGTTAGACCCCCATTTTGGTGTTTCCACCTCCACAGATAAACAAGATAATGATAATGGATAAAAGTATGATAAAGAAAGAAATGAAGAAAAGAACACAAAAGCACTACAAAACAATGTTATGCTACTCAGCCAAATCATAGAGGAGAGGAGTAGAAAGCTTACCACCTCCACCAAGAGCTCACTAGCCAATGGGGGAGAAAATGAGAGGACTCAAGCCTCTGTTGCTATGGTGTTTGTTCCACACTTGCTCTACGGAGTTGACAAAGTGTTGATGTTTCTGCTATGGAGTGCAAAGTGTTGCTTGAGAGTGATGGATTGAATGCTTAGAGCTTGTGAAGAGATTGTAAGTGCTAAGGGAGATGAAATGAATGAAAAATGGATGAATTTGAAGTAGAGATGAAGGAAAATGACCATATTCGAGTCGGTTGGTCGAAGGAAGAGTTACAAACTGACCTCCAATGGGAAGTGTAACACCTTTATAGGCTCCAAATGCAAGAATCTATCAAGGATGTAAGCGTTCTGCATGGATGTTTGCACACCGCGTGGGCATCCCTGACAGTTATTCCTCTGCTGATACACAAAATGGGCACCAAGTGGAATGAAGGCAGTGGGCTTATCTTGAATTTAGCCTTCGAATTTGGTTTTCTAAGGTGAGGATGTGTAAAGGGGGAATTTGCGTAAGGGGTACAAATTTGCTCCTATACAATAATACTATCAAGTTCATAAATACATTTCTGTCACAAATCCCTTGTCAATATCAATGTGAAGATGGCACTTACTTTGATCTTGGTGAAGTACATACAAAGTTTCAAAACCTTGTTTGTGGGAGTTTTAATGGTGATCCTATTGCCTGCAAGATGAATCATGCTGCCAGAGTTTCAATTTTTTTGATGAAGCAGGTGAAAATAGGAAAGAATTGATAAGTTTGATCACAGATGGTGAGGAGATGTTGGAAATATAGTACATAATTTTGGATAGTATCAGTGTTCATGATGAAGAGGCAATTAACAAATTTTTGGAGGATATGATTTCCGAAGCTATCAATGAGTGAACTACTAGTTGAAGGATACAAATATTTCCAAGGATCTAGAACTAAAAGCAGTAGTTAACTCGATGTCTTTTCCAAGTTTAAATTGTTCTCTTTCATGCATATCCATTCTTTGGAAATATCATTGTATAGTTGGAGTTTTTCCTAGTTAACCAATGTTAGCAGTTTTTTAGTTATTAATCTTATGTTTATTTTTAGAAATGAAGCTTGCATATTGGCAAGACTAGTTGTTAAAAACAAGGAGATTTTAGGGTTCCCTACTCTTTTGTGTATAAATAAGGGCAACCTTGCCCATTTATTTTTAACAGTTATTGTGATAACAAAATTGCTAAGCCTATTTTGCTTGCAACTTTGCTATTCAATGTCTGTTCAACTTTTGTTTATGTAATTTGGTTTAATCGCATATTGTAAGCCCATCTTTGCTACAATTTGTTGTCCTAGTAGTGTTTTTTTTTGTTATAAAATTGGGGAAGGAAATATCATGCCTATCTTGCTCTGATCTATTGTCTCAATCTATTTTAGTACTTTGTCTTATGTTTTTCTTTTGTAATCTTTATTTCAGCTTACATCTAATAAGTACAATGAGTCTTCAGGTGTGTTCTAGAAGCAAGTTTATTTAAGCTTTTGTGTCAAATCAATCATTCCTTGTTTACTTCTAATTCTTAGGCTCTGAATTTACTTGAGTTATTAGAAGCGTTATTAGAATAGGCTTAGTTGTAGTTTGAAGTTATGAAACTAGAGAAAACCTCAACTACAACACAAAGTGTTTAATAACCTTGTGCTCTTAGCTGAGAAATGAAAAGATTGGCAGTAGTTTAGTATTTCTTTTTAAGCATAATCAACAAAGAGGGAGCTTCCCCTCCTAATTTGAAGAGAATTCTTATTGTGCATAGGTGTCCGTTCCTAATTCACATTCTAGGCCTGTGCAAATTGAAAAACCAACAAATTTGCATCAAGTGTCTTTGCAACTCACACATTTCATTTTGGGGCTTAAAAAGAATCATTGTTTTCATTATCTTGTGATCTTTTACTTGTTTTGAGGTGTGTATGCTCTCCCCTCACACTTTGAGTGATCTTGGGAATAAAAAACACTTCTTGACATTTACATTATCACACCACACATTTGGTTTTGTTTAAGGTTAATGAACTCTTGCTAGTGTGAGCCAATTACATTGTGTGTGCTCTCTCCTTGCACCTTGAGTGATCTTGGAGATCAAAAAAATTGTGCTTGTCTCACTTTTTTTACCCCTTTAGATGGGCCTACTAATTGAGACACATCTGTACGAAGAACTCCTTGGTGACCCAAAGCGGTTTTTCCCTCGGGTCGCTATATAAAAGGATAAGGCGAAAGCTAAGTTCAAATTGCTCTATTGCCCTGCCGTTTCACTTGCAAGGGGGTAAGTCCCCAAGTTGTGACTAAAAGAAAATCTAGTTAGAGGCCCACCTTTTATGATTTAGTTTTTGTTGGAATCACTCTTGGTGCAAGGGATGCGCATCACGCCTTGAAAGTTACTCACCACATGAACTCCCTTGAGATGAGACATAAATCCCCCACTTAGCATAAGTTACTTGTTTTACCTGCAACTTTCTAGGGAGAGGGTGATTGGGGTTATCCTTAAATTCCAGGAGGCCCCTATCCATCCTCTCTCTAAGACAAGAGTGCAAACACCCCATAAAGGTGTCCCTACACTTGCATTGACGAAGATTCCAAGTTGTGGGCCTGAGGGTCGCACCATTGGCCATTGACCGTAGGATAGGAAAGTGTTTTATGTGTGTGAATTATCTTCAATTTGTGTTAAGACCCATGGAAATATAGGTGAATAACCTCCGAACATACATAGTATGCTCACAAAATTTTGGTCACACAACTACCCAAGACTTGTTTTCAGATTGTTTGTTGTGTTTGCAATCACATTTCACAAAAACCCAAGAGAAAAAAATGGTCAAATCATTCATTTCATTCCATACACTTAGGTTTCCATTAGTTGCATACACCTCAGTTCAAACCGTAGGTCACTCATTAGTTGCATATACTTTTGTAGACTTGGACTAGGAGACTCATCAAACTTTTGATTAGAACATTGTCACAAATTTAGGTTGTCTTGACATTGCCTTTTCATCAATCAATCTTGGTTATTTAAGTTGGGCCTTTAAACTCATGAGTCTAGTTTGAAGTCCAATTTGTCAATCATCATCATAATTAGTCTTTGTCCTTTTTAAGGTCTTGACAATTAGATTTGTTACTTTGGACTATCTTAGTTTGGATAGTAACCTCTTCTTAGGTCCACAAAGGTGCTTATTCTTCATCTTCATACCATAACATTAGTCATCCATATCCTTGATTATAACATCACATTGAAATCATTGGATACTTTAGTCTTAGTCCTACCATAGATTTTGGATCATAGTGACATTATCACATCTCAATTTTGTCTATTGTCATGTTGTACCTTAATCTTGGCCATAGGTGCATCATCATTTGACATTCCCTATATTTCAAAAACCCAAAAAATATAGCATGGTCTCCTTGCATTGTCATCCGAAGGTCACAAGTCTTATAGGGTCCTCACTAAGTTGCCTTATCCACCCGAACTATCCTATTATCCATCCTAATCTGAACTTAGTACCATGTCTTCAATTTACCTTGATATGCTTCATAATCAAATTGAATACCGATTACTCCGTAATGGTCAATACCAACAAGCCATAAAATTCAATAGATAATTCATCAATCTTCCATACCAATCACCCATAGTCTCGAGTCAGCCATCCATCTACACATCTTACCAAAAATCCATAAGATCTAGTCCTCCATCCATCCATCCTCACTATCAAGAGTCACTTAACACAATCCATACCATTGATCCACAACAAACATCCATTAGTCATCCTTATCGTAACCTTGACAAGGGAAAGCATCCTTCCACTAATTCATTCCAAGCCTCCACATCCTATCCTAATCCATCATCCATCATCCACTAATCCATTCCAATCCACTCCATCCCAATCCAAAAATCCACCAAAGAAAAGCACATTTGTAGATGATCTTATAAGCTACATAAGAGAGAA
Source organism: Sequoiadendron giganteum (assembly GCA_007115665.2). Classification (NCBI taxonomy): domain Eukaryota; kingdom Viridiplantae; phylum Streptophyta; class Pinopsida; order Cupressales; family Cupressaceae; genus Sequoiadendron; species Sequoiadendron giganteum. Next base: position 348,255,951 of record CM021108.1, read on the forward strand.
GGCTAAAATCAAACAGGAAGAGAAATCTAGGCAATCCAATCACGTTTCTAGTCTTACACCATCCAACCATTTGTCACCATCACGTCCTCCATTTTCTACCAATCCTGAAAATGATCTTGCTATTGAAACTAAATCATTGTCATATCAAAATCCTGAATCCATTAAAGAAAATCCTATCATTTCCCAAAATCAAATTCCATTGCTTAAACCTTGGGATATATTTCAAGAGCATGGTCCAAAGCATGGTGAAATAAACTCTAGGACAATTCAAGATCAAGTTATCCAAAAAACCCCTCTAGGTGACCATAATATCCATGATAATCCAATCTTAGATCAAGATATTAGTCCTTTCCATGACATCCATATTTTGACCACCCCTGTGATGCCCCGCCTTGCAAACCCCAAAGGACAACAAAAATAACAAACTATCGCACATTTATTTTGTTTTGAAAATAGAACAATACATAAGATGAACATGAACATATATTACATATAAAGCAATTATACTGTTACAATCTCAACTACGTCCTCCAAGGTACACGAGATGGCATCACAAAATCTTGAACTAATACCATAACGATAATGAATGAAACATGATTACATAAAGATAACATACAACCATACAAGATCAAAAGAGATGAAAGGATACATACAACATTTTATTAATAGTTCAATATGATAATTATGGAGTATATTTCCACAGTTACAACACATCAGATAATGACTACCACATAGGGTTTACAAAGGTAAAATAATACATTACAACCATTTCAGGAGTACATTACAATACTGCAGGAGTACATTAAATCACCTTAGGAGTACGTATGCATCCTATAGTGCAGAGGAAAAGATACATCAAATACAAGAATGTTACATAATTGAACATGGTATAATAGAATTGTGGTAGAGTCTTGGATCAACAACATCGACACGAACTCAGACTGGGGACCCAATGGGGTGCATAACATGCTCCACCCAACCACGTGGACCCGAAAGACCACCCCCCGTGCTTGGAGTTGACAAGAAAGATCCCCATTCCTCAACCAAACTAGTCAAATGAACCAATAGTAAGCCAAATTCCACAGCAAGGATAACACCAACATAAGATAACAACCCATAACATTGCCATCACATAGCCACAAAAAAATAATGAGAGGTCCAACAAAACCAATTGCCAATATTATAGATCAACACTAAGTAACCATAATAGACCTTCAAATGAAAATCCAATATCAACCAACAATAAATATCAAGGGCACCTTTCATTAACTTCAATCAAGTTGCCATGAGGCATGTGTGCAACCCTAAAAGATTGAACTTGGAGGCTTCAACAACAAAAACCAAGAACCAATTGCCTTAACAACATCAACAATTTAAACAAAACTCCTAGAGGCAACCAAACAAGGGAAAATGAATGGGTACTGTAGGAGAGTGTCATCGCATGGCCTTACATGGATTAGCCAGGCAACCTATTAGAAGGTACCGCCTCCATCTATGGTTATCCAGACTGCCTATCTCAAGGAAACTGCTCCATAGGGTGACTCATGTGGGATCACTTACCTTTTGTGAGGACAAGGAAGTGATCTTACCAACCAGGTCTTCTCATCCCGTCCTTACCCTGTGAAAGCACTAACGCTATGGCTGAGGCTCATAATTAATCTTTTTTAGTGTTTATCTACCCAACCTACTAGTTTATTAATTATGTTATCACTTGTTTAGGAAACTCTTCCATGGGTTACCCTAACAACCCCTTAAATGTGCACCAGACCCCCATGAAGAGCCACTCCCTACGGGTAACAAACCAAAACACACAAGGGGTGTGCCTCATCTCACATAAAAATCAAGGTGCACATAGCACACAACACACAAGGTAAGAACCATCTTGCAACCCATTCCATATCACTAAAACATGAACAAAGGAGGTACAACCCACCACATGAAAGGTCAACACCATAGTACAAGGTAATACCCACAAGCTCAAGATCCAAAATAAGATCTATAAATCAAATTTCTCCATTGCCTCTGAAAGCCTAAAATACCGAAAACCACAACCTCCTACTGAAGGTAACTCAACACTTTTGGTTCCCAATCATCTCAAAATATAACTAAAAGAAAGTCAATTGCAAAAAAAAGTCCCCTCGATCAGAATTAACACAAACATGCAGACTCACATCAAGGAACCCACAAAATGACTATATGACTTCCATAATTCACAAAATGACAAATGAGGAATAAAAGAGGCAATAACATAACAAGACCTTCAACTGGATCAAGATAACATAATCAAGTTAATTCAACATCAACCACAACCACCAACACTAAATTTTAGCCAATAGGGCATCCAAGGGGGACATCAATTTTCTCCACACCCGATACCCTAAAAACTAACAATATGAATTAAACGAAATTAATAAAAATCCACAAGCAACATGGTTCCAACACAAAAATATTAACATCAGAAATCTCCACACATAGAATGACTCGAACGGGAGGCATAACGATAAGGAACCTTCAAATCCTCTATTAACCCAACACGAACCCGATGAATAAAAATCACCGCTAAAACCAAGTAACTCAAAGGGTAGACGAATCGAAATGAAAACATCAAATCAACCTTTAAACACTCAAATACACTCAATGATTGAACCCTAAAGAATAATAACAATCAGGTACATTGTATCCATTCATCATTTAAAATAACCCAAGAAGCATAAATTCTAAATATCCCAGTAACGATTTTAGCACACGTAGTTTACTTTTAATAACAAATCAAAGCAATAAATATCCAAACACTTACATCATCTTTCTAATTTCGTTAACACATCGAGAGTAATAAATTCTAAGAATATTTAAATCATCGTTTACAATTTATCTTTTTACTTATTAAGAAGTCTTTTAAAACATAAAAGAAACTACATAAACCTATTTCAATTCTACTCACATAATTCAAGTTTACCCAATCTACCCTCATAAGATCAACTATTAAATGATACATAAGGAAACAAACATTCTAAGAATATTTAAATCATCGTTTATAATTTATCTTTTTACTAATTAAGAAGTCTTTTAAAACATTAAAGAAACTACATAAACCTATTTCAATTCTACTCACATAATTCGAGTTTACCCAATCTACCCTCCTAAGATCAACTATTAAATCATACACAAGGAAACAAACATTCTAAGAATATTTAAATCATCGTTTACAATTTACCAGGGTTAAGTAGGAAGACATCTAAAATTATTAGAGAAATTATTTAAACATACTCTCTAAAATTCTTAGTACATATTTGGTCTTTACAAGATTGCGTTTTATTTTAAATCATAACTCACACTTATAACCAACGAATTTTAAAGATCATTCTAAACAATCAATTTACATTTATTTTTTGCATCATTATATAGTCTTTTAATATAATTAATGAACTTAAAAGCTCACATTTTATTAGTATCACACTTTGCAATCCCCTCAACAAAATTTACTCTTAATCATACTCCTGGTACACATATATGTCTATCCCTATATCTTACTTACATATACATACTTATATACACATATCATTATAGATATTTAGGTATAAATACATATGCATACAATTATACATTTAGGACATATTTAAGTTTTAATATTGAAATTACAACTTAACATATCTAATATTGGTATTCCAAATTACTAGTTATATAATAAATTTCCAATACAACCCCAAGTTTACATTCATAAATTCTTATATATAATTTATATACATACAAATAGAATAGATTGAGTTGCAGTTCTAACAATGTAAATCCAGATATTAAAAGATAATCACTAATTTTGAAAGCAACATATAACAATATATATGCATACATACATCTATGTAGATATATATACAAATATGCCAAATTAAACCAATAATCAAATACCATATGAACAACTCAAGTGTAACTTTAAGGAACTACTGATTCACTATTATTTTATCTATAAGTAATACAATATTTGACAAGAGACAATTTACATTTATTCACAATACACACATGCAATCTTATATAAGAAGATTTTAATGTTATAAGGATGCTATTATCACAACAGTAGATTACAATGTAACAATTTAATTACAACAAACACATATATAAGCCAAATTTATTTATAAAAGTCTAAAGATTAGTATTTACTTTTCAAACATTTATCGCTCATATGGACGATGTTCTTGAGGGGATTATTGGTGTTGTCAATGAAAAGAAGACTAAACCTGCACTATAATAGTGTGTTACGTAACAACTATCCAGTAATAAATAAGGGACATCCATCCAAGCATAACAACAGATAAATTTTGACATACGAACCTGTGGATCAAATATGAATATAGGCAGGGTATTTTCAGCAACACTAATTTTTAGTTGGATCCTAGAAAAGCTGCAACTACGATAGATTGTCAGAAGAATCAAGCTGGTATTTAAACCTTTAAACTTCCTATTATATTCAAGTGCCACAGCTGAGACAGGCTGATAAATGGAATCAGAGAGATTATTTAAAACTCTACAACATTCTAATTTCAAGTACTGCAGATGTGACAGTTTTCCCAATGGAATCAGGGAGGCTATTTACACTTCTACAGTCATCTATGATACGTAAAGTGTGTGTGCAAAGACAAAGCTGGTGAAATGACAAGGCGTGTGAACTGTTTTACAAAATGCCTCAAGAGATATCTTCTCATGAAATTTATAATTAACTGCATTCATAAATGGATGACTTTGAGAATAACATTATTTATAATTGTGATTTTTACATTTTTATTTACATATTCATGAAATATTTTAAATTTATAAATAAACTTCAATAATAAGTAGATTATTAATCCATATTAAATTTAAAATACTCATTATTTATAATTGTAATTTACAATTTCTTCTTTAATAAAGAAATAATATAATCTATTAAGTCATTATCCCCTATAGATAAATTTAATAATTAATTAATACATTTAATAATTTAATTTAACACTTTAATTAAATCAATGTTGCTATTATGAGCAACGAAATTCCCAAACAATATCTAAACGACTATAGGAAGCAAGATCTCACAAGTCACAAATGCACAACTTACTCATATGACGCGAAGGACCAAAAGTGGAGGGGTACTACAACCCCCACCTTTATAGATGAGACAATTGCTTCCATTGTACACATAGACGATCTTTCTTCTAGAACAAGAGTCTCCTACTCTATACATATTTGCAAATGATCAAGCTATAGCCTAATTCACAGGACTCTATGCTGATGACCATAAGGAAGATTTCTACATCGACTTGGAAGCACCAACATCTTGTGAAGAACCATCAGAATCCAATATTTCACAAAATCAGACCAAAGATATCAATCAGAAAGCTATCTCACATATCAATGGAGCTAAGATATCTTATCGACTAGGATCATCTACCTTTTTCAAAGCAAGATTTCTTGCAAATGAGAAAATTCCAAGTAATGGTTTCCACATACACAATGATGGGTTCACATCTTTCTTTCAAAGTAAAAAATACCCCATCGCAAATAGAATATTTCAAAGCATGCAATATCAAGGAAGAGGACTAGGCCTACATGTGCAAGGCATTCAAGAACCAATACAATTTTATGAAAATCCTAGACATCAAGGTCTTGTCTATTCTTCAATAAGAAAATAAAATGATGTTAGTGATACCTCCATGATATTAGGGTACACTTTATCCAATACAAACATCAAAATTGAGGCAATGAGTAGTCCTTGTCATAAGGTTGCTGCCAACTCTCCTTCCATCCACACCATAAACCATCATTCCAACATAATTAAAACCATCAATTGGAACCAACAAAAACAAAAGTATTACAAGTCTAAAGTCCAAAATCAAATATCAAAGGCCATTGAATACAAATATCCAAGTGGACAAATGAAGTTAAAATGGATTCCAAAGAAAAATGGATCAAGTAAAGAAAAGAGTTCAATTCTGGTATCCAATCAAAATGTGGAGCCACAAGAAAAGAGGTCCCCCACATATAACAAATGTCCACCTACTTCAAAATAGTCATCACGCAAGGCATATAAAAATCATGGTTCCAAACACTATCCCAATCAAAATTCCAAACTCCATCATCCACCATCCCAAATTTGGAAAATAAAAAATTGCTACATCCAAAATTTCAAATAGCCCATCCAAATCTACCATCATCCATCATAAGCCAAAATTTTATCTACATTCCAAAACCCCTACTTCACAAATCCGTCGCATCTTGGTAGCAACTCTTTATCATAAGGACTCTCATGGAACTCTATCACGATGCACATATTTCGATAAAGCTAAACCTAGTATTAGAAAGGATTACAATGAAATCAATCAGTTGTATGCAAGTGCTATGATCCTAACAAAACAACTACTTCAGAAAGGTCACTATTGACATATCATGACACCAACATCTATATCAACACCATCAAAGGATTCAAAACAATCAATGATCATCCAAAATATCAAGTCCATATTAAAAAAAAAAAAATTTAAAAAATCGTCACCTTGATGAAAACCTGGAAAATAGGCATCTTGGTGACAAAAAAAAAATCAAAAAAGAAGAAAAAAATAAAATGGTAAAGAGAAATAATTCATCCAATAGTGAAAACCACTTTGGTGGCACTTTGGATAAGTACAATGGTGAAAACTTGGAAAACATGCATCATGTGTAAGAGCAATTATCTATGTAGACCATTACACTTGGGGAAAAGTTGTCTCATCTCCCATTCCTTTCTCATGAAATTTCCATTTGTCCATCTAATCCATATCATTTCCTTCCATTTTCCTACCTACTTTGATCTTGATATGGACTAGGGTACAAACATAAATCATGCTATGGGAAAACTCTTGACATGTCTATCCTTTGGTCATACACTACCCATGAAATATCATGCCATAACCTTCGTAGTATTATCCAAATCCATACCTTGGAGAAAAAATTCTTCCTATGCAAAATAGTCCTTGGAGATCATATCCTAATTCTTCTAGCCAATAATCCTCATGCCTCCTATCCTTTAAAAAAATCAATCCATTATCCTTCCATACCTATTGCTGGACTTGGTTTTCCCTTGTCACTAGTTTAAGGATTCTAATCCACTTATCCAACATCCCTTCATCATCCCATCTAGTCCTAAGTTTAGTCATTCCAAATGAAACAAGCCTAATCGATACAATCTTGCTATGCAACCTAGCGCATCATTCAAAACATTCCTTGGCCTTTTTTCTAGCCTTGCTGCAAACCTTGATCCTTTAGTCACATTATCTTTAGTGGGATATGTCTTTCCTAGTCCTCATGTTGTTTCAGGATATGTCCTTCCCATGTCAACAACGTCATCATCATCATCATCATCATCATCACCATCACCTGTCAATTGGTTTTTAGCTTGGCTAGGGGCAAGATCATGTTTGTCCTTGGATCCTTGTGCATGCTTGCTTGCTTCATTGTGGGTATCTTTCACATGCATTTGTCATGGTCTTTATAGTGTATCATCATTCCAAAATTCTAAAACATCAAAATATGTCAAAAATCCAAAAAAATCAAAACATGTCAAAAATCTAGAAAAATCAAAATATGTCAAAAATCCAAAACAATCAAAACATGTCAAAAATCCAAAAAAAATCAGAAAACTTAAAAAATCCAAAAAATCAAAACATGTCAAAAATCCAAAAACATCTAAATAAATTTCAAAACTCAGAGTCAGTCATGTCAATCTAAGTCCAGTCAAATTACGTTGCCTCTACATGTATAATGTAGGTAGTGCCATCTTTGATGAGCCCCCGAGGCATTAGGTCAGTCCTTTAGGGTTCGTCGAATCAAGTCAATCGCCCATCAGTCCATAACAAATAAAAAAAGGTAAAATTCCAATCACTGCACATTGTTATGTAGGCATGGCCATCAGTCGATGAGCCCTTGAGGCCCTAGGTCAATCCTTTAGGGTTTTTCAAGTCGGTCATAATATAAATCAGACATTGTCATCAAACACGAACAATCATTTGAACCTCAAACAAGTCATGAATCAATAGACAAACTATCCAACAAGTTTTCAAACCAAATCAGTCAATTACCTAATCACTCAAACATCAAATCAACATCAAAACAATAAACCATGCCATTTGTCTTATATAGGACGTGTCCTTCTTGAAACCAAACATTTTCATTCATCAAACTCTATCATTCATCTTATACAAGTGGTTACATGATCGAAACCAAACTTGACATCTTATACGACATGTTTCTTCCCCTAAAACCAAGCATTGTCAATAAATCAACCCGTCAATCAACTAATCAGTCACATGTTGGTAAACAATTGATGGAAAACACTCTGAATGCTTGTGGACCTCGTTGGTCTAATTTGTCTTATCTTTTTGACTTACTTTTGGTCATGTTACTGGCCACCTCAAGGATGTCCTGTGAGGGATTTAGAGGAGCGATGATGTCTCATGACCTATTTTCTTTTGACTGCCGCTTGTGGATTGTCTTGGCAAAAAGACTAAGGTAACTTCACTCTTAGTATGATTCATGACATTCCTTGTCTATTGACTATTTGTTTTTTGCAAGTGGATAACTTTGCACACCTTGGTCTATGTCATACCCTGGAATTTATTGTCTATTTTCCATATTTTTAATGCTGAATGATGATTAAATGCAAAGCCTAGCATCTATCCAACAAAATATCAATCTTTCTTTGTCTCCATTAACTCCATGCTAACATTTTCCTCTCGCTAACATTTCTCTTCATCAATCCTTGCATTCATCTACTATCAAAATTGCTTATCAGAATAATGTTTTAAAAATTGACAAAAAATTTTGAGGCATAAGTCTACCCTGTTTCTCTATCAGCACACTGGGGCATACTTTTGAGAAAATTTCTTTGACACAACATGATAAACTGCATTGTATCAAAGAGGGGAAAAAAGTAGACACTAAAAATTGTCTTAGGCCTGCAAACACTATTTTCTTCATCAATCCCCTTTCTTCCCTAAATAATTAAATAATTTTCATTATTTAATATCTAAAGTCATGTTTCTTCTATTAATTAAATAATATTAATATTAATTTAATTAATTAATTTCTTTCTTTTATTCTTCCTTTGATTAATTAAATAAAATCTATTTATTTAATTATTTACTAATGTCTCCTTTTTCTTTCTACAATTAAATAAATTCTTTTTTATTTAATCATTATCATTTTCTACTATAATTAAATAATAATTATTAGTTATTTAATTATTCATTATCCTCTTCTTCTATAATTAAATAAATTTTATTTATTTAATTATTTATTAATTTGTCATTTTCCTCTACTTTTAAATTAAATTATTATTTAATTTAAAAGTCAACTTTCCCTTTCTTCTATAATTAAATAATTGTTTTAATTATTTAATTATTTACCTTCCCTCCTAAATTAAATAATTTTATAATTATTTAATTACCTCCAACAACCTCTTTTTCTATGCCAACCTCTTTTTCCATGTCATTTTTATCTCTTTACATCTCAATTAATTTCCACCCTTGATTGAATTATTTTATAATTTAATCTCAACTATCCATCCTCAACCAAGTCCTATCTTTGCCCTAATTTATCCCTAACCCTATTTCATACTACATATTTCAATCTTGACCATTAATTTTCATGTCTTATTGACTTTTAATCCTAGCCCTTCATCCAAATTTGGCTTTCTATAAAAGACTTATTATTGTCATTTCAACAACACATTAAAGGCTAATAAGCATATGCTATTCAAGGAGACAAGTACAATCTTCAATATTTTTCTATCATTGCCATTAGGCTTATTGTTGCATACTCAAATATGAGGGAAATCAAGCATATTAAGCCAAATGGAGAAGGAAAATGGAGGCGAATCAACCATGGCATAGGTAATATTGCTTTATGTTTTACATTTCTATGTTGGATTGTGCTTCATTGTTGGTTTAGGGATTTAGGGTTTTAGTTTTATTACTTTATGACCTTAACCTTGATTTTACCCTTTCTACAACAAGCTCAAAGCCTCTATTTGGTAGTATCGCTAGAGGAATATCACTTAATAATTTATTGTTCCTATCCAAGATGCTTCATACATCCACATAATATTCCTTCTTTCTCTCAATGGGTTATGTTATAGTCATTAATAACTGAGCTACCAACACAACTTTCCCTTGACGGGAAATTCTCTCCATTATCTTCATCAATACAATCCTTGGTGATTTATTTATCATTCCTCATAGTACCAATTATTTTACCTCCAACTAAAAATTTAGTTCCATGGTTTGGAAGTTTTGTGTGACCTCTCCTAATGACTGTAGCCACTAGATACTTAGGACCATATTTGCATCTCCTATGTTGACAATATAGAGGTCATACTTCATATTGTATCCTCCTAGATTAAGATTTAGCCGAGAGATATTCCTATTACATTGGATGGTGAAACCATCAACTGCCATAATATTGAGTCCTTCAAAGTCCTCTAGCTTCATTCCTTGCTTTGCCACTAATCCCTAATCAATGAATTTATGAAAGGAATTGATGTCGATGAGTATAGTCACCCTTTTATATTGTAGAACCCATGGATGTGAAAACAATTGTACCTCAAAGTACTAGAGAGCATGGAAAGAGTTCCTCCCAATATGTCCTCTTCCTCTTTTGGTTGATCTTCTTCTTCTTCCATCTTCTATCCAAGTTATTCACTTTAAGGTTTTGCTTCCTCAAATTTCAATTCATCATTGGACCTTACCTTAATGTAATGCACTTTTCCTTTCCCAAGACATCTATGTCTAGGTGACCATGGATCTTTGTAGCTGAAGTATAAATTATTCCTTCTGAATTCATTCATTGCTTGAATGTTTATATTTGATGGAAAACTCTTGGTTTGTTGTACTTTTTTAGAAACGAATTCTTTGGAATGAAGGTTTTATCTTAGAACTTATTCTCCAACTCAAAAGTCTCCAATGCTAAAGCTTGTTTGATGTCCTCTTGTAGGGTAGGTGGTTCAAAATCCTTGACCAACCCCTTTATAAATTTGGTTAACCCTTCAATGAAGAACACAATCAATCTTCTTTCTATGGTGTTTGACACCATTAATAACCAATTTTGAAACTCTGTTACATAGTTCTCCACTTATTCACACTATTTGAGTTGAATCAATCTTTGAAATATTTTTAGGATCCTTTTGATCAAACCTCTCAATCAAAAGTTTACATAGTTCATTATATGAGGTGATGGATCTACGAACATGAGTGATTTGATCATGGTATCACCACTCATGTGAAGTGCCTTCTAAATACAAGGTGGAAAACTTGATTTCTTCATATTCAATCATTGGTTTGGGGGACAAGTATGTGTCTAGCTTATGTACCCATGTACGAGTCAATTAAGCATATGATAGATCCATTATAGGGAGAGAGTTTCAACTTCCCTAAATATTAATGAACATCTCTTTGAAAGACTTGTGACCCAAGCTCAAGTCTATAACCATTATGGGGTTTCTTTAATTTCATATTTGGTGAATGACATTTCACTGAAGATATTTTTAGGAAGAGCTCTATATTCAACATGAAAAGCCCTAATATCATCAAACAATAATTTATAGGCTTCTAGTTTTAGAGCTTGAACCTCCTTATTCATAAAGGTAACTTGGGTTGGTCTTGAAACTAAGACAAGAATAGTAATTTGTGTGTTTCTATGAGTGACATCCAAATTATTACCCTCCAAATAACTTGTTTCACCAATCAAGTATCTAGACACATTCATATTATTGTCCATCTTATGAAGTAATTTTACCATCCTACAAATCATTAGATCAAAATTTATTTTGGCCCTAACCCTTTGGGTTTTCATATGTGTTCATTCTCCTCTCTCTTTTTTCCATACTATTAAAATCTGTAATTGGTTTTGTAGGATATAATTGACTCTATACACTCTCTATAGATTAACCTTGTTTACTTATCTACCTTAAGTTATATTTAATTGTTCTTTCACCGAACTACATAAAAAATGTAAATTTAAACTTTGAATACATAGGCTAGCAAGATCACCAACTCTAATACCATTGTAATGTCCTTGACCAAAATAATACAAATCTAATTATTAACCTTTCACAAATACTTTTTATATGAATAACAACATTATCATCTCTAGCATTCACTTAGATCTCAAAACAATTAGATTAAAATTAATGTGTATGCATCAATAATATCATTACATTACTCTTGAATGCTGTACAAAAGGTTCCATACTAACCTTTTTCCTATGTTAAATCACTTTAGACATAATATAAGAATGAATTTTTTCTTCTGATTGCATTTGTCTCTTGTTGAGTATGTCCAAAAGTCTCTCATAACTGGTAAAGGCCTTCCCCTATTCTAGGGGATCATCTACTATCTCTACCATTATAATGTGTCCCTCACTCCAGTCCCTACTCCTCGGGTGAGGGTTTATAACCCCTATTTAGCTCATTTGGAGGAGGGACTAGCCCCTAAAAATAAAAAAATTGGTATATCCAACCCCTACAATGAGCTTCTTGACTCCCTCATTGGGCCTTGCAAACCCTCTCCTTGTGGACCCTTCTTCATCGACTGTTGAGCCAAAAAAACTATTTAAAAACCTAAAATTTGTATTTGCATCTCCTCATGCGAGGAAGTTTCATGTCCCAGTTGTAGAGTGAAATCTAGGATTCCTATTGCATTCATCTATAGGATCTCATCCCAATCTATGGTTTGGGATATAGTATCTGTAGTAAGGGTCCCACAACATGTCCAGAGCTTGTGGGAAAGGATCATCTATTGAGAATATATCACCATTAGAAGATTGTCAGTCAAGGTTCATTATGCTATAATATAATCGATTTTGGGAATCCCTTTGCATTCCTCTACAGGAGCACGTTCAAGTGTGCGGTTTGAAATATAGAACCTATTATGACACTTGCACATCATATACAAATATTAAGTAAAAAGGATTGAGCAATGAAAAGTCATTTCTATCAGAAGGTGACTTTTCTAGTCAATTGGTATCCACTTCTACAGGTTTGAAGGATAAGACATTGTGAAATTGTACCACAGTAATGAAAAAGTTTCAAGAAGTTAGAAAGGGCATGGAAAGCATGTGGATGGGTCCACAGGATGGTGATCTTATTCCAAAGGAATCAATGTTTTCCTTAAGGCCGACCTAATGAAGCATGCTGAGAATTCAAATTTTGGCCTCAGTGCCAATAGGGTTCAAGGCCGACCTAATCCTTAAAGAGGAATGTTATCATATAAATGTAGGGAAACCTATTCATGTAAAGGCATCAAATTATTATATCACTTTCTTGTAAATTTGGGACACTTGTGTTCTATTTCCTTTTATGGATGAAAACCCATAGGATTAGTGTTCATTAGATGAAAACCTAGAGTTCACTAGGATTAGAGGACGAAACCCCTTTGGTTCTCGAGGGAATTCTAATTTCGAGATTGCATTTGAGCTTCAAGGATTTTGCAGAATGTTAGTATTGTTGTTATTTGATTTGTGGTGATCTAGAAAATCATTCCAAATCATTTTTTTGAATTGTATTCAATATATTCTACATACATTCTAGTGTTCTCATCATATTTTGGAATAATATCTATTGTGCCTATTTGTTGTGTTTGAATTCCATCTGAAATTGGTATTTGTTAAAATTATATGTTAGGGAAACTATAGTGGTATCAGAGAAATATTTTTCCAGTCTGTAGGGTTTCCTAATGATTAATGTTTCCAAGTGAAAGAGAGATTAGATTTTGGAGGAGAGGACTGAAGAAAGCGGTTCAAGGAGAAACAATGGAGGATGATGAAGCCAAAACAAAATTTGAGGAGATGATACAAGGGAAAAATCATCTTGCTGACATGTTCAGTCAGATGTTTTAGTGGATGCAAAATAACACAAGGAAAGAGAATGATAGTATTAATGGAGCTAGTTCCTTAATCAAATCAAGTGGTGGAAAGGGGAAGGAGATTGCTACCCAAAGTTTTGGAATGAACTTTAGCATTAGGAACCTTAAGCCTCAGTTCATTCAAAGAGTGGAAGAAGTGTAGGAGGAAGGAGCTACTCTCCAAAATGACATATCAATACCTTATGAAGAGTATAGGGCTTTGGACCCTCCAATCAAAGAGATCTTGTCTTTGAAATATTTCATGGAAATGAAGAAGAACAAAAGAGGAACCTACCATTCACCCCTCAAGCCAAAGGAATTGGAGCACTCTTTGGGAAAGCTATCTATTTCCCCCTTTGATGGATTAGAGAAGAGAACTACTAGGTCATGGTTGCAGAAACTTGATACATATCTAGCACTCAAGCCAATGTATGAGGAAGATGCCACAAAATTTTCCACCCTACATTTGGAAGGAATTGCTCATGATTCATGGTACCATGGTTTGATCACTCAAGGCCATAAATTGATCAAATCTTATGATGAGTTATGTAGCAGATTAGTTGAGATATTTGATAGAAGAGATTTGAAAGAACATTTTAGAGAATTGGATCACCTCAAGAAAAAAGGAAGTGTGGAGGAATATGTTTCTAATTTCTAGAAGCAATCAGTCATGGTAACTGATATCTCAGAGAAGAGACTCATAGTCCTTTTCATAGAAGGCTTTACAGAACAACTCAAAGGCTTAGTGAAGGAATTCCACCCTTCAAAACTTTAGGAGACTATCCAAAAGGATTTTGATTTGGAGAATTTTTTTCCTCGACAAAAATCAAAACCTTCAATATGGAATAAGCTAAAAGGGAATTTCCAAAAGAATCCTTGGATTGCTCACAAACTGGCTCCCCTTGCTGCACCTAAGAAGAATGATGATGAGACCAAGAATGAGCTCAGAAGAAAGAAACTTTTTTTTTCTCTTGTAGAGAACCATGGGTTTCGGGACACAGGTGTCTTGGAAAAGGGAAAGTCCACTATATAGAATCCATCTCCGATAAAGAATCAAAATCAGATGGTTCTGAAGAGTTTCATGATTCAAAAGACATCCCTCTGGAGGAAAAAGTTAAGGAGAAGGACAATGGTGGAATCCTAACATCTCTATCCAACACACATATATACCATTCTTTCAAGGTCTGTGGAGTCTTGGCTGGACAAAGAGTGACTATCTTGATTAACAAAGGACTTGTGAGGAGAAGAAGATTGGATGCAGATATTTTGAAGGCTTCACTATCACTATGGTGGATGTGTATAACTTACCTTGTAAGAAGAGTTCAAAAGCTAGACATAACACTTGGAGATCATAAGGTTTGTGATGATTTCTATGTTATTGGTCTAGGTGAAATTGATGTGATTTTAGGGGTGCAATGGTTACATTCATTGGGTGAGTACACTACAAACTACCAAACAATGGAGCTCAAGTTTAAAGCCAATGGGAAGGATGTGGTCCTAAAGGGAATGGAAAATGGTGGTTCACAAGTAGTATCAACTAGGAGAATGGAAAGGATATTTCAAAAGAACCAAGGTGCTTGGTTTTCTAGTTGTTTAATGATTTTAAAGGACTATTTTGAAGGTAAGAATGGTCAAGTTCATATTGATATACAAAATATTTTGGATAAGCATAGTTTGGTTTTCAATGACATGCCTCCCAGACTGCCACTGGATAGAGGCTTCCATCATATCATAGAGCTTGAACCAAGATAAAATCCGGTTATGACCACTCGTTACTGTTATCCTCGAATGTATAAGGAGGAGATAGAGAAAGAAATAAAGGAGCTTTTGGATATGGGCTACACTAGACCAAGCTCTATCCCTTTCACATCTTCTGTGATGTTGGTAAAGAAGAATGATGGCACTCCACAGATGTGCATAAACTACCGAGCATTGAACAAGAAGACCATTAAGAACTGATATCCCATACCATAGATTGATGAACTACATGGTGTAGTATACTTCTCAAAGATTGATTTGAGGTCTATATACCACTAGATCCACATGAGGGAAGAAGATGTACAAAGGACTGCTTTTCGGTGTCACTATAGGCATTTTGAGTTCTTGGTTATGCCCTTTGGTCTCACTAATGCTTTGACAACTTTCTAATCATGCATGAATCATGTTTTTGGTAAGCACTTGAGGGAGTTTGTGTTGGTTTTATTTGATGATATTATGATCTATAGAAAAACATGGGAATAACATTTGAAGCGCTTGGATATAGTCTTGGGAATTCAAGAACAACAATCACTCTTTGCAAAGATGTCCAAATGTGAGTTTGGGTAAAAAAATATATTGTATTTGGGACATGTCATAAGTGATAAAGGATTTCAAGTTGATCAACATAAGATCCAATCCATTCTAGACTAGCCACCTCCTACAAAATTGTCTCAGCTAAGAGGTTTCTTTGGACTATGTAGCTATTACCAAAGGTTTGTCAGATGATTCTCTCAATCTGTGGCACCTCTCACCAATCTAAATAAAGCAAGAGCCTTTGAATAGATAAAGAAAGCACAAATGACCTTTGATAAATTAAAGGAGGTAATGAGATCTTGTTTGGTTCTTGTAATTCTTGATTTTTCACTTCCATTTATTGTAGAATGTGATGCTTTAGGTGAAGGGATTGGTGTTTTTCTCTCTCCCATAGCATTTGAAATTAGGAAATTGAGAGACCATGAAAAAGGATACCCCATATATGATAAGGAGATGCTAGCTATAATGCATGCCTTGGAGAAATTCTAACAATACCTGGTGTACGGAAGATTCATGGTCAAGACCAACCATAACAGTCTAAAATTCTTCCTAAGTCAACAAAATTTGAATGACAAGAAACAAAAATGGGTCAGAAAACTACAAGAATATGATTTTGATATATAATATATCAAGGGAAAGAAGAATATTATGGTGGATTCACTCTCTAGGAGACCTACACTATGCTATGTGTTTGCCATATCAACTAATTGGAAGGATTCCATCATGGAGGAGTATGCTAAGGATCCTTTTGCTACCAATGTATAGGAAGGTGTAGAGAAAGATGACCGGTATGTGGTAGAGGAAGGGTTGATACTGCTCAAAAATAGGGTATTCCTGGTTCTGGGATCTAAGGTAAAGGAGAAGATATTGGAGGCTTATCATAATGCACCAACAATAGGGCACCTTGGATTCTACAAAATTTACTGGAAGATCATGGAAAGGTTTGCCTAGAAGGGCCTTAAAGAGGATGTTCTCTCACACATCCAGGAATACGTCACATTCCAAAAGAACAAGCGAGAACAAGAGTTTACGGCTGGATTACTACAACCTCTTCCCATTTCAAAGCACAAATGGGAGAGTATCTCCATGGATTTCATCACCGGATTACCCAAAGCACAAGGAAAGGACTACATATATGTTGTAGTGGATAGATTTACCAAGTATGCTCATTTCTTTGCCATCTGCAGTGACTACAAATCTCCACAAGTTTCAAAACTATTCTTTGAGGAAGTTTTCCAGTTGCATGGGTTACCTAAGAACATTGTCAGTGACAAATATAGTTGTTTCCTCAACACATTTTGGAAGGTGCTATTCCATCTACTAGGCACCAAACTCACCCCTAGCACAAGTTACCATCCACAAACTGATGGGAAAATTGAGATGTAAACAAGTGGTTAGAAGGATACTTGAGGAATTATGTCACTAGTCAACAGGCAGCCTAGATCAAATAGCTACATTTGGGAGAATATTGTTACAACACAACTCATCGCATGCCCATTGGTATGTCTCCATTCGGATCCCTCTACGGATATGATGAATTAACCCTTGCAAAATTGGTCCTCATAGATAGTAGAGTTTTGACAACAAGTGATTTGGTTAATCAGAGTCAAGACATCTTAAGAACTCTAAAGGATCATCTGTAAGCTACCCAGAGTCAGTAGAAGATATATGCAAATAGAAAATGCATAGAAAGATCACTTGAGGTGGGAGATATGGTATTTATAAGGTTGCAACCCTATAGATAGTTTTATATCAAGAAAGGTAGAGTAGAGAAGCTCAAGCCTAAGTTCTATGGACCATACAAGATAATTTGGAAAGTTGGAGAAGTTGCTTATGAGGTGGAAATTATAGTAGACAGTAAAATCCACAATATATTCCATGTTTCATGTCTGAAGAAGGTTTTGGGATTGAATATATCTCTCTCCACAAAGTTACCACCCCTTAACGGTGAACGGAAACTCATCCTTATTCTGAAAAAATGTGATTGATACCAGGGTAAAAAATCTAAGGAACCAAAACATAACTAAGTATATTGTCTATTGGAAGAATTTTCTAATCAAATATGCTACCTAGGAAGGACCTAAAATCATAAAGCATCCAAACTTTCATTTCTTGAGGACAAGAAATTTTGGGAAGGGAGGAATTGTCATGTCCCTTTTTCTAGAAAGATAGTTGCAAAGTGGAATCTAGGATTCCTGCTGCATTCCTCTATAGGAGCTCATCTCAGTCTATGGTTTGGGACATAAAACATACAATAAAGGACCCACAACACATCCAAATCTCATGGGAAAAGGATCATCTACCAAGAATATATCTCCATTAGAAGATCGTCTGTCAAGGTTCACTATGCCAAAATATAATCGATTCTTAGAATCCCTTTGCAAGAGCATGTTTAGGTTTGCAATTCAAAACATATCACCTATGATTAAAATTTCACATCATATCCAAAACTTAAGGAAGAAGGATTGGGTGGAAAAAAGTTATTGCTATCAGAAGGCGACTTTTCTAGTCAACTGGTATCCACTTCTACAAGCTTGAAGGATAAGACATGGCGAGATGGTGCGGTAGTAATGACGAAGTTTAAAGAAGATGGAAAGGGTAAGCCAAGTGTGTGGCTAGGTCCACAATATGGCGTGCTTATTCCAAAGGAATCAATGTTTGCCTTAAGGCCAACCTAATGATGCGTGTTGAGAATTCAAATTGTGGCCTTGGTGCTAATAGGGTTCAAGGCCGACCTAATTCTTAAAGAGGAATGTTAGCATATAAATGTAGGGAAACCTATTCATGTAAAGGCATCAAATTATTATGTTATTTTCTTATAATTTTGGGACACTTGTGTTCTATTTCCTTTTATGGATGAAAACCTATAGGAGTAGTGTTCACTAGGATCATAAGACGAAACCCCTTTGGTTCCTAAGGGAATTCTCATTTAGGGTTTGCATCTGAGCTTCAAGGATTCTGTAGGAAGTTAGTATTGTTGTTATTTGATCTATGGTGATTTAAAAAATAATTTCGAATCATTATTCTGAATTTTAGTCAATATATTATACATACATTATGGAGTTCTCATCATATTTTGGAATAATTATTGTGCCTATTTGTTGTGTTTGAATTCCATGTACAAATTGGTATTTGTTAAAATTATATGTTAGGGACATTACAGGAAGAAGCTTCTTAGCCTAACTCTCTTAGCAATTATTTTGGTCATAGGCCCCCCCATGCCAATTACAACCCTTGTCATTCCTTCAACCCTCCCCTTGAGGAATCCCCTTGGTGGGAGACCCCTGCCTCCCTCTAACACTATACACTCCAAAATCCTTAATATTACCACCTCAGAGATTCCCCTAAGCCAGAAACCTTAGAAGGCCTCTTCTCGAGACATAATGGAGAATAATCCTATCTGCAACTCTTGTGTGATGTTGGGAGAGAAGGTCGACAACCTATGCAAACTTGTCAATATTCAAAATGACATCCTAAAATGGTAACTTTACCAAAGGCATGTGGCCAAGAAAAGGATTCATAAATTGAAATCCCTTGCTCTGGCTAAATCTCTAGAACTGAAAGATGAGGAGATTAAGAATAATGTCTAGGATTATGTGAAGATCTTGGTAGAGAAATTCAATAAATGAGAGCAACTAGAAAAAGGTGGTTGAGGATATGAAGAGTAAGGATAGTAACATGAATAAGTGAAGAGGCTTAGAGAAAGATGTGAAGTCCCTTAAGGAGACTTATGGCAACATTCTCAAAAAAATGAAAGATATTGTTAACTACTACAAATACTCTATGAAAAATACTACTACCCTCCAGGTGTTCCAATACGAGCTCGAGAAAAGAAAAAAAAAAAATGCAAGATGGAAGAGTTTTTTGTGTAGGATATTTCAATTGTGCCTGAGACTCCTAACAAAAAATATAGTCAAAAGAAGTCAACCAAAGGTAAAGCTTCATTCAACTTGACAACCCTCCAACAAAGGATGATGTTCAAATGAGTGTTCCCAAGGAGGTGACATTTGAGGAAAAGCTATGATTCATTAATAGGGAATGATAAACCATCAAGGGCCTCGAGTTGTTTGTTGACCCATAGCTAGTCTATGCTGGTCTTGTGTTGTAGTTGGTGCAACTAGTGTTTTTCTTCTTTAATTTTAGTGGTTTTTTTTTTAATCTCATTACTAGTGAGACTTGTGTAGTTTTCCTCCATGACTGTTATGTAATGGGTCTGAGCTCTTTCCTGAGTTTATCTTAATAAAAAAATATCATTACATTTTTTAACAAAAAATGACAAAAATAACTCTCGATCTTCTTACTATAATGAACAAAAAAAACATGTGTGAATCTTGATCTCTTTCTTATTACAATAATGTTTGTATTTTATTCAAATATTTTTGCAATATCATTAACTAAAACAACAATTCATACCAATAAAAATGGAAAATTAGATTAATATAAAGTGATCGGAGTCTACATTCAATGAAGGTAAAATAAAAATTATGTATGAGATTGCCCTCTGAAATTGCTTTGATTTTCATCCTAGGATTCAAAAATTCAAACATAAGTGCTCAAAAAATATTTAGAAAAAGAATTTAATTAAGTGTAGATGATAATATTGAATGAAAACATTTTCTCTTTTATTTCCTCCATAAATAGAACAAGTCAACCACCTAGTACACCCATAAATTCAATCTTGAACAATGACCATGGGTAGGAAATATTCCACTTTGAAAGTAATGACACCAAAAATAGACTATTGAGAATAATACAAAATGTGTTGGAAAGTTAAGAGGAATAAAAAAAATATGAGGATAAATATTGGGGATTTGGGGTAGGCCATATCATAAGACTCAAACTATAGGACGAGAGGTTGAGGGTTGCACAAAGGGTATGATAGGATGGAGAAGTTTGACAAATAGAACACTGAGGAAAGTGACAAACAAAAGTCATGATAGGATGGAGAAGTCTAAAACACTAACAAGAAGAAGAGAAGAGTGGATTTGGAAGGAAGGCATACTTAGAAAGGGAAAACACACAATAGACGAAAAGTAGAAAGAGAAAAGTACAAACCAAACATGTACATACTTAGATTGACTTGAAATGGGACATGATAGAGGAGGCCCAAAGAAATTCCTTAAATTTCTCTTGAACTTTTGATAAGAGGATTTTGAGGGATCTTGATATGAAGAATAATACATATGAGTGGCTACAATCATTTTAGAACGAACCTAGAATTTCCTCGCTAGAGAAGGAGGCTTGGCAATCAAAAACTATATTTTCTTCTCAATATGAGTCAAAGAGGATTTCCAAAGAGTTACAAAAGAGGAATAGAAAGCAAAGGGAATACCAATAAATATAAAAATATCTATGTTAAATCCATTTCCAAGAAAAAATGATTAAGCAAGAGGGCTTGGGGAAAAATACTTGATGATAGAATCGAGTCTTCTACTTTTAAATACTAGAGTTGGAAGCAAGGCACAAAATATCCATACAATGCGAGGTATGGATCACATTTTCTTGTTCTTCAAAGAGAGTTAGGAAGGAGTCATAAAAAAAATAACCATTAACAAGTTGGAGATTGGAGCTTGGAAGGGAAATACTTTGTACCCTCTACTAGGTAACCACAAATTGGCTATTAAATAGCCAAAGCCTTTAGCCATAATAACATATAGAATTGGAGCAAGAAGACATCCTCTGTGTATGGATTGAAAAATTCTAAGGGAGGATAAGTTTTGGCCATTAATGGTTGGACATGCCGAGGCATCCGTAAATAACATTTCAACTGAATGGAGAAAATTAGGGCCAAACTCAAGAGCTTGAAGCATGGCTAGAATAAAGCAAGCGACGAATATGAAGCACAAGTGATTTGGTTATGATTTTATAAGAAGTATCTAGTAAAGTGATCAACTGATAATTAAAAATTTGATTAATATCATCTACTTTAGGTATGGAATTACGATTTCATTTTTTAATGTTAACACCTAAGGAACTTACATCAAAAGTTTCCAAGTAAAATTAGAAGAGATTAGGTCCATTAGTGTCCCATAGAGCTTTATAAAACTCACATGGAAAAATGTCATAGCTAGGGGATTTGTCATTAGTCATAGAAGAAGTTATTTCATGAAGATTTGTCAAAGTAAGAAAAGATCCTACAAGAGGAAACAATCACACACTATTGAAGGGATTTCTCAAACTCAAAATAAGGCACTTGAACCTTAAAAACCTATTGATAATGGTGGATGAAAGCTTAGAGGATATAATAAACCTCACAGAGGACTTGGTGGATTTCTCTAATATGCTTGATTATCTAAGAAATTTGGCAAGCATTCAAAGGGATTGTCCAAATATTATTTTGAAACTCTATCCCCAAGCTTGAGACAATGTAAATGGGTTTTGATTTGAGATCGACAATCTATATGATTATCAATAATTTGTTTCTACTAGAAAAGTTGAGTAACATGCAATTATAGAGTGGGAGAGAATGGAAGCACCTCCAACTTGGAAATGACACAATGGAGCTTTGAGGTGGTGGATTCATATGAGTGGCAACAAAATAAAGATAATTGACAACCATAAATTTAGAAAAATAAAGTAGTTCATTTAATGAAATCATTCCACTATTGGATCTAGCTAATCCTATGAGTAGGATATGGATCAAAATTCTACATACATTGAATATGGGCCAATGTGGGAGTATGATTCAAAAATGACATGCTAAGGTAAAATTATGATTTGAGAACTTTGGGTAGCATAGTTTTCCACTCAATACAAAATTAGATCAAAAACTAATTTGAAAGGACAATATCTGACAATGGCTCCACTAATAATTGAAGACAATGGGCAAAGGAAAAGATAAGTTATACTTAAAACTTAGCCGTATAAAGATGTTTAAGAATTATTTTCATATTTGACTATACATTTGTCCACATATACCATGAGAAATCAAAATGGTGGTGACCAATATTTGGATAAAAAAGACCCAATTTAGTGTGTATGTTATACCAAGCCTCTCTTTCATTAGCTATCTATCTCATAGAAAGAGCCATATTTATCAGATGCCAACTCAACTATATTCAAATCCCCACATGAGACAAGAGGTAATAGTAAGAGACTTTGCAATCAATTGCCAAAGAAGAGATATTTCAACATTATTGAAAACGTAAATATTAACAACTTGAGGAGAGTGATTATTAAGATTAAAGAGGACCCTTAAGGAATGATTAGAGGGGTCACATCCATGAGACATTATGTGTTGCTGCCACATTGGTAAAATAAAAGTTGTAAGTCCTCCATGACTTGACTCACAATCACTACACAAAAAGTAACTTTCTGGCCAAATGACATGGTCAACAATAAAAAGTTTGGAATATGCAATTTTTAACTCCTATAAATAAAAGACATCAAGTTTTGAAAATATTTATCAAAAATCCCATTTGATGTATTTCCTTCTTGGATTATCAAGATCTCAAACATTCTATGAAATAAAATTCATGGTAGATAGGAAGTGAGGGGCATGCCATCTACATCAAACTCATAAAGAGCTCCGTAACTAATCTTCAAGAAATCCCCCACTATGAGTTTCACCATATTTGGAGATCAAAATTCAACAAATGACTTCTCCTATATGATACAAACTCACCTTCTTCTATTTCATAGGACAAACTATAGGAATGACAAGAGGTGAAAGGAGAAGGTGGCCACATAACTAGTCATGACAAAAGAACACTAGGAGGAAGTGATGTTATGTTGAAGTGAGGGTTGTTTTCCACCTATGAAAACTCCCTTATGGGTTGAGAGTCAACTATATGTTTCACCTTGTTAGGATTTGAAATATGAGGCCCAATAACCAATAGGTGAGGATTCACACCTTTACCTCCAGAATTACAAACATTTATTTTATTGCTCACTATAGTCTAGTACTCGTCTCTTTTTGAGGTAGAGAATCACTAGAAGGCTATTTAGATCGAAGCTTAGATTGTTGGGTTCCCAAAGGACAATCTAAATTTTTTTGTGATATTGACACTAATAATAAGTGTTTGACAAGTTGAGACACACAACCCTTTTGGCAAGGCTCTAAATTCCTATTTGGACTTCTATTGAATCCTTAAGGTCCTTGGATACACCAATCTCAATACAAACCCTTTTTTGATGGTGAGCTAAGAAGGAGTGTTCTTGCTCAACATGGATAACATGCCATAATGAAATTGTGATGTGGTTTAGGGAGGGATAGAGTGGCAAGGGGAAACCTAGGAGTTCAACCCAAATTGAGACTTAGAGAGAACTTTCCTTAGAGAAAGTCAAGTCTTGAGTCAATTGGGTAAAGACTAACAAAGAGGAGCAAATGCACGAGGGTCCATACTAGAAAAATGGTCATTACAAACTTGAATTTAAAAAACATAAAGTAAAGAAACCCTTCATAAGGTTCTATAGCCTCCATGCAAAGCACACGAGGGACCTAGGTGGAGTTGACCTTTCAAGATTTGGCCTTAAAGCCACCCAAGATTACAAATGAGTGAAACAAAGCATAAATAGAAAATTAGAAATGATAGAATAAAATGTATTTTATTCAACAAAAATGCAAAGCATACAAGCATGAGTGATTACAAGGAAAGCAATAGGTGAGTATATATATTATATACCACTTAAAAGACTAAAAAATAACAAATGTGGGATAGCATGAAAAAATCCCTCACTAAACTTAACTAAGTGTGAAAATGACCTAAGTGGAGAACTAGCAAGGAAATATACCCCATTCACTCTAAGAGACCTTAACTCTTTGGCATGCTCTTAGAAGGAATTCTACCAACAAAATACTTGACAAGAGTATAGTTTTTGAGCCATGTGCATGCATTTTCGAAGTCTTGAACAAGCAAAACAACATTAGGAGCAAGATAGTTACCTTATGAACCATTTTCAAAATGAAATTGCAAGGGTGTTTTAGAGGCATTTTCTTGTGATTCCAAGATAACAACCTTAGTCTCAAATGTTGGGCTATTTTGACAACCATTTAAAAAGGAAAAAAAAACCACCCAAAAACAAAAGAAGCTAAAAAAAAGCTTCAATAAATGTAAATATTTCCTACTCTAGAAAGCAATATGAAACAAGGGTGAGGATGACAAAGACAAGGGTAGGACACAAATAGGAACATGCAGACCAAGTCAAAACCCTAACAAAGACCACTAAAACAACAAACTTTTCAACAAAAATTGCTTAAATTTCAAATATGAACATTTATGTTAAAACAATTCATCCTACTACCATTATAATTACACCTTTGTACAATAAATTACTCTATTGTATTTTGCATAATTAATTGAATTGTAATTCAAAGGTTTGTATTGTTTATTTACATAGTACATAGAAGTCATAAAAATAGAAGAGAAGCTGATTTAGCGAACTAACCTTATGTTCCCATGTGGCTGCTTAACTCTATTTTATGCTTAAATTTAAGCAGCGGGGGTGTTCCCATGCATAAATTTTATTTTTGGGAAAGGATAGTTTGGAATCTTTTCCTATTTTAATGGAGCAGCTACTGTTTAGGAATTGAAAATAAGCTGTGGAAAAAGAGGGGGGGCTGGAAATAAGCAGCAACTGCATATTTCTAAAAATCCATGTGGCTCCACAAATTTCTTTCCCTATTTTTTAATATTTGATTTTGTTTTTGTTTTTCTAATTTTTTATTGTACAAATTATTATTAATACTATTAATACAAATTTAAGCTGGCTGCTTAAAAATAAGCAGAAAAATTAAGCATTCATCGGGTCATCAGTTCCACAAATAATTCCTAAATAAGTTGAGCAGTGGCTGCTAACCAAAATAAACTAAGCAACCGCATGGAGACATGAGATAAGAAGACAAATCATGGAAAGTTCCTTATAATTTGTAAGGAGTATAGTAACAAACCACTACAAATTACAATGTAAAGACATGATAAAATTCATTCCAAGCTGTTGAAATTGAATCTTCACCATCTTGTACACCAGTTATTTGCGCCAAGTTCAATACGAGATTTATAAAGTTTTGAATTTGTGTCAGATATGTTGAGTGTTACTAATGTGACTCGAACTTGTGACTCAGTCATGGGTGCCCACTATTGAACCAGTTATAATCATTTAGCCTAGTCCTGTGGGTCAGTGACAGAAAATGAGCCTGATCTCTCTAGGGTGAACACATGTATGAATCAAATCAGCATTGTCATAAGGAAATGCATAAGAATGAGGACATGCCCTTTTAAAGTGGATGGTATACTGACTAGGAGTGCATGCATCAGAGCTGTTATACTGATTAGTGCAACAGTACATATCTGTTCTTAAAGCCTGGCATGCAGTCTTGCAGGCTACCACTTCCTTTGCACCATTCTTCACTTGCATAATATGAGGACAAGTACTGAGGATATTACCTCTGCATACTGCCTTACTACAGTGCCCTTCACCTCCATGTGCTGTAATGGCTAAGGGCAAATTAAAGCCCTTCAACAGACTTACTGTATAAGATGTGATGTTATGGTGGAAAGATAGCTCAGCAAGAGTGAGGGGGCCTTTTCCCTTAGTGCCATTGCAGTGTAGTTTTCCATTGCAGTCTCCTGTGAGGCAAGCATTTGGCTCTGTGAAGTTGCATCCTGTTCTGCCCCAAATATGTCCCTCCCACTGTTTTGTCACATTGAAGCTTTTGAGCTGATTGGGTTTGAGAGAAAAGCCCCCTTGTGCTAGAACAGGGTACCCTGCCCTTGCCTGCACCCCAGGCCATATGTTGAAACTACAGTTGTTCAGCACACTTACTCTCCAAGGCTTGCTTTTATAGCTGCTGCCCACCATCATCTTTCCACCTGCATAATCAAAACGTTATTAGCACAGGTAGCCATTCCTTGTGTAGCAGTACAAACAAAGTATTGGCATGATCAAGATTGCAGCAATAACCATCGACTGCATTTTTATTTTATAATTAGTCACAAATGTTGTACTTATAAGATCTACAATAATTTTAAATAAAATATTTTAATTTTATCTCATTTTTGAAGGAAAGTATTTTAAACAGTTGTTATGATATAATTTTGACATTAGTCAAAATAAAATTGATCAGCAGTTATTTAATTTTGTTTGCATTGTTCAGTTATTAAACTTAAATCAAAGTTTGTAGTTCTGTTAATAAACTTAAGTCCGAATATATTCATTTCAATCACTGTACATTGGATATAATTATTATGTATTGCAATTTTAATGAATTAATATATTAACTAATTGTTCTATTTATTTCATTTGGATGTCTTGAATTGTAATTGTCAATCATTATTATATTAAAATTAAATGAAATGTAAAACAATCTAATCAATTTATGATTGGAATATACATTATTTACAAAGAGAAAATGAAAAGAAATAAAATTGTTAACTATTATTTCAACTTTCATATATTACTAGTATTGAAAATATCATATTTGTATTTATCTAAAGGAAGGTTATAAATAGTCAATAGTAAATATTTGAAGGACAACTTGATTAAATGTAATAAATTTTAAATTTTATTACGCTATCATTTATGAAAAATATAAAATATAGGACATCTTTAATTTTATCAATATAAAATATATAAAAATCTAGAACTGTGAAATAACAACGAAAATCTGATTCAAAATATATGCACTTTGAGACACTTTTTTAATTGTCTATTTTTTATCTTTAATATGATTTTGTTGTATTGTCTAAAAATTCCATAAAAAGAATTATCTATTTTTTCAATATTTTAGCATCAATGTTTGGACATTCAAGGTTCTCTCTAATTTTTTTTATTTTACGTCATGTACTACATAATAATTATTTATTCCTTTAGCTTTCTTAGTTTATATTAAGTATTTAATTCATAATAGTTATTTGTGCTGCATGAATGTATTTTTGAATTTTATTGATCTATTCAGATAATTATTGGATGATAATATAATTTATTTCCTTAAATATATATATTATTGAATAATTCAGCTTGTAAATAAAGGAGAATACTTCTGGTTCTTAACTTCTATAAGTTTATCAATTGTTTTACTATTCAAAATATATCAAACTCCAAATAAAAACAAGTAAACAAATGCTAAAGACCTTCTATATGAATTATGTATTAGATTTTTGAAGATATGATTAGATTAGTAAATTGTAAATTATATTTTTTATAAAAATATAACATTCTTCAGCATTTAGAAAACAAACAAATGCTATCTGTTTGCCTTAAAAAATTTCAAATCACAGAAAAAAATTCTATCTTATTTTAGTACACCTAATCTGTAATTAAAAATATAGTTAACAGGTATACCTTAAAGTATCTTCAACCAGACTAATTACTCCATGTTAAGTAGTATAAAATCTTAAATCAAAATAATCAAACAAAAGAGTTAAATTCAGTCCATTTGGTCAATCAATCACCGAGCATTGAGTCAGCATGGCAGATATAAAGGCAGTGAGGCCTGCATTAACCTTGAGACTAAATACTTTCAAGCTCCACCACCAAACATAATTGAGCTACTGAAAGCACATACCTGAAAACACAACGAATAGCATAACAAGCCCCCATCTTGACATTAAACTCATTCTCGTATTAGAAAAGAAAGAAGATATGAGATATGATCAGCCCAAAACAACTGTGGGTACTATGGGAATAGATCAGATCTAAATCAGTTCAGTTTATAAAAGATCTCCACAAATAAAATAATGGTCATGAGATTGTCATGCATTGAATTAAAGAAAAATATGAAGTGAAGTGGAGGAAATAACTGCCTAATGACGCCCTGCTAAGTCTGTCTGTTTCCATTATTTTAGTGCCATTTTTATTTTCAATTTCTTTTTGGGGGTCAACAGCAGCAAATGCTCTCCTTGTATTCCATGCTTGCCACTTTCTTATTAACAGTTCTTTGGCCATTTCGATGCTTGTCATTGAATTTAGATGCTATGTAAAATAATACTTATATGAAGATCACAAAAAGATGGCAGGGATAAGCTTCGTCGTGAAAATAGAAGATTAACAGAGGGTGACTGTCGCAAAGAAAATGTGAGGATACTAATTTAGTTTTTTTTAAAATTATTTAAGGGGTAAATGTTTTTTTTATCTGGAGCTATGAATCAGGTCACAATCACAAAGGGAGACCTCATCCTCAATATAACCACTCAATAATACCATCTCAATGGGACTTGAACCTTGGTGGTAAGAACAACGACGCCACACTTAAACCATCACATCATGCCAATATCAATATAAATTTTAGAGTTGAGAAATAGTTCAAACTATAAATTTTGGGTGCCACGGAAACAAAGATTTATGTACATGTGGTGAAACATGTCATATGCATGAATCTAGATAAAGGGTAGATTTTTAAAATAATATTTAGTATTACTTTTGTAATTTAAGTGTAGGTTGATTAGCAGAAATTAATTTTGAATAAAAAATATTAGAAATTGAGTTGATGTACTACAATTCTATGATAAAGAGGGTTAATTGTGATAATTGGTTCATTTTGTGTCTTTTCACTAGTTTCGGATTAGATTAACATTAGAGTGGTCATATCATTAGTGAAAATTTGTTTGAATGATTTTGTAGGTTGACACCTATAATAAGATCAAGTGGTGAAGAGTTGTTGTATTTTAATAAATATATTGAATCTCATAGTTGGAAGAAATAATTAAGAAGCAGGGTAATAGATGTAGAACTTCTTGATGGAGAAGCGAGATTCCTCAAGTTAGAAGTTGATGTAACAAGTAGATATGAGTCAATGGAAGCTTTTATGAGAAGTTGTGTTCATTAGAAGACACCAAGAGCATGGGGAAAGTGTACTCTAAAGAAGGGGAAAAAATCTTACCACAAAATAAGTCTAACAAATACACCTCCATTCAAGTTTAAGAAAAAGGTTAAAACTTTACCATTTGATGGAGAAGTAGATGTAGAAATGATTGATCATTGGTTGACACAATTGGAAGTATATTTTAGCATGTATACTTTTAGCATAAAGAAAACAATTTCCTTGCTAGATAAAGAATGACAAAACAACTTTAACTTGGTTCAAAAGTATTTTACATTCCTTGCCTAAGTTGAGAAAACAAACTCCAATAAGTTCACGAGAGCAACTTAAAAAATTGATCAAGAAACACTTTTATCTCATTTGTCATAGAAAGTAAAAACCTATGGAGTGGTAATATTTGAAATGAAAATAAGGAAAAAGTGTGCAAGAATACACTAGTGAGATTCAAAGAAGGGTTGTCTAAATGGACAAAGATGTAATGGATGAGGAAGTCTTGATGAAGCTTAATGAAGACCTTTATAAACATCTTCAAAGACTCATAATACTCTTCAAACCCTAAGACATTGATGACACATGTTCACATGCTCACTAACTAGAAGTGGATGGTTCCTCTCCAAAGGCACAAGGAGTAAACAAAGCCAAGAAGGTGAATGTGGAAAGTTCAAAACCTATAAGACATCACAACCATTGTCATATCAATAGTCATATAGATGAAACTTGCTAGACACTACATCTAGAAAAGTGTCCATATATAAGAAAGGTAAAAAATTACTATGGTTGCCTTTAGTGTAAATAAATTAAATATAGTTACAAGGTTGATTCTAAAATATATTGCACTATATACAAAGTTTTGTATAAGGTAAGTAGGGTTTTGAAAGGGCCCAAAATCTTGTACAAAGCGGAGAAATGGAACACAGCCAAACATCAAAGTATCAAACTTTCCCAAAAAATGAAGTAGTAGAAATAGGTTTTGAAGGGAACTTGAAACCCCCACAAAAAGTAGAGAAACAGTGGAGGCACCGTAGAACAACAGAAAACTGTCAACCAACACCTGACCAATAAATAACCAGGAGTAAAACATGCTAGAAGATGAGAGAGGCCACACCAAAAGAAAGAGCCTCATCGATCAAGGAGGTTTGAAGTTGTGTCTAAGCAAAGAGCTCATAAGGAGAGCTTGATCTAAATTGTTCAATCCAAGATTCTTAGATGAATCAATTTTGTCTACAAGAATAGGAAAAAAATTATCCTTGAGAGGGCTTCCCTTTAGGACATTGACACGATCTTCCACATCCAATTCCCTAGCCAAGGGGTTCACCAAGTCAATCTTTTCAGTGGGATTAACAACAAAGGAACCCGAAGCCTTCCCAATAGAACAAGTCTTCAAGGGATTGAAGACCTAATGTAGAGTGGGAAAAGTAACCAACTCTAAGGCAATGAGAGAATACCAAAGAGGATACTCTGCTCCCATTTACCCAGATTGGAATGAATCCTAACTTTATTTGGTAGAAGCTTACCAAATTCAACACACATACAAAATCTTGCATAAATGAAGTATTTCTTGTCTTTCGTGATCCTGTCTACGACTAAGAAAGAACCAAGACTATTATCAATACCACAAAATATTTCTTCATCCCAAAATTCCAAAGGAAGTGCTGGGAGTCTTACCCAAATAGGGGCCCGACCAAAGCTTTCCTTAGAAGCAACAAACCTAGCAATCCAAATTTTCAAAAGAAGGATAGATTTTCCTAAGAACCAAGGCCCACCAAGTAAGGCACCCTTTCTCTACTCAAGGAGCTGGAAGGAGAAAAGGAAAAATAAAAATTAGGCATTGTAGCCACCTGCAACAAACCAAAATCCTTCCAGTTAACCAGAGCCCAGCTATGAACATAGTCAATATTTGGACGAGGGCCTGAGAACCTCCCAATAAGAGTATTTCCCACATCGAAGAATTATTTTGGATAATCTAAACTTTTTAGAAGTCTAAATTTCAAAAACTATTTGAAATAAGTTCAAATTATTCAATATCCATACTATTGATCCACATTATTTTGACATATAAGAGACACTCTTTCTAGTCTATTTTGTGGGGAATAAGGCCAAGTTATTTGAATTATCCATACCCCTAGTCTAGTTCTTTTAGAATAAAATCATTCATAGTTTAGTTTGTGGGCCATAAGTCTCATTATTTGAAATAGGACAAATTTAAGAAAAGTACCTAAAAAAGAATAAAATTATGGTGAATCCTAGTTGGGTGCATTAATTTCCATGGAAAAGGTAGGCCCTTTTTTCGAAAAAATCTACATGTAAAATTTGTGTACATTGCTAAACAATTTTGTTTAAAAGTTTGGCTAATTATACATTGATACTAAAAAATAACATTATTTATTTGCTAAAGCGTTGGCTAATTAAAATAATAATTTGTTCCTCCTAAAAACAAACATTATTATTTTTGGCAAATTATAGACTAATACCATAAAATAACATAATTAATTTAATGAATTTTCAACTAATAAAAAATAAAAATGATTTGTTTGGAGAAGATCCTCCCAAGAAAATAAACATTAATTTATTTGGAAAATTATCCATTAATACAAAAAAAAGATTTCTTTTTGACAATGTATCTATATTTTATATCTTTTGATAAACAATGATCATATTTCAAAAAGGTTAATTTGATAAATCCATATTTGTTGAAAATTTTCTAGAATATGCCACTAGCTAAATTTAATTTGTTGAATTGATGAATCCTCTCCATAATCACACCACTGACACCTAAGCTTACCAATCTAATATTGGACCCTCAACTACCATTGGTTTCATCATGTTAAGCGTGCATTCTTAAATCAATGACCTATACTATAGAAAAATAGTTCCAACCTTTATTCTTGAATACCCTAGAGAGTTTCAATACTCCGAGGTTGTCTCCATGTTTCTTTCCAATATTATGGACCTCTTGTAGGACTTGTGGTTGCTAAAAAATATGGCGTTTGAGTATGTGCAACTATATTTGCCTTTAGAGGACTCTTCAAATTGTGACTTCAAGGTATGACCTTTCACTTGGCTCTGCACCTATTGGTGACTTGTTCGCTTTCAAAGATGTAAAATAAGACCCTATTATAATTTGTGTTTACAATACAATGATTGGATATATCAGGCGTGGTTAATTCACATAGTTTAGAGATTGGTCCAATCTTGTTTACATAAGTAAAGCAAATTTTGCATGCCATTCACTTTCTTCTAGGGCATGTTTCTCATTCTCCTCTGTTGGCCTCATCTTCAAAATATTCAATATAGTCTACTACTCCTATTTTTCTCCTACTATTGTTGTTTTTTATTTTTCTTGTGTTTCCTCCCGTTTCATTATACTTATGGTCTTTTTGCATATAGGCTTCAAATTTCAATGTTATCTCACCTTGGTGGGTTCATTTTTTTGCATTTACCTTGTTAGGTTTCAAAATTGTTGCTCCACTTCCTAGAACCAAATCTCATTCACAAGGCCAAGGTTGTCATCATGCAAGTGAAATCAACTCATTAGCAAAACAATGGGGGAATCTGAGCTAACTGTACGAGAGTGGATTATAAATCCTGCACTTCAAGCTCAACTTAGACTCGAGAGGGTATTCCCATGGGTATACCTTAACATGTATTAAAGTTACATAAAAAAATAATAATGCCAACCAAACCCAAATTGATGTCTTGCTCCCAAATATTGTCACTACACCAAGAAAAATTGGCAATCTTAAACCCCTATATAGTTGATATAAATGTGCAATCATAACCCACATGAGATAGATTCATTT
Organism: Sequoiadendron giganteum; assembly: GCA_007115665.2. Classification (NCBI taxonomy): domain Eukaryota; kingdom Viridiplantae; phylum Streptophyta; class Pinopsida; order Cupressales; family Cupressaceae; genus Sequoiadendron; species Sequoiadendron giganteum. The sequence continues at coordinate 348,289,697 of CM021108.1, forward strand.
GTAACTCACTGTTTAGATAAATCCCTATTTATATTTTAAGGTTATGAATGTGCAAAAGCTAAGTCCCTACTCCTACACTATTGGTTTGATGTTTTGATGGCATGAGATTTGAGAGATGGACTAGAGACTAGTGCCTTATTCAATGAGATACAAAATCCTAGATAACAAAAAAGAAAAAAATGAAGGAAACATAAAAGATTTGCTCTAGGCACAAATTCTATCAAATTACAAGCATTATATAGTGAGCATACTTAGTAATCCAAACTAAACTACATAAATCCATATATGTAATACACATATGACTATTACACAACTTGTAATATATTATAATATTGTCACATTATCAAATGTTTATTATATTTGTGTCAACACGTGTGGCAAGGGGAAATCTTGCACAACAATGAATATTTTCCTAGAGAAGTACAAACATCTTGGAGACATTCAATGCACAATACAAATACACACTTTGTCATACACATGCCTCACTGATTCATTTCCCTTTGCAACTAGACATGGTGTGGTTGAAACCCTAGAAAAATCCTTACATCTGTGTAGCCTCCATTCACCACCAACATAACCAATCTCCTCAAAAAATAATTCAATTTTTTTAACAATAGCAGGGAATTAACCCTAAATGTTGCATTGTTCATCAATTCAAACTTCATGGTTCAGATCATCTCCTACCTAGAAGGGATGCTTCATTTTGATGGAAAAGATCTGCAATAACTTTTGTTAGTCGGGAAAAAAAATCATAGTTGCAAGTAGGTGGAAAAGAAGCACATAATAATCATGTCATCAATCCATTTACACTTAGCAAATAAGTCTTGTGGGTCTTGTTGGGACCTTCAAACATAATAGGAACTGTCAAGACTTATGACACTAGCAAGAACCTCCACCAAACAGACAACATTCCTTGTTGATAGTTTCATGTTGGTTGGGAATCAACACTACTTGTGCATAACAACTTGCCCACACACTGTCAGAGCTTAAGCAAGGAATTGGAACAAGGAACCGATGGTTCCTAGTTCCTAGGGAACCTTTGACCATGCCCCTTCCTTTCACCTCCAGTCTCCTTCATACTTTCCTGTTGGGGGTTTTATGGGAACAAAGAACCCCTGGTTCTTGTTTCCTATGGAACCTTTGACTACTTTATTACTTAGCCATTATTTTGCCTTTGGCTTTGGGGAATAGGTTGAAAACAAGGGAAAGCCACACAACCAAGAGCACAATATAAATGATGACCCCTAAACAAACTTCTTAGATTGATTATTGATGAGGGATCACACTACATATGCACACAAAAGGAAGGGACTCAAGAAAAAAAATATACAAAAAATTGAGTCCCAATAGTGGCTTTGGTTGGGGACGTGTGCCTCTTGTAGGTACAATGAGAATCTAGATCTTTGGGCTGACCAAAAATGGGGAATGAAAGATTGAGATTGACTCACAAAGGACAACAAAATATGTGCACCACAAAATATCACAACCAACTAACAAGAAACCAAAAGGATAAAAAAAGAATGGATGTGACACAAAATTTTAACACAATGCAGGTTAGTCTTATAGAGAATGGATAAAGTCACTTGCCTTTGTCAATCACCATCCTAATGAAGGAACTAATTTTCCACAAATCACAATTGTTTCCTTCACAAAATTGCAGCAAGTGCAGTCTTCTCCCTTTAAGCATAACCTTGTGATTTCCTCTGAAAAAGTGAAGACATGCCCCATCGTTTACCTTGCCATTGTATGGAAACCATAATAAAATATGCCACTACACCGCTATATATCTCATCATTTATTTCATTAGCAGCTAGGGGAAAATTTTGAAAATTTAGATCAATGCCAAAAGAAACATTGGTATTTTCATACCTACCTCAACCTCCATGTGTGAATCAAGGAAAAAAGAGAATACCTCTAATTCACATTGCAAATAAAAATATGCCACTTCATCTTTTTGACGTGCAGAGGGAAAATCATCCCGAAAAATTTGAAGCTCGGGCATATAAAAAACATGAGCAACCAACTTATCAACCTAGAAACTTTGTTGTTGTTCGACATCATTGTGAACTATATGTTGGTCCCAAGTGAAACACTCAAATTCATGCACCTTGTTATCCATGCTATGAGAAGCTACACCTTCATCTGGAATAAAATCCTTGTACTCAATTTTACTCACCTAATCTTCTCCTAGCAACTTGTTGTGACGTGTGCTACAAAAATAAAACCTATGAAACACTTCTCTTTCCAAATTTAACCCTATAGAATTACTTCCATAGGATCCATTTGAAGTGCACTGTGCATGAGGAAGACAACATGTTGCACACCAAATGAAGATGCTCTCATATGCATCCATATGATCACCCACTTCACAATATTCAAGTGCAAACTCTTCATATTGAACATCATCAGATATACAAACATTTATCTTTGCATTTGTCTCTTCATGTATGGTTGTGCCTATGCTATTCTCATGCAAACAATCAGTAGCAAATTCAAAATTTAAAAAAAGGGACAAAGGAAGGTAATATATTAAACAAGAAGACATCCTCTTTTTCACCATTTGTATGACCAAAATGTGCATGCCTTGTATAATTTTCTACTAAAGTTGGTTCATCTAATGATTCATTTACATACACATCTTCTTTACTATCCATACAACTATAAAAAATAGTAGGGCCATTTCTCTCATTCACGAATTAGATATCATCATTGATTTCTTCATTGCAATTACCCACGTGTGACTAATCCAACTGAAGGTAGGTGCACACATTTTCATCTTCATTTGTACTATTACCATATAATGCATCAAAAAATTCTTCTACCCACCTACAAACATAATCACCACTTGATATTTTTCTTCTACTTGATGTCACCTCCATATAATCACTGTCATCAATAACATGTTCACCACCAACAAATTTTGTTCTTGAGGATAAATATTTTGCAACCATATCCTTTCTCAAATCATCAATAAAATCAAGGCATCGATATTCCTACTACATGTTAACCAAATTAAATTATCCCCATATTGGACTTAGATCAACTTCAAGGAATATATTAATTCAAGAAGGTAAGTTAGGTCTGAAATCATTTGGGATCCAAGAAAGGGCAACAAAAAACCTGTGACTAATGCTAGACTCCCCCTCTTTCCATTTGATGTCTTTCAGTTCTTCAACAAGAGCACTAGGTTATAAAGTGAATTCCTCTTCAAATTTATCCACAAAATGATTCCAAGAGGTAATGGAATGCTTTGGGAAACCATCATACCAATTATTTATATTTCCCATCAATGACCTAATAAAGAATCTCATCCACATGTCCTCATCTTCAAACTGATATTTCTCCATTAAATATGTAAATGCCTTGACATGTGCATCCCCTTGACCACTATCATACCCATCAAACCTTGGCATCAATCTATAGATTGAAGATCTCATTATTTTCCTTTCATAATTGACCCAAGAAAGGTCAAGTTGCATGTAAATGGGATCAAGTAGAAAAATAAGGGGTTGAGAAACCTATTTTCCTATAACAATAGTTTTTCTTTGTGATTGTTGGTATTGTTTTTTTCTTCACATTCTCTTTCAAGCTCATTGAGCTCATCTACACTTAACTTATTTCCAAGTATGGATTCCTGTAGGTTTACATGTGGTTTTTTTCTGTGTTGGGTTAAACATATGAACAACACAGGGTCTCATCCTCGTAATATTCATGGACATTTTCTCTATCATAGCATCTAAGGTTTGACTTATATGTTATATTTGTTGATGTATCCCTTGGGTAAATGAGTCCACTCCAACTATTCATGGCTGGTAATAATTAATTATGCAGGGAATAAAATAGAGGTACAACAAATAATTTGTTTCTTTACCAAGAAAGAAACCATGCTTCAAATTCTCGAAGAATAGAGTACCTTGTGCTTAGTTGTGGTCACTTGATATGTGTTCATGGAACATGAAAAACAACAAAAAATTTGTTCTTGGATAATAGAGCCAACCACCTCACAAAAGTGAGGAAATCCTTGAAGTACACAAACCTCCAAGGAACAAATTTGATTTTGGGTTGCTACCACTAGCATAGTCTTCAAAATATTTTCAACCCAAAAACCCTTGTCATTCTTCAAGTGCAATTTTTTTGGTGTAAGTTGACAAGATTCCAAACTTACCAAAATAAAATAACAATTACAAATCTCTGTTATGAAGGTATTAAAATGTTTCCAATTTCCTAAGACCCAAAAACAACTAATTCATCCCTAGCAACAATGCCATTCTGTTAGGTCTCAAAATCACTACTTCACTTCCTAGAACCAAATCTCACTCACAAGGCTAGGTTTTTTTGTCATGCAAGAAAAATCGACTCATCAATGGAACGCTGAAGGACTCTACGATAACTCTATGAGAGTGGGTTATATCTCCTACACTTTGAGCTCAACTTAGACTCAAGAGGGTATTCCTAGGGCTATACCTTAACATGTATTAAAATCACATAAAATGAACAATAATAAAATAATGACATCCAAACAACTTTATGTATTGGTCCAAAATCTTGTCACTAAAAACAAGAAAAAATGGATATTTGTAAACCCCTATAGAGCTGATATAAATGTACAAGAATAACCCACATGAAACAAATTCATTTGCAACTCATTGAAGATAAATCCTTGGTTATATTTTAATGAATGCACATAGGCTACTCCTACTCCTACACTACTAGTTTGACGTTTTGATGGTGTGAGATTGATGACATGGACTAGAGACCGATGCCTTATTCATTGTGCTACAAAGTCACAAATAACAAAAAATAAAATAATGAAGGAAACATAGAAGATTTGACTTGAGCATTAATGTCACCAATTACAAGAATTATACAATGAGTATAATTGGTAATCCAAACTTAACTACACAAATCCATATGCAATACATATATGAATATTAAAAAGGTTGTAATACATTAGAATATTGTCACATTATCAAAATTTCATTAAATTCGTGTCAGCATGTGTGACAAGGGGAAATCCTGCATAGCAATGAATATTTTCTTAGAGAAATACAAACTTGGAGACATTCATTACACAATAAAAATTAATACAATCTATCATTCACATGCTTTATTGATTCACTTCCCTTCTACAATTGGACATGGCGTGGTTGAAACCTTGGAAAAATCCATGCACCTGTGTAGCCTCCAGTCACCACCAACAAAAACAATCTCCTAAAAAATGACTCAAAATTGCCTTTGACAATACCAAGGCATTAACCCTAATCGATGCACTATTCATTAGTTCAAACTTCATAACTTAGATAATCTCTTGCCTATAATAGAAGCCTTAGATCAATGGAAAATATTTGCAATAACTTTTGGTAGATGAGAAAAACGATTTCATAGCTACAAGTAGGTGGAAAATAAGTGCATAATTATCACACCATCAAGCCACTTACACTTATCAAACAAGTCTTATAGGCCTTGTTAATTTCCTTGTCAAGACCTTCAAACATAGCAAGAACCATTGATAATTATGACCCTAGCAGGAACCTCTACCAAACACCCAACAGTTCCTCGTCAATAGTTTCATGTTGATAAAAAACCAACACCACTTGCATGCAACAAATTTCCCACAGATTGTTGGAACTTAGATAGGGATTGGGAACAAGGAACCAATGGTTCCTAGTTCCTAGGGAACTGTCGATGACATCCCTTCCTTTCACCTTAAGTTTCCTTCATATTTTCCTATCACGGGTTCTATGGGAACCGAGAACCAATGGTTCTTGGTTCCTATGGAACCTTCAACCACTTTATTACTTAGCCAATCTTTTGACTTTGACTTTAGGAAATAAGCTGAAAAATAAGGGGACACCACATAATCAAGAGCACAATACAAATGATGACCCCTAAACAAACTTCTCATATTGGTTATTGACGAGGGATCACACTACATAGGGTCACAAAAGGAAGGGACTCAAGCAAAATTTGACATAAAAAAATTGAGTTCCAACATACTCCTTGGAGTTGTGCTTCTACATATACATTGTAATGATTTTTTTTGTTGAACTATTTATATTTTTTATAAATGAATTATAGGTGGTTGTCCTCATTTTTATTAAAAAACATTTTCAAAAGTGCATGTATTTTTTATATATTAAATTTTCCAACATATATCTACATTCTATATTGCCTAATTAACAATTATTGATGAGTGATGTTTATTCTAGGAGGAAAATCTAATATATATATCCTTTTGAGTGAAAGAAAAAAGCCATGCCACTCTTTTATAAAGAAAAGAGGTAACATAAGTCTAAATTTTTAACTTGAAGAATCTAAAATCTATATATATATTTTAAATTTTAAAATGATGTAAATTAATAAAATATAGATATTTTAGTCTAATTTATGATTATAATTTTTTAAATTAAAAAAATAGTTTAATATTTTAAAAATGTCATTACTATCTAATTACTTTAAAATCATAAAGTAAAGTTTGTGAGATATCAATTATTTTTTAAGGAGCTTTATTTTACAATATTTTTCTATATTATGAACTTGAAATTTTAGTGTACTGAAAAAAATGATACATATTTTAAAAAATGTTTAAAAGTTGTATCTTATAAATTTTTACCACTTTTAATAGATGTATATATGCTCAACCAAGATTATCTTTAATGCAATGATTTTTTCATATTAAATTATAAAAATTATATTTTTCATAATCTCATTAAGATTTATAAAAGAGTATTTTTTTTTTAAAATGTCATATATATGAGTAGAAGTGATTGAAGCATTAAACATTTATATTTTTTAAATTGTATTTGCACCAAATTTATGCCACATATGCATTTGAAGGACACTTCAAACTAGAAAAGTTTTAGCTAGAACAAATCCAACTAGAACGCATTTTTGGTTGGAAATGAATTTTTAGTCGAAAATGCTTGTTTCTTGAAAATCTTCCCAAAAGAGTGACATAGCTTTGTGGTTTCACCCTTTTAGTGAAATAAGTTGTGGTATAGGGCATCATTCATTCAATTTGCTTAGATCAAATATTGCAGTTCAAGATTTAAAGTTCTTTGATTTCATCTATTTCTTTTCAATTTCAAAAAATAAAATCAATTTGATACAGTATGATAAAAAATAAAAAGATTTTATTTTATTTTTGGTGTATATTATTTATTAATTGGTTAAATTATTTTTTATATATTTTGATAAACTTTAAATTTTCTTAAAGAAAAAGTTGAATGTGGATACTATATAAAAGAATGTTCAAAACTTAAAAAATTAATTGTAGTTTTCTATATTTAAAAAGGAAAAATATAAAAATATAAAAGAATCACCCATTAGTCTATCATTAAAAAATAAAAAAATGGGTTAAGGTACATTTACAACATCTAAAATGTCCCAATGCAACCTTATAAACTTTAAGTCACCATTTCCATATGCATTATTACATGGGTGTGATTTAATTATAGTTGTGCTATTTCAACAAGGCTAGGATTTTTTTTAAGATAGCCAAACCATTCCAATTATGTACCCATGTCAAAAAGTAGAGATTTTAGACCCTTAAGGAAACAAAGCTTCCATGTGGCAAATCTATGCTCCAAATGTGTGCCTTCTATGCCTTCACTAATTTCATAATTCTCCTTCACCACTACCATCAACAACCTTTGATCCTCATCATTATTTCATTTGAAAACAATTGCATCCTTGATCAACTTGCAAAATCACTAGTAAAAAATAAGACTAGGACACAACAAATTTGCAAACTAATTAAGAAGACCACAACTTGAACGAGGCTTATGTTGCAATTATAAGTAGTTGGTGTTGTCATTTATGTCAACAAGCTTATGTTGTCATTTATGTCTATAGTTGAATGAGTTTGTTGGAAAAGTGTGAGCAGTTAATGCTTTGATTGGTTGCACTATGTTGTCATTAGTAAAGCTACTAGTGTCAACCTCTAGTGTTTCTTTGATAAGATTTTGCCTATGGTTATGGAAGTGTTGAAGATGATGAGGATGTGTCTCTGGTGCTTGGTTTCCAAGTCCTTTTGAGAAAATTTGATAAAAAGAGGGAAACAATATGTTGCAGTGGTGTTCTAGGTGACAGAGTTGTGTTATGGTTTTGCTCCACATTTCTTCTAAGTTGAAGATCTGCCTAAGTGATTCAAATATGTTGGTAAGAGGTGTTCAGAGGTTTTATATTCAAGAGTTGGTGTGTTGAATCATTGTACAAAAGAAGTTGTGTTCACCAGTGTGTGAATGTGTAGTGTAGAGGTGTATGAGAGAGATTTTTTTGCTTTGCATTTCTCCACAATCATGTTTCAGGTCTTACAATTCTGAAGGGGTGTTGATGGTGTTGGTAGCTTACCTCAGTCAAGAGGGTTAGAGGTTTTGTGCTTTAGAAGATGGTTTTTTGAGTTATATTGTATGCCAGATTTGTCTAAGTGTACTGGGTGTGTACATTCTTCAGGTGGAAGTTGTTGTGAAGGAGTTTGTTGGATTCTAGGGTGTTTGAAGAATATTATAGATCATGTTCAAGTGTGGTGTGTGGTTCACAAGTCATCCTTTGTTTTGAGGAGTGTACTTAAAGTTTAATGGTGTTTGCAAGAGTAACGATCGACCTGGTGTTTACACTACATGCAAAGATGCTTAGTTGTTCGTGGAAGCATGGCAGGGCGTGTGAAGATGGATTTGGGTCCTATCTAAGGTTTTGTGTGGTTCTCCTTCATTCCTTTCCATTGCGGGAATGTTTTGGTGCCAACCTAATTTGAATTTCCACATTTGAGGTGCATAGTCGACCTTGGAGAAGGTTTCAAGGTTGAAGATGGTATAAGTATGAGTTGAGTTGTTGAAGGATGTTAAGATAGACATGAATGATGTGAAGTATAGTGAGTTAGAGTATGAAATCGAGTAATGCAGTATGAGCTTTCATGTGTTAGTTTATTAGATGCAGTGAGCAGAAGGTGGCTAAAATTCTCCAAACAGACTATGAAGGAGTAGATGCCATTTTGGTGGATTCCTTGTTGCATTGAGATTCTTTTCTCTATGTAACATTCCTTCTCTATCTTATTTTCTATTCTAGTAGCGAGCCTTTCTTTTTTGGGCAATGAGCCCTACCGATAGTGAGCCCTATTGTATTCGGTGTTGATATTACTTATATTGTGGGGTAATCCTCATCGTGGTTCTTCCCTTCTTGGGTTTTCCACTTAAATCTGGTGTTCTCTTATGTATGGTGTTAAGTTGTTTCAATTTATGTTATTTAATTTTCATGTTAATTCATCATAATAGATTTAAGGGTTTAATGAATTATTGTGGATCTGATTTTAAGGTACAACTGATTCACCCTCCCTCTCAATTGTCTTGTGCATTCAACAATTGGTATTAGAGAAAGGTTCCTTGGAGAAAATATTAACTGCTTAAGGTAGATCTGGGATGATGCACAAGAAGGAGATACCTATATTTGATGGAACAAACTATGCATTTTGGAAAACATGGATGGAAGGCTTTTTGGAGAATCTGGGATATGATTTCTGGTAATCTATTAAATATGGATACACTATGCCTAAAAATGGTTTGAGCACTTAAGCTAAACTCAAGGCCTATGAAATCAATAGTAAAGCAAGGTATTCTTTCTTGAGTAGTCTCACAAATTCTAAATTAGTGAAAGTTATGAATCTAAAAACTAGTAAAGAAATTTGGGAAAATTTGGAAAGTATTTATGAAGGAGATGATATGGTCAAACAAGATAAGATGCATAACTTAAAGATCACATTTGAGAACCTACGGATATCTGAAGATGAAAATATTACAAGCTATATGCAGAGGGTAGATGAAGTGTTCAACTCCATCAGAGGTCTTGGAGGAAAAGTCATAAAGTTGTTGCTATTAAGGAATCTCAAAATCTAGATTAGTATTCTAGAGATCAATTGTATGGCTCCTTAATTGCATTTGAAATGAGAGAATTTGGTACAAGTAGTGGTGCAAAAGTTGAGACTGATTTTAAGGCTGCAAAAACAAACAAGACTAAAGAATTAGATCAGGAAGATCTTGATGATGTGGAAGCTAACTTTGTAAGAAGGATGAGAAGGGGTACTAGTAAGTACGGAGGTAAGTTTCCTTTCAAATGTTTCAGTTGTGGAAATATAGGTCACTATGTTGAACTAGGTGTCCAAATAGAGTTGTGAATGACAAAAACAAGGAGAACAAAGGTAAGATGATCAAGAAAAGCTATTATGTTAGAGAAGATGTAAGTATTCTGATGATGAATCTGATTATGGAGATGATGATAATGAATGCTTATTCATGGCTTTAAAAGATGCATTTGTTTCTACTAACTTTGAAAGATGTGTGAAGGAATGCCCTTTGAGAGAAAGGATAAGACTGGAGGTACTTTGGTATCTTCTTTTCATGCTAGAAAGGATAAGAACTATTGGATCATTGATAGTGGTTGCTCTAATCATATGGATAAAAACAAGAGTAAATTTGTTAAACTTGAAAATTATGATGGAGGACTTGTTATATTTGGTGATGATTCAAGTGCTAAGATATGTGGAATAGGTTCAATCAGTTTTGATGGCAAGCATAATACTGAAGATGTTTACTATGTTAAAGGCTTAAGACATAACCTCTTGAGTTTTGGAAAAAAGTGTAGCAAAGGGTACACTCTTATGTTTCAGGATGATGGACTTGAGATCAAAAAAGGGTCCAGAACTATGATTTTTGATCGAAGAAGAACAAATGCAATTTTTTATCAGCTCAAGGGTGCTGATGGTCATTGTTTTATGAATCAGATCGATGAAAGTTGGTTATGGCATGGGAGGATGTGTCACATTAATTTTGATAACTTGGTAAGAATCTGTTCAGTTCAAGAAGTAAGAGATCTACCAAAGATTACAAAGCCTATCAATGATGTCTGCAAGGATTTCCATATTGGAAAGCAAACAAGAAGAAGTTTCAAAGGAAAAGAACAATCCTCTACCTGCTAATTGGAACTAGTGCACACAAATATTTTTGGTCCTACAAGAAAAAGAAGTCTTCAAGGTGACAGGCATTTCATGCTTTTAATTGATGATTATTCTAGAATAACATGGGTTACTTTTCTTAAAGAAAAACCTGAAGCCCTAGATAGATTCAAAGCATTTAAAGTTATGATTGAGAATGAAATGGATATGAAGATCAAATGTTTGAGGTTTGATATAGGTGGAGATTTCACCTCCAATGAATTTAACATGTTTTGTGAGAATCATGGCATAAAGAGGCACTTGTCTGCCTCTAGGAATCCTCAGTAGAATGGAGTAGTTGAAAGGAAAAACAAAAGTATTCAAGAAGCTGCAAGAACTATGATGAAATAAGCTAACCTACCAGAAGTCTATTGGAGAGAAGGAATTCATACTGTTGTTTACATACTTAACAAAGTTCAAGAAAAATAAAACAACACAAAGAATCCCTATGAGTTGTGGTATGGAAGAATACCTACTATCAAATACTTCAGAGTGTTTGGAAGAAAGTGTTATATCAGAAGAGATGAAGAAAATATGGGAAAGTTTGATACAAGGTATAATGAAGGAATCTTCCTTAGATATTCTACCAAAAGAAAAGTGTGTTGGTGCTACAACAAAAGATTAAGAAATATTGTTGAGAGTGCAAGTGTTAAGGTTGATGAAGATCTTCAAAACTCAGTGGTCATAGATGGATATGAATCAGATGAACCTAATTGCAAAGAAAAGGAGAAGGCTAAATAAAAGGAAGTACAAATTGAAGAGAAAGAAGCTCCAAAAAAGACCCCTAGAACCCCTAATTATGTGCAAAGAAATAATTCTAAAGAACAGATCATTGGAGACAAAAGAAAAGGTGTATTGACAAGAAGGAAATTTGTTGAAGAAGAGGTAAATCTGTGTTTAATTTCTGAAATCGATCCTAAAATAGTAATTGAGGCATGCAAAAATGAACATTGGATGAAAGCTATGGAAGAAGAACTACTGTAGATTGAGAATAATCACACTTGGGAACTTGTCCCAAAACCTGAAAAAAAAAAAAACATAATTGGATCTAAGTGGGTGTTTAGAAAAAAATTGAATAAGAATGGAGAAGTGGTAAGAAACTGGGAAAGGCTTGTGTATAAGGGCTATTCATAAGTTGAAGGAATATATTTTGAAGAGACATTTTCCCCAATGGTAAGAATGGAAGCTATTAGGATATTTTTGGCTTTTGCAACACACAAGGATTTCAAATTTTATCAAATGGATGTGAAGTTTGCTTTCTTGAATAGAGAATTGGAAGTATACATGGAACAACTAGAAATATTTCATTTATCAAATAAACCTATTGGTATGCAAGGTTGGACAGGTATTTGATACAACAAGGATTCAATAAAGGTATTGTAGATAGTAATCTTTACTTTAAAGTTGAAAAAGATCAAAAATCTTGATTGTGGTTGTGTATGTTGATGACATAATTTTTGGAGGCAATGAAGCTATGTGTAAGAATTTTGCAAAAAAGATGCATAAAGAGTTTGAGATGTCTATGTTTGGGGAGATGAATTTCATCCTTGGGCTACAAATCAATGAAACAAATAAAGACATATTCATTTCACAATCAAATTATGTTAAAGAGATGTTGATTTTTTTTGGAATGGAAGACTCCAAACCGGTATGTACTCATATGGTTACTGGTTGCAAACCAAGAAAAAATGATGAATCCCCTAAGGCTAATAAAAGAAAGTATAGATCAATGTTTGGTGGACTGCTATATCTAACTGCTACTAGATCTAATATCATGCATGCAATTTGTCTTGTAGCTAGATTTCAAGAAGAACATAGAGAGTCACATGTTGCAGCAGTGACTTAAAAATCACTCCAGATCATGGCTTGTGGTATCCAAAGGATAATAATTTCACTTTGAGTGCTTACACAGATGTAGATTGGGCTGGTTGTGTTGAGGAAAAAAAAAGTACAAGTGATGGTGCATTCTTTCTTGGATGTAGATTGGCATCATGGCTAAGTAAGAAACAAGATTCAATTTCTTTATCTACTGCAAAGGCCGAGTAAATTGCAACATCTTGTTGCGCACAAGTGTAGTGGATGAGGAAAACATTGAAGGATATTAGTGTGGTGTTTGATGAGCCTATTTCTATCTTTTGTGACAATACAAGTGTAATAAACATTTCAAAGAATCTAGTGAGCATTCAAGGAAAAAACATATTTCAATCAAATATCACTTTCTAAGAGAGAAGGTTGTGGAGAATAAAGTGAAGCTTGAATATGTGCCTACAAAGGATTATATTGTTGATATTAGATATATTCACTAAGGCTTTTCCTAAGGATACTGTTGAGTATCTCTAGGAGAAGTTGGGGGTTATTGCTCCTACTTCTTTGAAATAGATGTATAAAGAGATGCATCAATCCAGTGGATCTCAAGATTCATTATTTATTCTAGACTAATGTTGGTGGCTACCTCTCAGGGGGAGTAGGTAGTTGCATTGCTGGTTGTTGCAGTCAAAAGAGTGTGTGTTATCATTGTGCAGTGGTAGCTGATTTGGTACAGTTTTGTGTGTGCTCCTAAGGGGGAGTATTTAGAGTAGTAAAGGAAAGGTGTTGTAGATTAGTAGTAAGCAAATTGTTTGATTTCAAAGGAAGAGAATAAATGATATAGATATTATGTCCTTTGCCATTGATGTCAAAGGGAGAGAGAGAAACATGTGAAAAAGAATAAGTAATAAGGGAGAGATAAAGTCATATGAAAAAGGAAAGGAAAAAGTCATAAGGGAGAGAGAAACAAATAAAGAAGACAAGCCACAAAGGGGGAGAAAAGAGAAAAATAAATTGGTATGGTGCAGAGTTGTTGTGTTTTTTATGGTTTTTCATATCATGTGTTGTCATCAATGACAAAGGGGGAGATTATTGAAAGTATGAGCAATTGGTTTTTTCATTGATGTCAACAAGCCTATGTTGTCATTGATGTCTATAGTTGAATGATTTTGTTGCAAGAGTGTGAGCAGTTGATGCTTTGATTAGTTGCACTATGTTGTCATTAGTAAAACTACTAGTGTAAACCTCTAGTGTTGCTTTGATAAGCTTCTATCTATGGTTATGGAAGTGCTGAAGATGTTGAGGATGTGTCTCTGGTGTTTGGTTTCCAAGTGATTTTGAGAAAATTTGATAAAAAGAGGAAACAATATGTTACAATGGTGTTCTGGGTGATAGAGTTGCGTTGTGGTTTTTCTTCACATTTCTTCTAGGTTGAAGATCTACTTGTGCGGTTCAGATATGTTCGTGAGAGGTGTTCAAAGGTGTTATATTTAAGAGTTGGTGTGTTGGATCGTTGTACATAAGAAGTTGTGTTCACTAGTGTGTGACTGTGTATTATAGAGGTGTTTGGGAGAAATGTTTATGCTCTGTGTTTCTTCACAGTCATGTTTCAGGTCTTGCAATTCTAATGATGTGTTGATGGTATTGGTATTTTTACCTCAATCAGGAAGGTTTGAGGTTTTGTGCTTTAAAATATGGTTTTTTGAGTTATAGTGTATGGTAGAGTTGTCTGAGTGTACTGGGTGTGTACATTCTTCAGGTGGAAGTTGTTGTGAAGGAGTTTTTTGGATTTCAGGGTGTTTGAAGAATATTCTAGATCATGTTCAAGCATGGTGTGTGGTTTCCAAGTCATTCTTTGGTTTAAGGAAGTGTGTACTTAAATTTTAATGGTGTTTGCATGGGTAACGATTGACCTGGTGTTTACACTACATGTGAATATGCTTAGTTATTTGTGGAAGCGTGGCATGGCGTGTGAAGATGGATTTGGGTCCTTGCTAAGGTTTTGTGTGTTTCAACTTCATTCCTTTCCATCACAAGAATTTTTTGGTGCCAACCTAATTTAAATTTTCACATTTGAGGTGCATAACCGACCTTGGAGAAGGTTTCAAGGTTGAAGACGATATAAGTATGAGTTGAGTTGTTGAAGGATGTTAAGATAGATGCAAGAGATGTGAATGATGTGAAGTGCAATGAGTTAGAGTGTGAAATTGAGTAATATAGTGTGAGATTTCATGTGTTAGTTTATTGGATGCAGTGAGCAAAAGGTGGCTACAATCCTTCAATCAAATTGCATAAATGTAGATGTCATTGTGGTGGATTCCTTGTTGTATTGAGATTCTTTTCTCTATGTAAAATTCCTTTTCTATATTTTTTTCTATTTTGGCAGTGAGCCTTTCTACTTTGGGTAGTGAGCCCTATTGTATTTGATGTTGATATTACTTATATTGTGAGCTAATCCTCACCATGGTTTTTCCATTTTTGGGTTTTCTATGTAAATATGGTGTTCTCTTGTGTATGGTGTTATGTTGTTTCAGTTTTTGTTATTTACTTTTCATGCCAATTCATCATATATATTTAAGGGTTTAATGAATGAATGTGGATCTAAATGTTGATGATGGTTTACAAGTTTTAAGGTACAAATGATTCACCCCCCTTCTCATTTTTCTTGTGCATTCAACAACTTACACATATTAATGCTCAATTATGATGACTAATATGAAAAGGTAAGTAGGAACATTGAGTTTCATATGGGTGTAACAAAGTCTAACATTATAATTGCACAACCATTACAATGAGTTTATCTACAACAATATTTAATTTTAGTGTTTATGAATCAATTAAATGAATATGAACATGATATTCTAAGAAGGTAATAGCAGCAAGTTGAGCAATGAATAATGTCCATTATTGGTGAGAAAGGGTCTGCTCATGGGTAGAGTTATTCAATTCCTCTTTTATATTTCAATGAGTATTTATTATGTGTTATTTTATGTTTCCTTAAGTTTGTGTGAGTGTAACCTTTCTAAATATAATGTTATAATTATGAATACTATTGCAAGTTCTAATTTGTTGATTATTCTTCTATTGATTGTTAAATGTTCCTCCACATATACTAGAACCAACTCACTACCACATCATTTATTTATACAATGGCACACGAGTAGTTTGTATTGTTTCATGTCATCAATCCATATTGTCATGTTAGTAGGTCCATGCCACCATATTAGTTGTCACATCATCAAGGCCATGCCACTGCCACATCAATAGAGACACATTAGAATTTATACAACCCAATCATTCCCATGCTAGTATGATTTCATCACCTACCTTAGTCATTCCTTGTCCATGAGTAATGGCATTTTAATTTGAAATTGAAACTTCAACATGTTTGTTCTCACTCATATGAAATTCAATTGAAGTCAATTTTTTTGATTGGCTATTTGTTTGATATTGACGTAGTGGTATATCCATTTTTAGATACTATTCATCTAGTTCTTGGTATTTAAAATTTTATATACAACTTGTTGAGTCATTTTTATTTTGGGAACTTCTACGACTCTATTCTTACACATACAAACTATTTCAATTTTTTTTGAAGCACACAAATTTTCATGCACTTCACAATGATTCTCTTGGTTTGCTCTTATTTTTCCTCAACAATATACTATCACATTCTTGTTCCTTTATGTTATTCTTTTTCATAACATTATAACTAAGAAATTTTCATAATTGATTTCAAAATACAACGCCTTTTTTTTAATCTTATACACACATGGAAGATTAAGTCTTAGTTATAAATCTTGCATATAAATTTATACATATTCTTTCTTACAAATTCTAGTTTACATCATATGATTATCACCTTAGATAAGATATTATGTCTCACGGTAAGATAATTTTAAACCCTCCTCTAGTTTATAAGGTCAAACTCAAAAATAAAAATTCAAAGTCTTTTACCATACAAATATAAATTCTCATCCATAACAAAGGTTTAAGCCAACTCTCTACATTTATTTACAACTCATATCTTTTAATACATTATAATAAAAAATACTATGTGGAATATTGTAATGTCCTTTTTTAATACTTTTATAAAATCGGTATTTTTTTGTATTTCCTATCTATGCAAGGAATAAGGACTCTCTCTATGAATTTAATAAACTCTAATAAATCATATAAATTTTTATGTAAAAAACACTAACAATTCCACCAATGCATGAATAATACTAATAGTAGCCTTAAATATCAACATTTATTTTGACAACCCTTTGTATTACAAATATTATTATTGCAATTAGTTTTTGATAGAGGAAAAAACGGGTTTTACAGGGACCTGAAACCACAGAGTTTACAAGCCATAATAAAATAGATCATCAAAGTACCCAGAGGCAGAAAGGTTGCAAACATAAATAAACAGAAAAGGACAACAACCACCAGCATAAAGCTAGCAAAAAGACAACAAGAAGCCAACAAAAAAAAGCACAACCTAAACTAACCAAGAGACTTTAAAGTCTCAACAACTTTAGCTTCCAGGTTGCACATTTCCTGGGCCACCTTCTTCAGGTCCTGAGTCTCCAGAGGTGAAGAATCCACTCTTTTCTTCATGTTGGCTCTAGTTCTCTTTGAAGGGCCAAAATCCTCCTGCTTGTTTTTGCTCTTATCAGCTTCAAGATCCACAATTAACGACCCCTACTGGGTGTTTTCCATTTTTCCACCAAAGCGCTCAAGATAGTGGCATTTTTTTTGACAATTCTGTGGTTATGGTCAAGGGTAGTTTTCATTGTTTCCTTGATCTTACCAATTTCCTTTTCCAGGTTCTTGATCTTGTCCTCATTGTCTTTCAGATTTTCAATGAGATCAACCGCTCTTTGAAATCATTCCACCATAGCCATCTTCTCTTCCACAGTCCATAAGACCTCCACCGAACTTTGAGACGCCACTTTAGCTTCCAACAACTCCAACTTGCTAGTGAGTGCCTTATTTTTCAACTTGATTTCCTTTATCTGATGGAAGGCCCATTTCAAAATTCTAAAATGGTCAATCGCTCCATTTCTGGCCATTGTAAGAATATCTTCATGAATTTCCCTATTCAGCTTAAAAAAGTGGTCTTCAGGGTCAAGGTCCCCGAGGGAAATGGGTCTTTTTTCTTTGTCAGTGGTATGAAATGAGACAAGGGAGTCCTCCTTATCTTTGGGGTCAGCAGGGTCCTCGTCCGGAGAATCCCCCGAATAGGAAACCAATTAGTTGGGCACTTATAAAATGTTGATATAAACAACAAAGTCACAAACAAAACCCTCATGCATATGTTTTTTAAAATAACATAGATAAAAGAAAGCAATAACAAATACCCAACTCACAAATTTACCACAATAATAAGATAAACAAGAGTACAACTACCAAGGAACGACAAAAATAAATAACACAAATATAGTAATTGTTGTAGTTGGAATCAACACCAAAATTGTACTACCAAAAAATATTATAAATGTAATGATTGTTGATACAAACTATTGTTGTAAATATCATCACCATGAAAAGGTATTGTAAAATTATTGTAGTAGAATTATATTAGCGGTACTATTGCATTGACCTACAAAGTAATACTTAGTGGCTATATTGTAGCAAACTAAAAATTAAAAACAATTTGTAATCTTCTTTGTGTGATGACAATTCTTGGATGAAATCGCTTCAAAGAACTAAGGGTTTTCATCCTCTACTCTTATTTGGGAACTAAGAGAGTTTTTATCCTCAAAATCTCCACACTCCAAAAGTTTTTATCCTTAGGAGAAATAGATGAAAATAAGTGCTCAAACTATAACATAAAAAAGAGGCTTGATTTCATAAATAGGATGGTTTCATTTGAGTGATCACCTCCTTTTTATAGAATCCATTTTGGCATCTTTTATTTTCCCTCTTGAAATTTCCCTCCAAAAGTGCCTGCTAAAATTTTGTTAGTAAAATATTACATGTGTTTATTATTTCTCATTTAGATGGCCTACTTTATTAACTAATAATAACATTTAAGTTTTCCTTTTACAATGTTTAAAAAAATTATTACCAGGACTAACTTAAGACATCATAATTAAAATATTTTTTATTTTATCTCTTAGCCTATGTAAAATAAATAAATAGGCTACATATCTCCCAATTATCTTATTTCTAAAAATGTGACATGAAAATCAACTCTTCCTAGAATTATTTTCCCTCAAGCAATTGAAAACTTGGATGTTTAAGTACCTTGACTCTTTCCCATGTAGCATCTTCAATTGGGATATTTTTTTAGTGCACTAAATATTCTGTTATGCTCATGTTCCTCCATTTCTTCTCTCTAGTATTAATGATGGCTTTTGAAATAAAATTATCTTTCCTTCATCATCTAGAAGAAAAAACTCAACTAAAGGAGTGATATTTTGTCCCAGATCCCTTTTGAGGTCCAAAACATTAAATTTTTTATGAATCATACTATGCTCTGGTAATTCAAGCTCATATGAAACTTCCTCAATCCTTTGCTTGATCTTGTAAGGTATGTAGAAATGAGACTTTTGCTTCTCATCTCCATTTATCTTGAGAGAAAATTTTCAATATGGTTGGAGTCCAATGAAAACCATGTTTCCAACCCTAAAAGTTTGCTTAGTGTGACATTATTTTGCATACATTTTTTGATGGTTTTGTGATCACTTGAGGTTTTCCTTAAGTGACTCTAAAATTTCTTAGCTCTATTTGACCAATTCTCCAGCTACTTGTACTCTACTATCTATGATGACTAAATCAATAAAAGTTAGAGCTTCATAACTATATAAAACCATGAATGTAGTCATAATTATGGACATGTGGGGGAAAGTGTTGTAGTAATGGTACCCCAAATGGAGCCATCTAATCCATGTAATTACATACATGGATTAGATGGCTCTATCTAGGGAACCATTGCTATCAAGTTTTATTTCAAAGATATCAAGAACCATTATTGATAATCTCTAAAACTTTGCTAAATAATTGTCTATAGTGTTGTACTATCTTAGTTGAGTCAACTCCTTGAAGCAGATCTTAGAGGACCTTTCTTATCAAACATATATATTAATTTGAATAAATTCATCATATATGTCAATGAGATCATGCCCTTAGATAACCAGTAAATAGTACAACCACTTATATGTTATTCCTTTCAAAATGAGGGGTAGTAAATTTTATGGCCTTTCTTCATACATAGGGTTTACTAAAAAATATGTGCCTAGTTTTAAAACCCAATCATGAGTAGTATATTTACTTGAACCATAAAAAATATGAAAATTTAGATTAACCAATTTATGTTTCAGATATCTATAAGATTGATTTGCAATTATCTTCTCTCATTCTTTGGCCCACTTCTTATTTTTAAACTGCAAAAGTTGTTGAGGGACATTTTTGGATGAAATTCAAGTCTAAGAGTTTTATACTCATCAAATAAGCTACAAAGTTATCTTTAGTATAATTTTTCTTTTCTATCTTTGTTTTCTCTTCTTCTCTTTATAAGAATTAGGTTGGAAGGGGTTGGATGTTGAATTGGTCATGGTCTTATTGTTTTCAAAATCACTTTTCACTTGGAGTAGTTTGAATAGGTCTTGGGATACTTAGGTTCTCCCTTGTTTGCAAAAGTTGTGCTATAAGGTTTTTCATTTGTTGTTGGCCTTGGCTCATATTAAAAATATCATCATATTCAATTTTTATCTTCTCTTCATATATTTGAACACCAACTCTAATGTCTCTTTTACTAGATTGCATTAAAAATGTTAGTTTTCCTTACAAATTGGCAAGATCAATTATTTGATATCTTTGTAATGTCAATTTTTAATACTTTTATAAAACCTACAATTTTTTGTATTTACTACCCATTTAAGGGATAATAATTACCTCTATAAATTTATTGAACTCTAATAAATCACATAATTTTTTTATGCAAACAAAAATAACAATGATATTCTCAATTCTGTCAATGTATGACTGAATATTGATAGTGGCCTTAAATATCAACATTTATTTTCGACAAACCTTTATATATTGCAATTGTTATTATTGTAGTTGGTTGGACGCTTATTAAATACTAATATAAACAAAAAATATACAATTGAAACCCTCATACATACATTGTTTAAAATAACATAGATAAAAGGAAGCAACAACAAAGAATTTGCAATCAAAACTATTTACAATTTGGGCATCTATTAAACAAATGTCTAGTCTAGAAAAAAATATCAATAGAATAAAATATCAAGGATCTTGTGAAACCTGCACGTCTAAATTAGATTCCCCTCACTTTATTGAATGATAATCTTATGGAATATAGTCCCTTAGTGGTTTATAATGAGGAGACATGTAAGGACAAGGAATTATACCGATATCGCTTCCATAAAGACATTTAAAGTTGTTCAAATCTCAAGAGAATAATCCTTTTTAAGAGGAGTGCAATAATTAGGGAAAAAGGATAAGGTAGGACTTGGGTCATTTCCATTGGGACAATATAATTCCCCAAGATAAAAAAACTAGTAAAATAAATTTTTGAAGCAAGTAAGGAGGAGCAAAGAGAAAGATTCAAAGCCAAGCATGAGAAGGATAATTAGGGTATTAAATTTTTGAAGCAAGTAAGGAGGAGCAAAGAGAAAGATTCAAAGCCAAGCATGAGAAGGATAATTAGGGTATTGCATCTTTAGGATATAAAAACAATAATAACAAGTAGAGTGTAACCTAATGGAAATTGGCGAGATTGGAAAAATCCAATGGATGGCTCACAAATAGTTACAACTAATCCCCACCCATTTCTGAAAAAAAAAAGAAGTAAAAGGACATGAGAAAAACTATAGATGTGAGAATAAATTTGAAAATAGGAAGATCAACAATAAGAGAAACAAGATCCAAAGAAACAACTAAAGAAGTATCCAACTGAAAATAAAAAATATATGGAGATGTCTACATCCATAAGAAACAAAAAATAAAGACTCTCTCTTGGAAAATTAAAGGTCTAAATATCCCTCACAAGCAGATGTTGCTTAAGAATCATATAAAAGAAAACAAGGTGGATATATCTCTCATTCAAGAATTTAAAATAAATTTTTTTTGTTTGAAATGATTTCTAAATAGATCTTGCTAGTTGTTGAGTTTAGTATTGGTGATGCTAAAGTTGCTTCAGGGGGTTTGATCACCCTTTGGAACCCTTTGAAGCTAAAAGAGAAGGAAATTCACAATTCTGAAAACTAAATTCAAGTTTTCTTACTCAGAGTAGATACTAAAGAGAATGGAACCTTGTTAATGTATATGCTCCAAATTTTAGACTAGAGAGAAGATCCCTATAAAACAAGTTAGCGTCAAGGATATTGAGTAATAAATAACTAAATGGATTGTTGTTGGTGACTTCAACTCTCCACTGGTCCCTTCTACAAAGTTGGGTGTAGTTGAGGATTACTCCAAAATTATGTTAGATCTAGCAAAATTTTCAGCTAATGCTAGTTTGATAGACATAGAGATTCAAGGAACCTCTTTTAATTCGTCAAGTAGAATAACAGGTTATCACCTTATTCAAGTCAAACTAGATAGATTCTTATTTTTGTTGATTGGAGAATAATGGCAAATCTAAATTTCTCTGCTAATCCCAGGGTTGGTTCTAACCATAACCCTTTGATCCTAAATTGAAATGACACAAAAATAAAAGGTCCTTATCCCTTCAAGTATGAAGTCATGTGGTCAACACACCCTCAGTTCAGAGAGTTCATAGATGTATAGTGGAACCAACTTTAGAGTGGGTCAACTATGTATAGATTGACAAATTTTTTTGTTAGAGTAATCATGCATTAGCTAATAATTAATTAATATTTAATTGATTATTAGTCTAATTTATTCTCATGCACTTAAGCTAAACTTAGGAGTTCTTTTTTTTGTTAACTATAGTGAACTTTTATTTGATCATTATATCTCATCACATAGGATGTTGACACTTGTCATGATCTAATCCCTTTATCATTTAGGGTTGCTCCTATAAAGCACTCACCCTCATTGTATCATCTCACGATCTCCTTGAAGACTCTTGAGGTTCATTTTGTAAGTATTTTCTTGTTGCTAGGATATAGCAAATCATTATTTGCAATTCTCTTTGCATGGAAGGTGTTTTTGTTCGTTGTTTGATCTTGTGTCTCATGTTTATTCACAATTCTAACAAATTTAAAAAGAGTGAAGTAGAAGGTGAAATAATGAAACAAAACCCCTTTGAAAATACCTTTGAACAAAAAGAAATTTTGACTCAGAAGTTAAAATAAATACAAGAAAAATAGAAAAACAAGATACTAATGAAAATTTAAGTAAAGAGGAATATACCCTAAGAAATGAATGACAATGATTTGTGAGAAAAGAGGAAAATATTTTGGAGACATAAATCAATAATAAATTGGCTCACTCAAGGAGACAAGGACACTAATTTCTTCCACTAGTCCACTCTAAAACATAGAAAAATAAATACTATATCAAGTATGACAACAAAAGAAGGAAACATTGTTGACTTGAAGGAAGAAACATGGACAAAATTAGTTCAAAATATTTCCAATCTTTTCTCAAAGAGCTAAATAAGGAGAGAAACCAAAATATAGAAGAAATATTAGATTTGATCCCAACCATATTAAATTACTTCATGACTAGAATAGTTTCAAAGGAGGAAGTTATGAAATTTGTCTTCTCTTTTGACCCCTTTAAAGCTCTTGGGCTGAATGGGTTCCCTCCTTTATTCTTCCAAGATTTTTGGGACATAGTTGGGTGAGAAAAATATTATGCTACCGAGGATTTCTTCAAAGTAGGATATATTCTGAAGCAGTGAACAACACTTTTATTGTCTTTATTCCTAAGATAAATGAACCAAAAAGCATGTTGGACTACAAGCATGTTAGTCTATTCAATACAACCTACAAAATTTTATCCAAAATATTGGCTAACAAAATCCAACCTTACATGGAATGTTTTGTATGCCAAAATAAAAAAGGGTTTGTGAAGGGAAGACAAATTGTAGACACCTAAAAATGTCTAACACATTCTTCTAATTCATCATTTCCCATCATCATCACACCTCACACATTCTTCTAATTCATCATTTCTTGTCATTGTCACTCATCACCCCTTTCATCACTCTTACTTAAATAATTTTTAATTATTTGATTAAACTAACCCATTTTCTCACATTAATTAAATATTTTTTTAATTATTTAATTAAAGATCATGCATTATTTTTTATCTCTCGTAATTAAATAATTTCTTAATTATTTAATTAGCTAATTATTCCTCCAAAATTAAATTAAATAATTTAATTTATTTAGTTTGCACATTCCTCTAAAAATAAATAAAATCTAATAATAGCATGTTCCATCTTTATTCTTCCAAGCCCTAAAATTAGAGACCAAGCTAAATTTAGTGATCATTCCTAAACATAGTGAGTGAACTTCACTTCATCTCTCCATGCAAACTCATGCATGATCATCCTGATCTCTCATCGATCATCATTCATCAATCTCATCTCATATCCTAAAAACCTATAAATCAAACATCCTTTGATCATTCAATCACTTCTCGAATTCACATCCAAACTCCCTTGATTCAACAACTAAACTCTACTCAATTCATCTTGATCTTGCACAACAAGGTTATGCTATGTTTAAGAGAAATCCACATATCATACAAAACAACATTGTTGGCAAAACAAGGATAGACAACTGAGAAGGGGGGGGGGGGTGAATCAGTTGTTACCAAAATCAAATTTATACAACATTAATTAACCTTAAATCTCATATCTAATAAATAACAATGCAAGCATAAATCAATAACACATCAGAGACATATGAACACCAAGATTTTATACGTGGAAACCTTGTTAGGGGAAAAACCATGGTGGATGTTAGTCCACAAGATTAAACCCTGTTAGAAGTATAATGAAGAATAAAAGAGGAATGCACTTGCATTTAGGCACACTGCCTAGAGCACACTGCTCAGAGGAAGGCTCACTTCCTTACATACAATAATAAGATTAATTCCATCTGATGAGATTGAATTGAAGTAATAGCTTCTACAAAAGCCTGATTATGGTTCTAGTTAGGCACACAAAAACTTCTACACACTCTTCCACACTCTGCTATGCTCTTGAATGATTTGACCTTTATTCACACGTGTACATCTGTCTCACACACTAAGCATTGCCTCAAAATGAGGAAAACAAACATTTATATATATCCGCTATACGGATTTACATCCACTATTCAATCGGCTTCGAATAAAGAATAAATTACAACTATCAGCCTCAATACATGAATAAATTTCAATGCGCACCAACACAAGTCAGTCACAACATAGAGAGGACCCAAAAAAACACCTTCAAACATGCCAAACAATAAAATATTAATCTTCATGGATCCGCAACATGCTACTACCATCATGTCAGCCAAGAACATGAAAACTCGAGCACACATCGGAAAAATCACCGATCACAAACACTCTGATCAATGCGGACATACATAAAGGATAGAGTATGATCTAGAATCATCCATGAACATCATAGGTACATGTGCAACACATGAAATTTCCATAATTTCATCCTCTTCATCAAAGAACACCATCTACAAAAATTGAATAACTGTAGGAACACAGATCTTCATAACTTCCACAAATATTGATGCGAACCTTTGAAAATTCCAGACAACATACTAGAAAGATTCAGCAATAGACCCTTTGAAGCACACCTTTAGATCTTCAACGCACAAAAATTTCCAATCTTTTGACCTTCTCAGCTTCACTGGCTGCCCGCAATATTGTTTTTACAATTTTATCAATATCCTCGACATATACATCCTTAAGCACCATCAATGCTAATAGTGTTGACATCAATGACAACCACATATCAGCAATGCAACCACAACATCCAACAATCTCCCCTTTTGGAATTGATGGCAACACATGATCTGAAAAATAATGCCACCAACCAAACTAGCTCTTCTCCAACAATCTCCCCCTAAGATTGTGCACTCTTTTCCTGTTTCCTTCTTCCATGTTTTTCACATTGCTCTTCTCTCCCCCTTTGACATCAATGGAAAAGGTACACATGCTTTGATCACATATTTGAATCATCTGACTACTCCCTCTGAGTAGTAGCCACCACAACATCAATCCGGAATAAGATATGGCTATGAATTCACAGACTGATGCAAAGACCTGCATCTTAGTTTTGATTAGGAGGGGAAAGCACCCCTAGCTTGCCTCTGAGGTACTCAAAAGTATCTTTAGGCAAAATATTATTAAAGATGTTTGCAATTTTCTCCTTGGTAGGTATATACTCCAGTCTAACTTCTTTGTTACTCACTTTATCTTTCAAAAAGTGATATTTGATGGATATATGCTTTGTCTTTGAATGTAGCAGTAGATTCTTGGAAATATTAATGGCACTTGAATTGTCACAGAATATGGCAATGGGTTCTTCATACTCAATTCTGACATCTCTCAACATTTTCTTCATCCACAATACTTGGATACAACTATTTGCAACAACAATATATTCTGCCTCAGCAGTACACAATGAAACGTAATTCTGCTTTTTGCTTAACCAAGATACCGATTTCTTCCCTAAGAAGAATGCACCGCCACTAGTACTCTTCTGTCATCCACATCTCCTTCCCAATAAACATCAGTGAAATCATTCACGATAAGATCATCATCCCTAGGATACCAAAGACCAAGATCAACTGTCTCTTTCAGGTATCTGAAAATTCTTTTCACAATAGTTACACGAGATTCTTTAGGATCAGCTTGAAATCTAGCAACCATGCATACAACATTCATTATATCTGGCCTAGTCTGAGTCAAATAGAGTAATCCAACAATCATTGACCTGTATCTTGTCTGATTTTCTTTAGGAGAATCATCATTCTATGTAAGTTTGCATCGAGTTATCATAGGTGTACCAACTAGCTTTGAATCTTCCATGCCAAACTTTTTCAGTAGCTCTTTCACATACTTAGTCTAAGATACAAAAATTCCATCATCTAACTGAGTGATTTGCAATCCTAAAAACAATTTCAACTCTCCTATCATTGAAATTTCAAACTCACTTTTCATTTCATCAACAAACTTCATACACAAATCATCATCACCTTCAAAAATAATATCATTAACAAGGACTTCAATGATCAATTCTTTATTCTGATCCAACTTGAAATACAAATTGTTGTCAACAATACCTTTATCGAATCCAAGCTTCAATGATTATTTATCCAATCTAGCATACCAAGCTCTAGGACCTTGCTTAAGTCCATATAGAGCTTTCTTCAATTGACATACCATGTCTTTTTCATCAGTCAATTGAAATCCATCTAGTTGTTCAACATAGACTTCTTCTTCTAGCTCACCATTTAGAAATGTTGACTTTACATCCATCTGGTAGACTTTATAATTATTGAAAGTAGCATAAGCAATAAGTAATCTTATAGCTTCAATTCTAGCAATAGGGGAATTTTTTTCTTCAAAACCAATACCTTCCATATGTGAGTATCCTTTGCAAACCAGTCTTGCTTTGTTTCTGACCACTTCACCTTGCTCATTCAACTTATTCCAGAACACCCACTTGGTTCCAATCAAATTTTTGTTCTGAGGTCTAGGAACAAGATCCCATGTATCATTCTTCTCTATCTGCATTAGTTCTTCTTTCATGGCTTCCATCCAATGTTCATCTTTGCATGCTTCATTGATATTGCTAGGCTCAACTTTGGAAATTAGACAATACTCTTCCAAAATTATTCTTCTAGTTTGCACACCTTTGATCTTATCTAATATGATCTGTCTGCCAGAGTGATTTCGCCTTACATATTAGGGAGTTTTAGGATTTTATTTGACTTCTTGTTCTTGTGTTCTTTCTTTTGCACTTCTGCCGGTCTCTGCTTCCTGATTCTCTTGGTTCACTAGAACAATTTGAAGTTGATTATGTGTCTAAACATTATTTCCATTGTTAGTATTATCAAATTGGTCATCTGATTCATATCAACTACATCTGGATGGTCTAACAATATCTTCATCAACTTTGACATTTGCACTTTCAACCATTTTCATTAACCTCTTATTAAAGCACTGGTAAGCTTTACTTATAGTAGAGTAACCCAAAAAGATTCCTTCATCACTTCTAGCATCAAACTTGCCTATATCATCATCTCTCTTGATGTAACATTTTCTTTCGATTTTTTTGAAATAATTGATAGTAGGCTTATAACCAAACCATAGCTCAAAAGGTGTCTTACCAGAATTACTGTTGACATACACCCTGTTAATGGTATACACAACAGTACTTACAACTTCTCTCTAGTAGAAATGAGGAACATTTGCTTCTAGCATCATGGTTCTAGCAGTGTCTAGAATGGTTCTATTCATTCTTTCAACAACTCCATTTTGTTGAGGGGTTTGGGGAGCAGATAACTGTCTTTGGACTCCATGCTCTTCACATAAATAATTGAATTCCTAGGATGTGAATTCACCACCTTTGTCTGATCTTCTAACCTATCTCATTCTCTACCATAGCTTTGGAACTTTGGAACTTTTCTAATGCTTCATGTTTTTCTCTTAAGAAACCAACCCATATCATTCTAGAATAATCATCAATGAGCAACATAAAATACCTTTCACCTTGTAGACTTCTGATTCTGGATGGATCACATAGATCAGTATGTATCAAATCCAATACTCTATTAGAGCTATATTGTTTGCTCTGGAAATAATTTCTTGTTTGCTTTCCCATCTGACATTTCTTGCACATAGTGTTTGTAGGCTTTACTAACCTAGGAAGATCTCTGACTGCTTGAGTAGTGCTTATCTTGATAATGTTATCAAAGTTCACATGACAAAACCTCTTATGCCATAACCAACTTACATCAATTTGAGAAGTTAAACAACTTTCACTAGCAACACTCAAATGAAAGATATTACCTTTTGTCTTTGTACCTGAAGCAATCATATTTCCAAAACTTCTCCTTATTTTTCACTTACTATCCTTGAATTGTAGATCGTAACCCTTGTCTACCATTTTTCCAACACTTAACAAGTTATGCTTTAAGCCTTCTACATAAAGAACATCATCAGTATTATGATTACCGCCAAAAGAAATAGTGTCTTTGCCACGAATCACATCGGAAGTGTTGTCTCCAAATATTACAACACCACCATCATAGTCTTCCAATATTACAAACTTGCTTTTGTCACTAGTTATATGACGTGAACATCCGCTATCAATTACCCACTTATCCTTTTCTTCAATTTTTTTTGCAAGATCTTTCTCAACATTCACATTACTTGTAGATTCAGTGGACACCTGACCATTTTCTTTGATAGCAATAAATACCCATTCATCTTCATTTCTAGTTTCTTTATCAGATTCTTCATCAGTTACACCTTCTTTAGCATAATAACACTTCCTTTGAAATCTAGTCTTCTCAGGTTTGTACTTAGAAAATCTTTCAAGACATCTAGATGCAAAATGACCTATTTTACTGTAGGAAAAACATTTAATAGGTAACTTTCCTTTGTACTTACCATGACCTTTGGCTTCTCTTTTCACAATCAATGCTTCTAGTTCTTCTAGTTCTCTTTCTTCATCTTCAATTTTTTTCATCTCATATTCATATTTGAATGTCCTTTTGGAAATCTCACCCAAATTGTATCTCTGTTGGATTTTTCCGGATACTATAGCTTTGAATACAGATTCAGTCTTAGGAGCAGATTCACCAAATTCACTTAATTCAAAGGCAACAAGTTTTCCAATCAGCATGTCTCTTGTAATATTTGTTATTGTCCTAAGTTCATCAATAGCATGAGCTTTTGTTTTGTAGGACGGAGGCACATATCTAAGTATCTTAGCCACAATTTCTTCTTCATCCAAGGTTCCACTGACACGTCTAATGCTCGTCACCAGTTCATTTATCTTTTGAGAGAAAGAGAGGATGTTCTCATCTTCACTCATCTTCATGTATTCCCACTTTCCTTTTAAACTTTGTAGCTTAACACTTTTCACTAGTGCATCTCCTTCATATAATGTTTCTAGCTTTTTCTAGATTTGGTATGCAGTCTTTAATCCTAACACATTTTTCATCTCCAGATTTGTCAAAGCACTCAACAAAGCTTCAATAGCCCTGGTATTAGCTTCTACTTGCTTGATCTCATCTTTAGAGGACAAACCATTTTGAGGAATAGTATATGCACTTTGTGTAATCTTCTAGAAGGGTTCTCCAATGCACTTCAAATGACACTCCATTTTGACTTTCCATAAAGAGTAGTTTGTACCATCGAATCTAGGACTATCCTTCTTGTATGATGCCATCTCGGATCACCTCAAGATGTTAGGCTTCTTTAGAGGATCTAGCTCTGATACCAATTGTTGGCAAAACAAGGATAGACAACTGAGAGGGGGGGTGAATCAATTGTTACCAAAATCAAACTTATACAACATTAATTAACCTTAAATCTCAGATCTGATAAATAACAATGCAAGCATAAATCAATAACACATCAGAGACATATGAACACCGAGATTTTATACGTGGAAACCCTTTTAGGGGAAAAACCACGGTGGATGTTAGTCCACAAGATATACCCTGTTAGAAGTATAATGAAGAATAAAAGAGGAATGCACTTGCATTCAGGCACACTGCTCAGAGGAAGGATCACTGCCTTACATACAATAATCAAATTAAGTCCATATGATGAGATTGAACTAAAGTAATAGCTTCTACAAAAGCTTGATTATAGTTTCGGTTAGGCACACAAAAACTTCTACACACTCTTCCACACTCTCCACAAACTCCTTCACACTTTGCTCTGCTCTTGAATGATTTGACCTTTATTCACACATGTACATATTTTGCACACATTGAGCATTGCCTCTAAATGGGGAAAAAAAACATTTATATATCCACTATATGGATTTACATCCACTATTCAATCGACCTCAAATAAAGAATAAATTACAATTGTCGGCCTCAATACATGAATAAATTTCAATGCGCACCAACACAAGTTGGTCACAACATAGTGAGGACCCAAACAAACACCTTCAAACACACCAAAAAATAAAAGATTAATTTTCATGGATCCGCAACATGCTACTACCATCATGTCGGCCAAGAACATGAAAACTCAAGCACACATCGGAAAAATCTTCGATCACGAACACTCTGATCAATGCAGACGTACAAAAAGGATAGAGCATGATCTAGAATCATCCATGAATGTCACAGGTACATGCGCAACACATGAAATTACCATAATTTCATCTTCTTCATCCAAGAACACCATCTACAGAAACTGAATAATTGTAGGAACATAGATCTTCATAACTTCCACAAATCTTGATACGAACCTCTGAAGATTTCGAACAACATACTAGAAAGCTTCAACAACAATCCCTTTGAAGCACATCTTTAGATCTTCAATGTACAAAACTTTCCAATATTCTAACCTTCTCAGCTTCATTGGCTGCCTGCAATATTATTTTTACAATTTTCTCAATATCCTCGACATATACAACCTTGAGCACCATCAATGCTAATAGTGTTGACATCAATGACAACCACATATCAGCAATGCAACCACAACATCCAACAAACATAATTCTTATACTTTTGATAATGGAGTAAGGCTAGGCATTTTCAAGCAAGGTAAAGTAGGTTAGATTAGTTTAGTTTAATTTAAATGTTCTTTTGATTGATTTCATTTGATTAGTGCACACACTTCATGTCAGAGTAATCATGCATTAGCTAATAATGAATTAATCTTTAATTAATTGTTAGTCTAATTTATTCTCATGCACTTAAGATAAACTTAGGAGTGCTTTTAGGGTTTTAGGATTTTACGCTTATATAGAACTCAACCCTCATTGTAATTATAACTCAATATTTCATATCTTTTTGATAGCCTCTTGTTTCTGTAGCTTTTTCTTGTTGAGGAATATTGCACATATTGTTTGCAGATCTCTTGTGAGGAAGGTGTCTTTGTTCATTGTTTGATCTTGTGGCTCATGGTTTTGGTGTGTTTTCATGATTCTAATATGGTATTAGAGCATGGATTCAACGAACCTATTCTCGATTTATGAGGTTTTTTTTCTTCAACAAGGGTTACAGGTTTAGATCTAGAATCCCCTTTGCTTTTTTTGCAAATTTTGAAGGTGGGAAAATTTTTGGTGCATTTTAGCACGAAAAGAACCTCGTCGTTGGTTTTAGAGTTGTCAAAAAAGTCAGATTGGCCTTTTGTTTTGTCTTATTTCGACACCTGTGGTCAGATTTGCGAGGTTTTGAAGCAGTTTATTTTTTTTGAATCTAAAGGGTAGTTGCAATTTTGGTGCGAAAAGGACCTCGTCGTTGCATTCAAGAGGCCGATTCCATGAATTTTGATTATAAATTTTCCTATATTTGATAATCAGGAGCTTCTGAGGAAAATAATTTTTGTCTTAGGGGTCGTATGACTCCTATATGGCTCCTGCACAAAAATTAAAAAAAGGGCAAAAAGATAAAAGCAGTCGACATTTTTATTAAATTTCTTTTATTTAGAAATTTATATATATATATATATATATATATATATTTAAAATTTGTAAGCGTTGATTTTACATGGGATAGATTTATTGTTTTTTTGGGAGGAATAATTAAACATGGTACCTACAGGTCCTACAAATTGCAAACCCTGTGGGCCCACTTCCCTGTCGGCGGTGGCCTTAGCAAGCTCATCGACGGCCTCCTCAGCTATCCGACAACCTTTCCAACCCATCGATGACCTTTGCTTTTTTCTAGGGCTTCAAATTTCAAGGGTCGCTTCAAATATCCGGCGATCCTTTTTTTCTTGCCGAAATCCTCATCTTCTCCAGTGCTTGTACCTATATTCTACGACATGCAAAGTTTTTCTTGCAACCCTGAACTTTTCCAGCAACTGCGTCATTTTCCTAGTGACCGTACCCTTTTCTTGGTAATTGGTTTTTTCACAGGGGGTGAATTTTTTTCTAACCACAGGAGAATATTTTGTGGAATATTCTACTAACATCATGTTGATGTTAGCATGATGTCATGCGTACGGATGCTGACATCAAAATGACGCCAATCGTATGGACAGCTGGCAAGGGCCCCTTTGACCCCTTCTTTGGCCTCCAAGGAGCTATTTTTTTCTTTTGGCCATAACTTGGGCGCATGATGTCGGATTTTGATGAATGAGATATCATCACAAAGCTGGTTCTTCCAACTTTCCAGTCGTATGGGTCTCATCACCTATTTTTTCTATTGGTGCATTCTAAATCTTGTTAAATTCAAAGGTGTTGTTTTTAGTCTTGAGCTCGTAAGTTTTGACCAGTTTCTCTATTTTTCGTGATTCCAACGACGTTGAAACCATATTTTTGAGCTCTTCAGTTCCATCCATGTAGTTTTTCTAGATTTCTCTCTAAGTTCATTTTATTTAGTTTTTTGTGTTTTCACACTTTAGTGAATTACTTGGACGTTTTAGCTCTTGGAAACTTTTAATTTACATGGGATGACTTGTTTTTTCTATTTTATATGTATTTCTAGTATTCTGTCCTATTTGGAAATTGTAGACATCATTTTCATGAACATTCTCTTTTATAGATGCATTGAGATAAAGTGCCATTCTAGTGTATATTGTTTGGGGATTTTGCACATCTTGTTGTGCCTTTTACTATATTCGCACTATGATATAAAGTACCATGGGGGGTTGATGTTTGCCTTTGGTTGGCCATCACACCTTTGTCAAGTGAGTGTCCCTTCCATGAAAACAGTCAATCCTAGTGATTCTTACCTCATGCGTGTGTACCTTAGTTTGCACACCCTTTTATTTGTAGGTTGTTTCTCCTACATGCACTTCTTGGTTTCACACAATTTCAGTATACCTGTCATGGCTCTCCCTTTTCAAAATTATGGGGGGGTTTCTACTGCTGGTGTTAATGCTTCCTTGGTTTCGCGTTTGAGTGATCTATGTATCTAGTTCTTGTTCCTATGTACTTTCAGATGCAATGTACATCAATGGTTGGTTGCATGCATTTCAGTGAGTTGGAACATTTACCATAGGGACATTCTTGCATTCCTATTTTCTAGAGGCGACCTTTCATTTTTCATTTGATTAGAGACCATCTGAGACCTTACCTGTATTTTTGACTTGCAGTTTTCATACATGTTGAGTAGTGTCAATTTTGGTCACTCATAAAAAATTATGTGTTGTTTGTATCTTCGAGTTCTAGATGTTTCCCTTTGTTTTCCATCTGACTCAAGTAGTGTCGTTGGAACACTCATGCAAATTATTGTCTCTCTCATGATCAATGTTCTTCAAACTATTGGTACCTATATTTTTTACTTGCATCTTGCATGTTGAGTAGTGTCATTGGGGTCACTCATGTAGATTCATGTACCACTTGCATTTTTGACTTTCAAATTTTTTCCCTTGTTTTCCATTTGATTCAAGTAGTGTCATCGGGGGCACTCATGCAGATTATTGTCTCCTTGATTTTGATATTTGTATCTTCAATTTCCAGATGTTTTGTCTTGTTTTCCATCTGATTTGAGTAGTGTCATTGAGGGAAATCATGTAGATTCTTTTTATCTTGATCTTGATCATCATTTGTTTCATAGGAGGTTCTTCATTTCAACACTATATCGGTCATCATTCGACAACAGTCTACAACTTCTTAGTGCTTCAACGATGTTCTACATGTTCCTCTTTTTCAAGACTTTGTTTTGGTTGGAGGCTTCTCATTCCTTCACACCTTGATTTGGAGGCTTTTCAATCCTTCATTCACCTTTCTCTCATTTGGAGAAGAGTTTTCTCCCACTGTGGTTTTCTCCTTTTCACCAGTTGTGAGAGATCTTTTGATTGTACATGTGTACCTCACCAGGCCTTGTTTTCCAGGATCCATCATTCATTCTCTTTTTAGGGTTTTTAGCTACTCCCTAAGCTCATCTTAAGGGGGGGTGTTAGAGTAATCATGCATTAGCTAATGATTAATTAATTATTAGTCTAATTTATTCTCATGCACTTAAGCTAAACTTAGGAGTGCTTTATGCTTTTAGGGTTTTGTGCCTATATAGCACTCATCCCTTATTGTAATTATAACTTGAGCTTTCACTACAACAAATACATGTGATTAGCTCCATTTTTTGCTCCCACCCACTATTTTAATGTATTTTTCTCTATTTATTTGAAAAAGTCAACGCTATTTATCGGGATGACACTATTTTTGGCATTTTTTGCACCAATCAGAACAAGTAGGCGCTAAATTAGGTGAAAATTAGCACCTACATTAGCGCCCAAATTAGCGCTCATATTAGCACCTAAATTAGCACCTAATTTAACACCTAATTTAGCACCTAATTTAGCGCCTAATTTAGCACCTAATTTAGTACCTACTTTAGAGCCTATTTTAGAACCTAATTTAGCACCTAATTGAGTACCTAATTGTTATGATCTAGCAAGGATTAAGGGTTAAGGGATTTGGGGCTTAGGGGTTAGGTAGTTTAATGGTTAATGGCTTAGGGATTATGGTTGATATTATGTAATCTCTATATAAACTTTGATAAAAAATAATAAAGGTATGAGTTGAAGGATGTACCAAAACTCTGCTGGTGTATTTTTTGAGCTTATGAATGAAATAAAACATCTTATTATTAGAGATTCTCCATGACTGTGTTATCATTTTGTATTTTCTTATGTTTTCCATACTTATTTCTTCTTATATTTGAATGAATATCAGTTATTGAGCCTCAATAATATTCTTATGTTAATGAATATGTTGATACATTAAAACATTTGTTGTGGATGTTTTTAATTACATGTTCAAAATTATGTTCAACATAAAAATGGAAACTATTTAAAAATAATACAGTTAACAAAGTTGCTTATTTAAATAGTTGTGAGTTATGTGGATTAATATTTTATTAACTTTTGTGTCTTCACGAACATATGTTGATACAAAATGAATGGAAGAAGCATCCAAGTAATCCTATTTTTTTCTACCAACAATTCATACCAAAGATTGAACAATTTAAGGATATTGCAATAGGTAATTTGTATCGACACAAATAATATTACTAAAGCATTTCAAAGTTTAGGCCATAAGAATCATCCTTGTTTAAACATGGATTGCCAATAATTCTAAAAATTTAGACGTCTTGGTCATTAACATTATTGTCTGCTACAATGTCATCCAATGTATCATTGTCAATGTTCATATGTTCTTTCAAGTATTTAATATTATCATCATCCTCATCTTGACCTGCATCATCTTCATCATCATTGAAATTTGACTGTAGACCATCTCTATTGTTACCAGATGTATTTGGATCATCATTTTCTATACCATCCATATTGTTGTCTTTCATAACATCATCTAACTTTGGATTTTTGTCTTCTTGTGCCTGAACATAACCATCTTCAACATCATCATGGATGCTAATTTCTTCGATGTTCTCTAATCCCTATCTCTCATTTTGTTGGCCATCATTGTTTTGCTCAATATCCACTAATGCATCGTCAAATACATGCCTTAATCTTGGATCATAATGTATGACAAATATCCATTTCAGGTCAAAATTATTAATTTTTTTGGTGAATCTATGCACATTATTAAATTTTTTTGTAAAATCCTAGCGAATCTTAATGAATAATTGGTAAAAAATAATAATCACAGTGGCGAATCCTAGTGAATATTCACTAAAAAGATTAATTACAGTGGCGAATCTCTCCTTTAAAAATTTAAGTTTTTTTTAAAAAATCTCACTTTAAAAGTAAGAATAAATGAAAAGTTTAAATGTTACCATCGATTATAAATTTAGCTTTTTAATCGAACGATTGCAGGTTGATTCTGTGGCCTAATACGCACATGCCTTTTAAAAGGTTTGTTGAGGCCCAAAATTTCAACAAGCCTTTTAAAAGGCATGTGCATATTCGGTCGTGGAATCAACATGTAGCCGTCCGATTAAAAAGCTAAGCTATGATTTGATGGAAATAAGTAAAAGCCATATTCAAGGCTAAAATATCCGTGAAATTAAATGGTTATTTATTATTGTGGCGATATTTCTCCAAAATTAATGGTAGGAATATAATATTACTGGCGAATATAATCAATATTTTGGATTATAGTATAAATTGTTGGTGAATCAATTCCAATAACATATCATTTAAAATATAATACATATGCGAATTAATCGAGACAATTTTTTTTTTTTAAAACTTGGCAATTTAGTGTCATTTTTAGCTTGTACTATTCGCCATTTCTGGAGGTCCCAATTTCAATTATTCACCAATTGGTGAAGATTCACCACTAAATTTTTCCCTGATGATCACTATCGCTTCTTGTTTGAGTTAAAGAAATACCTGCTCACAATGAATTGGTAGAACATAAGGCTCCTTATCCTTCGGTAGGAACCATGAGGAATCTATAGAAAATAATCCACTATGGGTATCATGTCTTCATGTCCTCTCAAAGGCTTCATACCATCTACACTTAAAAATACAACATTTGAAAGAGCGACAATCCAACTCAATAATTTCTTGTATTTTCCCAATATTGTAGATTCCCTTTAATTATAGTATTATATTTTGAGCTTGATCGATTAGATTGCTTGAAGTCAACCATGATGCCACAATCGAAGGATTGTCTCTTTACATCTACACTTTCTACATGGTAATGCCGACCATATGCCCACATTGCTGGATATTCCCTTGCCTGTGAAAGACTATTTATTTCAGTGAAAAAAAATATAATGACGAATATTAAAATAGTTAATAGTGTCAAAACTGTAAGGAAACAATATTTTGTAAAATTCCAGCTGTACCTTTCTTTCACATCCTCTAGACATGTTGATTTCATCTTCTATTATGTTTAAATCTATACCTGCATCTTCTATTATGTTTAAATCTATACTTGCATCTTCTATTTGATTTTGAATTTGTTCAGTAACCCATTCTAGTGTGCAATATTTTCCCCATTCCCCAAGCAGATCAGTGGGAAGTGGAGTATTCCTTGGGTTTGATCTCTTAAACTGTCTCCTTGCTTCTAACACTTCTTCTCTCTTTTTATCATACATATCAATCCATTTGTTCATAAAGTCCATGTGGTACATAATGAAATTGTCGAGTATAGCACTTTCGTCTACACCTATTACATGCCAACATGTTTATTTCAAACTCCAAATGTCATGATGTTAATTTGACAAATAAATTACAAATTAATTTAATGATTGCAAGAAAAGCAACCACAATGATCATGAATTTACTTACTAATTTCTACTTGAACACCATTAGATTTTGGTTTTTATCCATCAATAATATCTTATGATTTTTCTTCATCCTAGAAGAGTGGCCCATCTTCAAATTACTTACCAAGGAATTCACACAAGAAGAAAAATGCTTCATTCAATACATACCCTTCAGCCATGCAACCCTTTGAATGTGCCTTTTGTTGGACATATATTTTTAGAGTTTTCATATACCTCTCAAAGAAAAACATCCACCTCATTGATACGACACCTACCAATTCAATGCCATCGACTAGGTGTATAAGTAAATGGACTTGTAGGTCCATGAAACTTTTAGGGAGCTCCTTCTCATATAAACATACAATTTCTACAATTTCCTTCTTCCATTTTGGCACTTTACATTCACCGATCTCCTTGCAGGTCACCCACCTAATATAAGAATAGTAAATTAGTATGAAACTTTAGTCAAAAATTAAAATGCAATATAATATATCTATGTCTCTCACACATGAACATTTCATATAACCACATACCTTGTAAATGCTAATAATCGACTTATGGCATTCCTTAAGTCAACTATAAGACAAGAATCCCCCCTAATTGCCAATGGCATGATATGCTATCAAACACATTTATGAAAAGGTCATTAGTAATTTTTTCTCACACAACAAAATATCAAAATATATTTAGTACTTAATCAATGTTACCAGTAAATGTTAAATGATGATATACAATACCTTCATAAAATTATGAAAATCATGTGTTTTAAATCCTGTGATATGTCCATCAACTATAAAAACTTTAGCCAATGATGACCCATAGCTAGTAGGTGTCCTTATTGAAAATATGACATTTTTTAGTTGGTCTAGCTCTTTTTTTTTTTCAAAATCCATGGAGCTTTTGCATATGTTTCATTTTCCCTTTTTGGCCATAAATGTTTTCTATCAATTTTGGTACGTGAAAGAGAAATATCTCTCCTCGAAGACAAGGTGTCCTCTTTTTCTTGATATATGTCGAAATATAGAATCTGGGAAATTTTTGAAGATGTGCATAGGATCTAATAGGTGAGATATTAATAGATCCTTCCAGTAAGGGAGCTCATAAAATATGGATTTCCTTTTCATTCCTTCTGGCATATTAACTACAACTTATTATGGTTCTTCAATTAAATCACCTCGATCAAAACAATCCTCCCAAGCTTTCAATTTAGCATCTTCATACTTCTTAAGCCAATCACCTGGACCCATAATCATGGGAGGGCCTCTATTTTCAACTTTTTCATCAAATTGATTCTTCAGGCGATTTCTAAACATGATCTAGTGGTAGAAAAACCCTATTGTTTGCATAAATAAATTTATGTAGATCTTTAGAATACCACCCTTGAAATTGTTTTGTACATATTGGACATGCACATATCCCCTTTGTTTGAAGTCCTACAATTCAATAGGTAATGTTAATAACATCAAAAAAATAGAATAAAACTAAGTATGAAAGTTGGGATGAAAATAAATTATGAGTGTAAATATGTAAATATTTTATCTTACCAAAAAAAATACCAAGTCATGGGAAATCATGAATTGTCCAACATAGCACACCATAAAATATGAAGGACCTATTTGATGGAGGATGTGATATTTCATACATTCGTATGCCTTTACATAGCAATTGCATCTCATCAATAAAAGGTACAGGATAAACATCCATGTTTTTAACTTGATGTTTTCCTGGAACAATGAGAGTCAACATAAGGTGCTCCTTTCTAACACTCATCCATGGGGGAATATTGTATACTATCAATCCGACTAGCCAAACACTATAATTTGAGCTCGAGTAAGAGAATGGGAACACTCCATCAATTGAAAGATCAAACCTGATACTACGGGGTTCATCTTTGAATTTTCTTGGCCATTTTTCCTCTATGTGTTTCATTGCTTTGGAGTCAGACATAATTCGCATGAATCCATCTTTACTCATGTTCTTTATATGCTAGTCCATCAATTGTGCAAGTGACTTGCAACGAAACATTCAGTGAAGTCTAGGTATAATTGGTATGTGACGTAAAACCTTCTTTGGAACTGTAAGACCTTGTACAATTGTATGATATCTCTTTTCTTTGCATGCAGGGAATTCTACCTTGTTTTGATATTCATCTCTATATAAAATGCAATCATTTTTACATGAATGAATTTGTTTATATTCAATCCCCAACTCAACCAACAACAAACGTGACTCTCTGCAAGTTGATGGAAACACATTCTCTTCAAGTAATATTTTAGTTTTTAGTGCCCTATAAGATTGCCAGAGATTAAATCAATTGAATGTTTGACTTATGATGAACATGTTTGATATGCCAATCTACACTAGGACTGTTTATATATAATATATGGTTTTAAAATTCCCTTAAATAAATATAAACGAAGTTGATGAATGTTTACAAATTATGTACACCAATTGATAATGCAAAGTAAGAAATAGATTTCAACTCACTTCAGTAGGGTAGTGAATCCTTTGTCTAACCAACCAAATAGTGACTTGATTTCTAATAATATTAATGTGCATGTCATTTTTGAGGCTCTACTTGTTGGCATATGGCTTCTATTTTTGTCATTGATGGCAACCTAAAGTCATTCATCTGGTCCATAGTTTAGTACTGGTTCATACCGGTAGAACAGAATGAAGAACAAGGCATCCGGTTACACCCGAGTTTGTCGATCAATGTGCATTATTTGCTTATTAGTTCATGTTGCGCATCTCAAGGAAGCTCGTTGGGTATCTGTAATACCTTAATCTAGAGTTTTGTGGCTACGCATTCACCGGTGTGCGATCTAGGAGATCCAGTGCACTAATTTTTTGGTTATCTGTGCTAGAAGGCTGACTTGGCGAAATTAGTCATTGTAGATGTTTAAGAAGTAATTGGTTAAATGTTTTTGTGTTCGAATATGTTTTTTTGGGTCCTCACTATGCTTTGACTGACTCTAGGTGGTGCGCATAAAGAATTAGCTATGGATTTAAGCCGACAATTGGAAAGTATTTTATGTTTTATAAAAGTCGACATATGAATGATCAAATCTTTGATAGCAGATATATATAAGAGATCAGTTGTATCATTTTGACAGAGCGAATGTGTGGAATGTGAAGTATATTAGTGTGTGGTATGAAATTTAGAAGGATAGTGGTGCGAATTCATCTATGCATGAATGTGTGATGCGAATTGCAGAAGCAGAGCAGAGCGAAGAGCAAAATCAGACAAAATTTTCAGAATTTGATTTACGAGCCTAACCAGAACTGTAACCTGGCATAAGTAGATGCTAATACTTTAGTTCAACCTTTTAGACGGTCTTAATCTAAACATTTTTTAAGGAAGTGATCCTTTCTATCTTGAGCAGTGAGCTTGAATGCAAGGGCATTCCCTTTTGTAAAACTTATATTTGAGTACTCAAATTGTGGATTAACCTCCACCGTGGTTTTTCCCCTAATAGGGTTTCCACGCAAAAATCCTTGTGTTATGATGTTGTGGATGATTTCTTTGTGTGTTTGCATCTTTCCTTTGGCTTAATGTTGAAATGGTTTAAATATCAAATTAATAAAGTTCAAATTTGCAAGACACTGATTCACCCCCCCTCTCAGTGTTCCCTTGAGTCCAACAATTGGTATCAGATCATCTGGGTCCTCTAAAGAAGTTTAGCAGCTTGAGGTGGATCTTGGAATGTAATGGACTCTGGTAGTCTTCAACATCAGCTTTTGGTGGCACTTGATGACCTTGATCAGTCTAAAGCATAAGTCTGGGAATTGAAAGAAAATATTAGGGATGTTGAGAAATTCATTCAGACATTGAAGGATCAGATTGTTGAATCCAGGGAAAAGAGGAAAGATCTTTGTGATCAGATTAAGCAGAAAGAAAGCAAAAACATGGATGATGCTCACCTGAATCAAACCTTGAAGGAAATAACTGAAGAATGTGAAAATCTTTCCAGAGACAATGCTACCCTAAAACATGAGATGGAATCTATGGTGATGAAGCTAACTAAGGAGATTGAAGAAATGAAGAAGAATGAGAAGAGCCTTGTTCAGTCCTTAAAATAGAGATCAGATGAATACAAAAGAGAAAATGGAGAATTCATTTAGTTGGAGAGTGAATTGCAACAATCCATAAACAATGAAGAAGAACTTGAAAAACAACTTATTATTCTCAGGGATGAACTTTCTACTATAAATGAATACAAGGAGAAGTTTAACATTAGTTCTATTAAGCTTGATGAGCTGACTCAAGGACAAAAGAATGCTAAAGACAAGCGAGGTCTTGAATATGAGAAAGGAGAAAGTTATGGATCTGGACAAAGAAATTTTAGGCATGGAAATCAGATGAACAAAGATGGAAGGTATCCGATAAGACAACCGAATGCTCAAAATTTTAATGGATACTATTTTGCTTGCAATAAATTTAGTCATATGGCTGCTCAGTGTAGAAGTAAAATGAAATCAAGTAATCCATCATTCTCTGGTCAGTGTTTCAATTGCAAAAAGTTTGGTCATAAATCAATTGAATGAAAAAATGTGTCAAACTACTCTATCAATAGAAGAAATGTTGAATGTTATACTTGTGGAAGAATTAGACATATTTCTAATCAATGCAGATCAAGAAGAAATCAATGGAAAGATTGGTCTGGACAAGGAACTATTGTGTGTTACAATTGCAACAGATACAGTCACATTGCAAGATTTTGCAGAAACAAAAATGTGGGTAGAAAAGGTTTGGTATACAAAGACAAAAATACACAAAAAAATGATAAAGAAAAAGGAAAAATAATTGTGGATGAAATAAGAGATCAGATGAAGAAGACATGGGTAAGGAATAATGAATTTGATGTTGGAAATGGCTCTGCATCAGAACCTGCTTCTGATAATTCCTCTAAAAATTGATCTCAGGTCATTGGTCCAAGGGGAGTTTTTCAAGAAAATCCTTTTTCCCCTGTCCGTAAGCTAGTACCGAATTACGAAAATATAGTCAAAAGGTGTATTAATTATCTATAGAGGCTTTGGAAAATATTCACAAGGAAACTCAAAGAAATCATAGGTCCGTGGAAGAATTTTTCTCTCGCTGTCTGAGAAAATAGGTTATCCGAAAAACCTAGGGCAAAGGCATTTATTACAAGTGTGCGAGATATAAAAGACAAGTTGAAAATCTCATTTGTCACTTTGCATCAAAGAAGAAAAGAGAAAAATAAATTGGTGTTTGTACTCCTCTGAAATGCAAGATTCTAAAAATCAAAGGAAAAGGAAAGGAATAGGGAATTGTGGATATACCAGATGAGGAATCCGATGAGGAAACTGAGGAAATACAGGGAAATGAGCAGGATTCAGCCGAACCAATACAAGAAAAGGAAATGACAGAAGCAAGTGAAGAAGAAGATGACTTGACAAAAGAGAAGCTACAACAACTTATTCATAAGGAAGGTGGAATGCAGAAAATTGCTCAATTATGGTCTATCAAACCCTCATATGATTAGGATATGATTCTAAGTGTACTAAGTGCTCATTTTGTGCACAGTCGGATCAAATTGGAGAATTTGCAGAATATTTTACTGGAAGAAATGATTGAATGCATTAAGGAAACTATGGACTCTGAGTTTCAAAATAATGAAGGATAAACAATCTCTCATTTGATGGAACAGTTCAAACTATCACTCACCAAGTTGAAAAAGAAGATGAATGATCCGAGGAAATGCATAAGTGCAACAAATAACATCTACAAATATTGCATCTATTGGCCTCATGCAGTTGGGAAATACAAAGAGAAGTCAGAGCAAATTGAAACAAAATTGAATGGGATTGGAAATTTTTTTGATATGTTTTAGGATCAGCATGGTACAATCAAGAAAAGAATTCAAGAACTATAGTCTGAGCACACAAAATTTTAGTTCACTAAAAACACACTTGTGGACACTTTTTGGAAAGTGAAGGACCTAACTAAATGCAGACTGGAACAAATGGTTGATATACTGAGGAAAGGTGAGAAACTAGAGGATGTGATCACAATTCTGGAATCCCTCACTGAGATTGTCAACATGACATCTAAGAATAACAACATGATCATAATCATTGGGACTACAATAGAATCTTGGAATAAATTCCTCCCAGAGA
Source organism: Sequoiadendron giganteum (assembly GCA_007115665.2). NCBI lineage: Eukaryota > Viridiplantae > Streptophyta > Pinopsida > Cupressales > Cupressaceae > Sequoiadendron > Sequoiadendron giganteum. The sequence goes on from CM021108.1 coordinate 348,333,899, forward strand.
TGAAACAAAATCACAAGATAATCTTCTAACTCAAGTAGCGGTTGTTCTTTTTCAAATTTTGAAAACAATTTTGAAGTTTTGGTTATATGTCAAAAGGGGGAGATTGAAACACGTGTTCTGTCAAGTGTTTTTTTGGCATAAGCATTCAAGCTTTTTCATTGATGTCAAAGGGGGAGAGAAAGCAGTGAAAAATGCCTCATCAATCTAAGGGGGAGCTATGTTTTGGAATTTTGAAGTTTGGCAGCATAATCATTTTGGTTTTGACACTTCGTCATTTTTCACTAACTGTTGCCATAAATGCCAAAGGGGGAGATTGTTGGAATATGGCTTCTAGTGTTGTCATTGATGGCAACCTAAATTCATTCATCCAGTCCACAATTTAGTATCGGTTCATACTGACAGAACAAAATGAAGAACAGGGCATTCGGTTACACCCGAGTATGTCAATCAATGTGCATTATCTTCTTTTTAGTTCATTTTGTGCATCTAAGGGAAGCTCGTTGGGTATCTGTAATACCTTACTCTATATTTTTGTGGCTAAGCATTCACTGGTGTATGATCTAGGAGATCCGGTGCACTAATTTTCTGGTTATCTATGCTAGAAGGCGACTTGGCGAAATTAGCCGTTGCGGATGTTTAAGAAGTAATTGGTTAAATTTTTTTGTGTTTGAATATGTTTATTTGGGTCCTCACTATGATTTGGCCGACTATGGGTGGTGTGAATAAAGAATTAGCTATGGATTTAAGCTAACAGTTGGAAAGTATTTTATGTTTTATAAAAGTCGACATATGAATGATCAAATCTTTGTTAGCGAATATATATAAGAGACCGGTTGTGTCATTTTGACAGAGCGAATATGTGGAATGCAAAGGATATTAGTGTGTGGTGCAAAATTCAGAAGGATAGTGGTGCGAATTCATATGTGCATGAATTTGTGATGCGAATTGTAGAAGCAAAGCAGAGCATAGCAGAGCGAAGAGAAGAATCAAATAGAAGGTCCAAAATATGATCTATGAGCCTAACTAGAATTGCAACCTGGCATAAGTAGATGCTACTACTTCAGTTCAACCTTTCAGATGGTCTTAATCTGAACATTTTGTAAGGTAGTGAGCCTTTCTATCTTGAGCAGTGAGCTCTATGCAGTGATCCTGAATGCAAGTGCATTCCCTTTTGTAAAACTTATATTTGAGTACTCAAATTGTGGATTAACCTCCACTGTGGTTTTTCCCCTAACAGGGTTTCCACACAAAAATCCTTGTGTTATGATTATTATGGATTATTGCTTTGTGTGTTTGCATATTTCCTTTGGCTTAATATTAAAATGGTTTAAATATTAGATTAATAAAGTTCAGATTTGCAGAACATTGATTCACCCCCCTCTCAGTGTTCCCTTGATTCCAACACTACTTGCACCCGATTTGAAAATGGGTGTCTTCCCTGCTTGCTTGATGGAGTCTTCCAGGTTGTTATCATCAATATTATGTTGGTGTAAATTACCCCTGGTATCATTGTTAATGTCAACCATATGATCATAATTGTCATCATTGTTTCCATCCCAAAAGAAACCTGTAAGAATTTCATTCAATCCTTCTTCATGCAATGCATTTTCACTATCATGATCATCATCATTAAGGCCAGGTGGCATGTCATCGATGTATGTGGATCTCATCAACTATTAAAATTTCTCAATTGGTAGTATTCTCTTCAATGTTGTTATTGTCAATTAAGGTTTGCACCCTTGCTAAGCTATGAATTGTAGTAACCTATTCACACATGGGAACACTTTGAGGTTGTGGGTGACCTGAGAATGAAGTGGACCTCCAGATTATGGGCTGGTTCCCCTTTAGATAACTAGAAAATACTGAAAAATGATAAGGAAAAGAGTAAGAAGGATATGCTTGAAACTTATAACCTATCACTAACACGTGGTACACCAAAAGTAAAATTTTGACAAAAGCTATTGAAACTCACCAAAAACTGAATAAAACTAAACAATCTCACAACACAGAGATTTATGTGTGCAAAAATTATTCTATGTAAGGCTCTAACTGTTCTAATGCTTAAACACAAGGAAAACAATGATGTTTTCACAAATATAAAAGAAAGAAAAAGGGATCACTAACATAAACCTGCACTATGACATAATATTTTTTGCATCCAACATGGAAGGAATCTGATAAAATAGAGGATAACACAAAAATTTATCATGCAACTCACAACCAACACTAAACAACAAAGAAAATATGTGAAGGAAATGACTTTCTATTGAGGAAAAATGAGTATTTGTATTACAAGGGACAAAATATCATGAGTTACAAAGTGAGAAGCATATGCCTCAACAATCTCCAAACCAAGAACTAACTCCAACCATGAAAGAAGAGAGAGACTTATAGAAAGAGTCTCCCAAATTCAAATTTGAATTTTGGCTCCAAAACCTGATATGTTGTCAATCTTCTCCTCCCCATAAGGCAAACAAGAGTTTTCAAAGTTTTACCAACTTGGCGAGCTGTATTCAAATGGAAAGCCCTCCAAATCAGGCTCAAAACTGAAAGAGAAAAGATGCCTTCTGCCTCAAATCACTCCTTGACTCAAGTCAAGTCAAAAGGAACTCAAAATTGAAAGAGAACTCTTGATTTTGGGCTCCAAACTCTTGATTTATCTCCAACATGTTGGCACAAATATCTCAATCATCTCCATGATTTATGCAATTCCTCAAAACTCTATTTGACTAAGCCTTAATGATTTGAAATTACATTCAAATTACTTTCATTTGCATTTCAAAATATCATTTATTCAAAAATGATTTATAATTCATCATTTTGAATAAAGATTACAATTTGAAACAAATGCAAATAATAAAGGCCTATTTTCATCATTTTAAAAGAAACATCTATTTTTGCACTTAATACCAACATTTATTTTAAAGTGATTCATAATTATCACTCAAAATAAAGTTTTTACATTATGAATTTTAAATGCAAAAATAAAATTTTTGATTTAAAAGGGACTAAGTCATATGAAATTCTCAAAAGTTTTTCAAAATAAAATTATAAGGCATAGAGCAATGCCACGACCAAGCATAAGTGAATAAATTTTTAAAATAAAAATCAAGGCAAGAAACACCTCTTCCCTCATCGACCTTCTTTAGGGTTATAACCTTAAAAGATGAATGTAAATCATTCATTCATTTCATTTCATTCTTTGAAGCTTCCTGAGAAAGCTCGACCGCCACCATGTGGAAAAACCGTAGCTAGATTTGTGGCCACGTCCTCTATGTATTATGGGTTTCCATTCTTAGAGCTTTGAGTAATTTATATTCTTTTCTTATATATTTCTCTTCAAAAACCCCTTGTGAACTTCCAGAGAGAGGCCATGACTTTGCACATTTCTTTATTTATTTGATCGCCATTGATGATCTCATCTGGAGATTCAGGTCGCCAAGAAAACTTGGAGAATTCATTGTGTTTCTTTGTTCTTGAAAGTTTGAAGGCCGCCATTGAAACCCTAAGTTGAGCTGCATGATTATTGCTCTTTTTATATTTATGAGGTGACTAATTTGTGAAAGATAAACTTACTCAAAGTCTACCAAAATTCAACATCCTTGCTTTGTAATCTGCAATATCTATCTGTTTCTTGTAGCCCTCCTTTAAACAACAACAAAATATTTTCCATTCATATTCAAATATTAAGAAAGATAAACTTTCACTTTGTAACTTTCGTAAATGAGAAATTCATGAATGCCTCTTTTTGGTAGTTATAATCTTGGTATCCAAGATTGTATATTTCCCCTACACAATAACTACTGGCGATCATCACTATGCCTTTTCCATCATACATAAATTCCATAAATGACATACTGTTGTACATTATATTACTGTAGCTGCATTCTACTTCCAGGTGCTTCATGTTTGAGCATTTTTCATTTTGTATTTTGGAAAGCTCGCTCATAATCAGACCACTAGAAAGAGAAAACCTTAATAGAGTTGTAATACTTCTCTTTTATAGCTGCACTTACCTACTTGACACTTCAGAGTGAATATTTTTGTGTTCATTTCTGAATTTGTTGATAGCATGCTACAAATATTCTTCATTTTCTATAGACTTGATCTGCATTTATTGTGATTATCAGTGTTTTGTATAGCAATCATAATTACTATCCTTTGATTAAAATTCAAGACCTTTGAAAGAAATTTCACTTCCCTTAAACAATAAAATATTGTCTTACAACCCTTCAAAGATAATAGAGAGGAACTATCCTTCAATTTTTATGAATACCATCATTTCCATTCATACAAGTTGGGATCTACTGTTGTGGGAATCACATTTTACCCCACTCATATAATAATTTGATGAATTAAAAAGAGCAACGTTATGTTTGTTGTATCTACAGATGACACAAACTAGTTAGTAAAAACAATAGATTCAATGGTTCCTTTCTAATTTGACCTGACATTTCTTTCATTTATCTCTCAAACATTTGATCAAGTTGATTTGATTCAATAACAAGAGAAAATAATATTTCTGTTGAACTAAACATGTTTTAGGAATTCATGACTTGAGCTCTAACAAACTGTTAAAACATTTGCAGGTTCGGGAGCTGAGGAACTAGAGTTTGAAGACAACTAAGATTTAAAAAAAACTCATGGAATCAACCCTGCACTAGCCCTCTAGGGAATGATAGGCATGACTTTCTCTTTCATTTTATTTTCATTAAACTATTCTTCGATTGTATGATTTTCTCCTCTTGTTGAGTTGAACCAATTTAGTCTATCCACAACTTGTGTGGGATCACAGAAATATATTTCTCAATAAATGAATTATTCATGGCATACAATGGCTTCCATAATTTTTTGAATCTATTCTGATTGCACAATGAAACAATACAATTGAAAATGTTTGAAACACCTATTCTATAATCATAATGAATGATTTATTGCATTCTTGTTCTTATGTCTGTAATTATTTATTCAAAAAAAATTGCTGCAAATGAATGGTTTAGCCTGAACATTGTTCCCTTGAATGAAATTTGTTTGATTTTTTCTTTGTTGAACTGTTCAACTAGTTTAGTATAAATTTTTGAATGATTTTGCAAATCATTCCTAAACACACTTTTATTTTGAGAACAAAATTTCATTTTCATAACTAGTCACAAAATTTCTGCACCCCAGCAAGTAATTGTTCATAAGAATGCTAATTTTAAGCAAGATGCTAAAAAAATGGTAACATTTCTGGCGACCTCCCAGGGGTGTTTTCCTACTAAACAAAAAGGTCAATTCCTTGCTTATCCATTGGGTATGGAGTCCATTTATGCTTTTTTCTTGTCTCAAAAAACCTTGTACAAAGTTCCTTTCTGTTGTATTTGTTTGTAACTTTTTTGTTACTAGTTACAGTCCCATGGGGTATATATTTGTTGTTGATGACTTTGAATCTCTATTCAATTTTATGAATAAGAAGTATCTATCCGATGTAATTATAACTAGTAACAACAGATTTTGAGCTTTCATCCCCCCCCATCCGAACAAATCTTAAAGTAAACTATCAACTGTGCATAACAACACTTAGGGAAAACTTAGATCCAACTAATCTATGTGCAAAGGCACTTATTAATTATCTAGAATCTTATTATAACCTACTTTAACCAGCAAGGAAGCTGGTCCAACAAAACCACTGACTGGCTTTGCAAAATAATATCCTTTTCTAATCAACAATTGATGCATTACATGATTACGTATTGCTGAAAAGATATGAAACACAAGAAAATGTTCAATAGATTGTTGGAGTGTTTCATGATATATGCAAGTAACCTTACTTACCACTTATTTGTGATCATGCCTATTGCTGTCCTAGATTGGAAAAATGAGCCGAATTTAATCACTTTCAGCTGCAACTCCAAAATCAGTTGTTCCTTTGATTGTTTCCTCATGCTTGAGTGCAAGCATGACCTCTGGTTTTTCAATGGCCTCCAAACTGGCTAAATACCTAATAGGACAACCCCTTGTAAAGAAAAAACTTGAACTGCCCTTGATGTGCTTATGAACAACTGCTATATCTTCTGGTTGATGTTCATGGATCTCCCCCTTGTCAATCCAACAAGGTACCTAGTCACCCACTCGCTTTACATACTGCTGCTTCAAATGATCACTGATTCCTTCAACGGAGGAAGGAGAATTCCCAAACAACGAGATGGCTTCTTCCAACACACTTTCAATCAACGCATCTGCCTCAGGCTCCTTTATACACCAGAAAAGAAGTTGCTCATAATCCTCATTATTCCTTAAAGAAAAACATTCAAATTCAAGCCTGTCCTTTGTATCTTCATTTTGTTGTTCCAACTGATTTGTTAGCATCGAACATTAAACAACCACCTCCTCATTAAAGAACATAGGAAGTTCATTGAACAAATCAAGCAAAACCTCATGTTAATCACCAATTTCCTACTCTATAACTTTCTGCTCCAACTTGTTATGCTCAGTATGACAGCTTTCCTGAGATATAATAGGCCCCACTATATCAACTTGTGGAAATTCTTGGGCTGTTGGAAGGCAGATAGGTTTTTCAAGAGGCTGCTCCTAAGGGATTGCAAGTTGAACCTGCTCATGAATGGGCTCATTTTGGTTGAAGCACATGGTGTTGAACAGAGGAAAATATTTACCATAGAATAGGTTTGGAAAGGTACCATGTGGATGAACTCCTTTCTGAAGAACATATTCTTCCAATGAAGGAGGAGAAATTGATTATGCTTCTAACTTTTTGAGCTTCTGCTCATACCTTTCCTTTTGTGCAATTAACTCCTTTGCAAATAGACTCGCAAGCTGCCCTCCTCGTGCCTCCAATTCCTACCTATGAAATTGGGCTTGTAGATCCAACTGTTCTTGTTCATGGAGATAGGCTTGGTAAGCCCACTCATCTTGTTGTTGATCCATCCATGCAGCATGATCTTCAAACAGGCCCTTTGTCTCAATAAGCTGTAAAGCCTGCTGATTTGAAGTGAAATGGCCTTCTTGGGACTGGGTGGGTAGGTGGTAAGCATGATGTGCCTGCTGGTTACTTGCTATAGCAAGGTTTGAATAAGAATGATAAGGTGAAGGGGCAATGTTCTCATGATATGAAGGGTGAAAGCATCTATCTTCATGAAAGCTTGACATTTATACTCATTCAAATTGTTGGAAATCAAAATTAACAGATTTATTTAGAACATACCAACACCTAGACTGCTGAAACCAGTTGATTGAGCTCGGAGTCACCAGGTGTGTGTAGATCATGCCTCCAAAGACTATGAAATGTTGTTGCTCACACCATAACAACAACAAAACGAAGCTCCTTTTGAACTGATGAACCAGCTCAAGGTCCCACCGTGCGTGCCAAAAATTGTTGTCAAATAAGGTTTGCACCCTTGATAAGCTATGAACTATAGCAACCTATTGACACATGGGAACACTTTGAGGTTGTGGGTGACTTGAGAATGAAGTGGACCTCCAGATTATGGGCTGGTTCCCCTTTAGATAACTAGAAAATACTAAAAAAATGATAAGGAAAAGAGTAAGAGGGATATGCTTGAAACTTAGAACCTATCACTAACAGGTGGTACACCAAAGGTAAAATTTTGACAAAAGCTGTTGAAACTCAGAAAAATCTCAATAAAACTAAAAAATCTCACAACACAAAGATTAATGTCTGCAAAAATGATTCTATGTAAGGCTCTAACAGTTCTAATGCATAAACACAAGGGAAACAATGATGTTTTCACAAATATAAAAGCAAGAAAAAGGGATCATTAACATAAACCTGCACTACGACATAATATTTTTTGCATCCAACATGGAAGGAATCTGATAAAATAAAGGATAACACGGAACTTTATCATGCAACTCACAACCAACACTAAACAACAAAGAAAATATGTGAAGGAAATGACTTTATATTGAGGAAAAATGAGTATCTGTATTACAAGGGCCAAAATATCATGAGTTACAAAGTGAGAAGCATATGCCTCAGAAATCTCCAAACTAAGAACTAACTCCAACCATGAAAGAAGAGAGAGACTTATAGAAAGAGTCTCCAAAATTCGAATTTGAATTTTGCCTTCAAAACTTGATATGTTGTCAATCTTCTCCTCCCAATAAGGCATGCAATTGCCAACCAACTCCAACAAGAGTTGTCAAAGTTTCACCAACTTGGTGAGCTGTATGCAAATGGAAAGCCCTCTAAATCAGGCTCGAAATTGAAAGAGAAAAGATGCCTTTTGCCTCAAATCACTCCTTGACTCAAGTCAAGTCAAAAGGAACTCAAAACTAAAAGAGAACTCTTGATTTTGGGCTCCAAACTCCTGATTTATCTCGAACATGTTGGCACAAATCTCTCAATCATCTCCATGATTTATGCAAGTCCTCAAAACTCTATTTGACTAAGCCTTAATGATTTGAAATTACATTCAAATTACTTTCATTTGCATTTCAAAATATAATTTATTCAAAAATGATTTATAATTCATCATTTTGCATAAAGATTACAATTTGAAACAAACGCAAATAATAAAGGCCTAATTTCATCATTTTAAAAGAAAAATCTATTTTTGCAAATAATCCCAACATTTATTTTAAAGTGATTCATAATTATCACTCAAAATAAATTTTTTACATTATGAATTTTAAATGCAAAATACTTTTGATTTAAAAGGGACTAAGTCATGAAATTCTCAAAAGCTTTTCAAAATAAAATTATAAGGCATAGAGCAATGCCACGACCAAGCATAAGTGAATAAATTTTTAAAATAAATTCAAGGCAAGAAACGCCTCTTCCCTCATCAACCTTCTTTAGGGTTATAACTTTACAAGATGAATGTAAATCATTCGTTCATTTCATTTCATTATTTGAAGCTTCGTAAGAAAGCTCGGCCGCCACCATGTGGAAAAACCCTAGTTGCGCCCAATGCTGGAAATATTTGTTCTAGAAGTCTTTACTTGCATATTTTGAAGGCCTCTGGAGATTGGAAGATGGTAAGCAAGCTCTAGTATTGAATTTTTCTTTTCATTTTCTCTTTGAAGCTTTCTGAGAGCTCACTTGGCCGTGGGGCTATTTGTTGTTCTTCTCATATGTGCATTTGTTTCTTCTCTTTTTGCTAGTGTTTCCTATTGGACGCCATGAATACATGTTGTTCGAGCTTCTTTTTGAGAAAACATATGCTTCTAGTGCCATTTTTGAAGACTTTTCTAAGAAGGTAAGTTTGGTATTATTGCAGAACTAGAAAATATTTTCATCTTTTCAAAGCTTTGAAGCTTGGTCACGCCTCTTAAGCATTTATCTGATATTCTTCATTTCTTCTTCTGGTTTTTGGTGTTGGACGCCATTGAGAAACCCTTGATAGATTTGTGGCCACGTCCTCTGTGTATTATGGGTTTCCATGCTTAGAGCTTTGAGTAATTTATATTCTCTTTTCTTACATATTTCTCTTCAAAAACCCTCTGTGAACTTCCAGAGAGTGGCCATGACTTTGCACATTTCTTTATTTATTTGACCGCCATTGATGATCTCATCTGGAGATTCAGGTCACCAAGAAAACTTGGAGAATTCACTGTGTTTCTTTGTTCTTGAAAGTCTGAAGGCCGCCATTGAAACCCTAAGTTGAGCTGCATGATTATTGCTCTTTTTATATTTATGAGGTGACTAATTTGTGAAAGATAAACTTACTCAAATTATACCAAAATTCAACATCCTTGCTTTGTAATCTGCAATATCTATCCATGTCTTGGAGCCCTCCTTTAAACAACAACAAAATCTTTTCCATTCATATTCAGATATTAAAAAAGATAAACTTTCACTTTTTAACTTTCATAAATGAGAAATCCTCGAATGCCTCTTTTCGGTAGTTATAATCTTTGTATCCAGGATGGTATATTTCCCCTACACAATAACTACTGACAATCATCACCGTTCCTTTGAAATCATACATAAATTTTGTAAATAACATACTGTTGTACATTATATTACTGTAGCTGCATTATGCTTCCAGGTGCTTCATGTTTGATCATTTTTCAATTGGTATTTTTGAAAGCTCACTCATAATTAGACCACTAGAAAGAGAAACCCTTAATAGATTTGTAATACTTCTCTTTTATAGCTGCATTTACCTACTTGACACTTCAGAGTGAATATTTTTGTGTTCATTTTTGAATCTATTGATAGCATGCTACAAAGATTCTTCATTTTTTGTAGACTTGATATGCATTTATTATGATTATCAATGTTTTGTATAGCAATCATAATTATTGTCCTTTGATTAAAATTCAAGACCTTTGAAAGAAATGTCACTTCCCTTAAACAATAAAATATTGTCTTACAACCCTTCAAAGATAATAGAGAGGAACTATCCTTCAATGTTTATGAATACCATCATTTCCATTCATGTGAACTGGGCTCAACCCTTGTGGGAGCCACATTTTACCCCACTCATATAATAATATGATGAATTAAAAAGAGCAACGCTATGTTTCCTGTATCTGCAGATGACACAAACTAGTTAGTAAAAACAATAGATTCAATGGTTCCTTTCTAATTTGACTTGACAGTTCTTTCATTTATCTCTCAGACGTTTGATCAAGTTGATTTGATTCAATAACAAGAGAAAATCATATTTCTATTGAACTGAACATGTTTTAGGAATTCATGACCTAAGCTCTAACAAACTGTTGAAACATTTGCAGGTTTGGGAGTTGAGGAACTAGAGTCTGAAGACAATGAAGATTAAAAAGAACTCATGGAATCAACCCTGCACCAGCCCTCCAGGTAATGACGGACATGACTTTCTCTTTCATGTTATTTCATTAAACTATTCTTTAGTTGTATGATTTTCTCCTCTTGTTGAGTTGAACCAATTTAGTCTATCCACGGCTTGTGTGGGATCACAGATATATATTTCTCAATAAATGAATTATTCATGGCATGCAATGGCTTCCATAATTTTTTGAATCTATTCTGATTTCACAATGAAACAATACAATTGAAAATGTTTGAAATGCCTATTTTGTAATCATAATGAATGATTTATTGCATTTGTGTTCTTATGTCTGCAATTCTTTATTCAAAAACAATTGTTGCAAATGAATGGTTCAACTTGAACATTGTTCCCTTGAATGAAATTTGTTTGATTTTTGCTTTGTTGAATTGTTTAACTAGTTTAGTCTAAACTGTTGAATTATTTTGCAAATCATTCCTAAACACACTTTTATTCTGAGAAAAAAAATTTATTTTCATAACTAGTCACAAAAATTTCTGCACCCCAACAAGTAATTGCTCATATGAATGCTAATTTGAAGCAAGATGCTAAAATAATGGTAACAGTTGCTCTTTTCACCTTGGTATTGTTTAAAGGATGGTTTGGATTATCCTGTACAAATCTTGATAACCCATTTGGATCTTGGGTATTAGTACGTGTTTCATCAACATCTTCTACCTATCAACAAATGCAAGTATTATTTAATGTTTGGCAACAATTGGATAAATCATAAATTTATCAATTTCAATGAAATATAATCAAATATGGCTTAAAAAATATAAATATAATTTGTATGAACATTTATACATCAATTGAATAATGGAAAATTATTTTATAGACTACCTTTTTTATACAATAATTTAAATAAAACACAATTTTGACAACATAGTTTATAAAACATCAATCCACACTCATTTATTATTCTTTGGTTTTCCGCCCTTAAGAACATCCTTAGGGAGACCTTGTTATTCCCTTTTCTTTCATGCAGGAATGCGTTTTAAGAAGGGGTAATCAATCAATAACTCATCCCCAATAGTAAGGTCCATAATATCCTCAACCTATCTTTCCATATCTCCATCTTTATCATTTATAACCTCAACAAATTGATAATTCGGTCTTATAGTAGGGTCCCTTCCCTTACTACCATTTATAAATCCTACAATATTTTTGTGTGTGTATGCACATCCATCTATATACATAAGATGACCTCTATTCATTTCTTTTCCACTTTCCAATTGGAGATGATGTGTATAAATATTCAAATTTAGACCATATGCTAACATGCTAGGCTTAAATTTTGCTAGCCTTCTCCATTCACCACTATAATATGATGGAACATAATATGACATTAATCTCGTATTGGTTTGTTCTAAATTGTTTCTATGTTTAGATCCCGCATGTAAATTTTGGACAATAAAGAGGCCTAGATTTGCTCCATGAATATTGGAGGGTCGTATCATGTAGTTGTATCCCCAAAATTAAAACATCTCGTACATTCTAGGTAGTTGTTGATCACTAGGCCAAGCGCAATATAATCGACGATCAAATGTCTCTTTGTAAATTGATCTCAAACTCAGGGGAAATTCATCATCTCCATCTCATTCATTCTCATAGGGTATCATGTAGTCCACCTTCCCCTTGTCTTTAAGAAAATTATGCATCTTTAAACCGGTTCTTGTTCCATTACTTGTTTTCATCAATTCCTCATCTTTTGAGCTGGGATATTGGCACATATTTTTGTTAGATGTATCATTTGATAAATGATCATTTCCCTCTAGGCTAGAAGTCGATGATCTAGGAAACTTTAAACCAAGAACTTTATCCTGCAAGTATCCATTAAGAAAAAATTTAGTTATTTAAATAATATAAAACAATGTTTAAACAAAGTATACATGTTATTTATATCAAATTGAAAAATTTCTTACCATAATTCCCATTGGATTTGAAATGATTGTAAGAGGCATACTACTGACTGGAAGGTCATCATATATGTAATGTCTTTATACAATCGCTCGTTTGAATTGTTTCTTTCCACGACATACAAAACATCCACAAACAAAAAATTTCTGAAAGTATTCATCCCATGTACTATAGTCCTAACCAACCTCTTGTTCAGTGCAATCATTTGTTGTGTATGCAGGTTCCATTGTCATATCCTCTTCCACCCACTATCCTCTACGTGATTTAATAGTTTTAGGTCCATGTCCATGTACATATCTTGTTCTTTTTCTAGTTGAACGCTCAAGCTTTGCATTTGCTCCAATCTCCATCTAAAATAATCAACAACATGCATTAATTTATATCAAGATTGGATAATACATTATAAATTTCAATAATATTGTGAAAAAAGATGGACGTATCACAAAATGCCATCAGATCATTTTTTCCTAAGTTAATTCAAAATTTGAGTACTCGATGTCCCGCTTCATTTGTCGTGTCCTCATTTGATATGACATGATTTGTTGTCATGGCCTCATTTGGACCCGATAATATACAACATAGTAAATAATCTTTAGTACACTAATTATATCATTTCAACGAATATGCTATCCAACATAAAACCTCACTTTAGTCATATATTTGACATATTGATATCATGTTTTGGCCATCCTAATTTTCAAAATTTTCCCTTGATCATAGAATCACATTTAATCACCATTCATGTGCATTTTCAACAAATAATTTTGACCTCAGAGGCCTCATGGACAAAAAAATGACTTTATCTCCTCTATGTTGTAGCATTTTTGAATTCATAAACACCTTCCTCCTTTGGTTGAGGTTGATTTCTCTTCTTACCTCTATTGTATCTGCATATTTCGTTGTCATATCTATTTAGACCCACTTTCCTCTCTGCGATTTAGTAGTTCTACGCTGTCCACGTCCTCTCTCCATGGCCTCCTTTGGATCCTGTAATACACAACAATGACAATAGTCACATAAAAACTGTACACCAAGAGAATATTGTTGAAAATATCTTGCTAATACGCTCGCTTTTCATTAAGACACACTATGAAAAACAAAATAGGACATTGCAACATTTTTCTCTTCACAAAAAGTTTACACGCGAAATCTTGACAACTAGAGCTCAAATCTTATGATTACAAGATGACTACAAATTCACATCAAAAAAGACATTTATTTACAAGCTGACTACAAATAAAACCTATTACTAATAATTTTAGTTGAACATCCCTTCCATGGTCCCTTGTTATCCTAGATGAAAGAAAACCTATTACTAATAATTTTAGTCGGTTCTCTACCTTACACTTCTTCCACAAATTCATTAAAACCGTAGATATTTTCTCTTTGAAAACTAGAGATTGGATTCCTTATTCTTGATTGAAACCTACTTTTGGATGGAATGATGAGATCTAATTTAATGATACAAATAAATGATTGAAGACAATAGGGAATCATGCAATACACATAGGATGTTGATGCAATGTCAATGTCACATGATAATGATTTAGTTCTCATACATGATTTTTCATAATTCCCCAATAAGCCCTATATCTAAGATGATAGTAATGAATTAGGGTTTTTTCCTTTTATACAAATCTATAACATGCAATTTGAAATATTTCACACTTTATATGGCTCATCTAGTTGTATAGGGTGAACATGGGCCCATTTAAATTTAAAATTAAAAGTTTAGGGGTCATTTTTGAGTTCACAAATCTAACCTCTATTTGTTTTGCACCCACAAAATTGACATGGGATAAGGAATAGATAAAATAGGGAACCATGATTGCTCCCTTGGAACATATGAAGATGAAGTCAATTTAGGATCAATTTATTTATCAACTTCCTTGCAAAATACATCATTTTGTACACTAGTAATTTCTTTAGGGACAAACAAGTCAAAGTAAGCCCAAAATGAAGGGGAAAAGTGAAGGGTATGAATTTGTCACCATTACAAGTATATAAATAGTAGGCAATATTTTTAAGACATGTGTTCTAGTTCATGCAACCTATAAATATTTTTATTATCAATTGAATCTATTATATAAATTAAAGGTCATTTTTTGGGATGTAGCTAAGAAAAACACTAATTTATTGAATGCAGATTTTTGAAATTTAAAAAAAAAATCTTATTTATACTTCAACAAAGTATACAACTTTAGTCCCTTGAGATTCAACCATACAATCTCCTCTATAGAGCATACATGCCTTCAATGAATTGAAATAATTTCTATTACTAAACAAATAATTTTATGTTATATTTATTTTTATGTTCAAGATATTGGTATACTATATAGTGAAATATAATACAAATGTAATGCAAACTCAAATCCCAATCCATAGTCCAAATATGAAAAAATTGTTATGAAATGAGATTCATAAAATAAATACATAATCTTTATACATCAAAATGTATTCCTTATGAATCTTATGTCATAGTTTCCAAATAGAATTATGTAGCTTTTGAAGTTTAAAAAAAATTATCAACGAGTTTTAATAGCCTATACCATATTTTCTAAAATTATTTCTCTTTTTTTCTAATTTCATTACATTTTTTAAATAAATGATAGGTAATTGATACACAACCTTTAAATTTAAAAAAAAAAATGAAATTAACCACAAAATTGGGGAATTAAATCATGGGAAACTAAGAACTAATTACCTCATCAAAGAGACACATGGTCCATAACAATACTAAATTACTAAAATTTATTTTAAACTATTAATTTAGTGCTTCTAATAACTATACGACGACTATAGCGCTGACTAATGAATCAAAAATAGAAAACAAAAATTCTCGCGTGAAGGAAGAGAAGAAAAAAGGGAAAAATGACAACTCGCAGGGAAACTGTGGAGAGAAAATAAAATCAGGTGAAGATATCAAATTGCAAGTTTTGATGTGAGTTTGAAGGGAGGTGCAAACAAAGAACACTATGGAGGAAATATTTTGTGTAAAGGAAGAGGTATTTGCATCATCTCCTTATTTCTTCTAGTACTGAAACAAAAATATGTTTGTTGCATCTTCATTACGTATATTAAAACCAAACCCTTGTCTTCAAAATAAAAATAAAATTTGTTTGATGCAACTTCTTTACCATAGAAAAAAAATTGAAACCCTATTACTATGCTTTTGAAACTTATGCAAAAAAAAATATTTCATCGCAAGATATTTACACTGCCTCCTTCCTCGAATTTACTTTTTGTGAACTATTTCCTTAATTTTTTTGATGAAAGGGATTTCAATGAAAGGTCATGTGGTTTTTGATTTAAAATTTTTAGGTCAAACGAGGGTTTGATTTTATATAGGATATAGCAAGGGTGGCCATCCAAAAAATATTGGGTTGCAATGATTAAAAAATAAGGGTTTATTTGAATTTATATTTCGTTGTTCTAAAAGATTGGGATTTCAAATTTTCAATGGTTGATATTGAATGCACAATGTCATAGATTTCATTTTTATTGGAAATTCAAATCTTTTAATGATCAAGATATTTTCATAGTCCATGTGACAGAGAATAAAGCTTCTAGAAAAAAAACTTTCATACTTGGCAGTGTGTACTTCATTTGCCTCCACAAACTGGATGAAAATAATTTTCCCTAGGCCACCTCAAAATGTCAAGCAATAGAGGGGAGGGAGAAAAGGGAGTAGACTCTAGCCACAATGAGGTAATTCATTGTTAATTTATAGATTTGTAAATGTTTCCATTGTTTCTTTGATTTTTAGTTTTTAGTTTTTTATTTCTAAATTTAAAAGAAGAAAATTATTATATATATAGGGACATGAGACTGAGAAATATAAAGAGGCATTGGCTTCCATATTGGGGGTGGAGGCAGTTAACAAATTGGATGGTGTGGACTTGACAATGCTTGCCAGATACATAGAAAAAAGATCTAGTAAAGCCCCTAAAACATTGCAACCAAATCAACTGTGTCAAAGGGAATCAATTAATTCCCCAACCAGCCCTGGATCAAGAAAAAGATCCAGGAGGAAATAAATAACAATAAACTCTAAGAATGTGGAATAGGGAGCAGAGACTTCCAATGTCCCAGCCACTCCTGGGACACCAACTTCTTCCACCACACCATGTTTTGCATCTTGCATTGGTAGCTACGATACCAAGAGAGAATACGATGTGGTTTTAGGGGAAGTCTGAATGACAAATGCTAGAAAAACGTTTGTGAATAGGTTGAAGGAATCATGCCTTCAATGGTTCAAATACCATCTACATTTTCCATTCTCAAAGATACCCATGCACATACAAAAAGCAATTATCCATGACATGGAGACTGAATTTGGCACAGGTTAGTCTATAAAGAAGATAAAGCTACGAATGTCTCAAAACTGCAAGAGATTTTGGTGCAACCAAACAAAGAAGATAAAAAAACTCCCTCTTGAGCTAAGGCTCAAAAAAAGGCTAATTGATGTAAGTGTGAAAGTATGGAGAGAGCTTGTAAAATCATATGAGAAGTTTGGTGAGGAGAGTACACAGGTATTTGAATTTTCTCATAAGATTATATGAAATTTATTAAACGATTTTTAAATTTTATTTGTCCATAGTTAAATTGAATTAGTATATGTTTCAGGACAATGCCTCTAAGGCTAGGCTTAACAAACTTCATGACACGCATCACAGTGGCCAGAAAGGTTTACAGGCCTTGATCTATACATTTGTAAGTATAGTTAATATGTTAAATGATTTTATTTTTATTTCCTAGGAAAAAGTAAATGATTGCATATTAATTTGTTTAACTAGTCCATGTGCCATGTTTTGATAGGAGGATAAATATGGTCGACATCCAACGCAATTTGAAAAAGGAAATGTTACAAAGCAAAAAGTGGACTGATTTTGTAATCTAGATGGAGAATGAGGTATCAATAGTTGACTTTCAATAACTTAGTTGGATATTGTTGTGTCAATATGTCAATTTTCATTTCTTGTGTTGAGTTTCAATAATCTTTGAAGAGGTTATAGAGTGATAATTGAGACAAACAGTTACATTTGTACTCTGTTTGTTGTGTTTGGTTTATATTGGTCTTCTTGTCTTTTTGACTCAAGTGGATTGTTATTCATAGGTTGCTTGTCATTCTTGTTGATCATGTGGATGTAGTTATCATTGAGTTTTCAGGTTGTAATACCCCTCCGTTTTGCTTTCTGGACTAGAAAATGTGTCCTTGTTTTGCTTTGATTTGTGTTTCTGGATATTCAGATACTATATCTTGTGTGTGTTATTTGATCGCTATTTATAGAGCGACGAACTATTTGTGTGAGGTGGTGTATCTTATCTGATGTTTTATTTTACATGCTTTAATTGGTGTAATGAGGTTAGTTGATATAACATGTTATTTTACCCCTCTTATATTTATGAGGTGGACTTATGTAATTGTAACACATTTGTACTATCGCCTCATTCTGGGAATGAGTGATGTAACCTTTTGATTAAGTTAATGAATTTGTATCTTGGATGTATATCTCATTATGTTGTTTATATTCTTATTTCATAATGTCATTAATTGCTATGGTTATATGTTGATGTATGTGTGGGTTTAAGTAATATTGGTTACGTAGCCTTAGGGGATATTGTCAATTGTAGGTGAACATGTATGTTTAATTCACTTTAATAAAAAAAAATTGTACGCTTTTATAGTGAATTGAAACTTCCTCTAGGGTTGCGTGGCGGGGCATTACACATGGTATCAGAGCCTAGGTTTAAATATTGAGTGCTCTGGGATTATGATGTACCCATTAAGCTTAGTTGCGTAGGTTTTCAAGTGTTACCTTGTCTAATACCTTTATGTGTATGTGTAGGAGTATGCTTCCCAGACGTGAACGAGGCAGAGGACGAGGACGTGGTCGAGTAGGCAGTCGCGAAGGGAGTTAGCATGACTCTTCGCCTCATGTTACACTTATATCAGATCAGGAGGAACAACAGGCCTCATAGAATGGCCCAGGGGGCGGTGGTAGATAGCAAGATCCTCTAGGGATCGAGGCTGCATGTAGAGCATTTGAGGAGGCTTTAGCACTCCTAGGTCCGAGGCAGGCAGAGCCAAAGGTTAATCTTGGTGTGAGGACACTTACGACATAGTCAAAGATGTTAGCCTCTTCTTATATGAGAGACTTGATTCGATCACGACCACCACAGTTTGATGGAGTAGGCAGTGATTTAGAGGCAGAGGCTTGGCTTATAGGTCTTGATCGATGCTTTGCTATGCATCCATTCGATAGTAGTACTAAAGCACAATGCGTTGTTATGCAGCTGCGGCGGTTTGCGTCCACTTGGTGGAGGATGGAGGAGAAAAAGCTCCACATTGATATTAATACAGTGTCCTGGGAGATTTTTCTTGAGCGGTTCAGAGCTCGCTTTCTTTCTGACCATTGGCGTCAACGTAGAGGTGATGAGTTTCATGCCTTACGACAGTTAGCCATGACCGTAGAGCAGTACGAGAGACATTTCTACTAACTTAAACAGTTCACAGGAATAAGTGATGATGAGGGGATGCTCATTCAACACTTTGTTAGGGGATTGAATGCCCGTATTAGTGGTGGTGTGCGGATCTTTAAGCCCAAATCTATGGAGATGGTTGTGGAGAAGGCACGACTTGTGGAGGAGAACTTGGACATGGCATTGGGAGGCCATACTGGTGTACACATTGGCATTAGTTTTGTAGTTGGGTCTAGTGCATGATGGGGTCAGACTCAGGGAGTTGGATCACCGATGACTCAGCAAGGGCCTACTCAGAGTAGGCAACAACAGAATGCGCTTGGAAAGCATAAGGACTCTCATTCGTATCAGGATGATGGTGGTTCTTCGCCTAGAAGGAACCAAAATTGGTGGCGCAATAAGCATAATCGATAGGTGCAGGCAACCCAGAGTTCACAATTTGCAATTGATTGGGGTAGTATGTAGTAGTCTACTGCATCGATAGGAGGCAGTGGGTTTGGGCGTAACACTGGGTGTTACTCTTGTGGTAAATAGGGCCACCTTGCTAGGAATTTTCCACATCAGAACACTTCTAATTTTGGTTAGGGACTAGCAATTTCAGAGCCGACAGTAGGGGATGCAGGTAGGTCTCATCGTGCATATGCTGCAGTTTATAACCGTCAACCTGGATATTAGGGTGTTGTAGTTGAGACTTTTGGTGTTGGTCATGCAGTACAGGATACTCGTCCTCAGGGGTCAAGGTTTTGATTTGATGTTGTTGTATGAGAGAGTTATATTCCTACTCGTGTGCAGGCTTCTAGGAGTAAGCCTAACCCTTGGGGGGGAGAATGTAATGCCCCTCCGTTTTTCTTTCTGGACTGGACAGTGTGTCCTTGTTTTGCTTTGATTTGTGTTTCTGGATATTCAGATACTATATCTTGTGTGTGTTATTTGATCGCTATTTATAAAGCGACGAACTATTTGTGTAAGGTGGTGTATCTTATCTGATGTTTTATTTTATATGCTTTTATTGGTGTAATGAGGTTAGTTGATATAACATGTTATTTTACCCCTCTTATGTTTATGAGGTGGACTTATGTAATCGTAACACATTTGTACTATTGCCTCATTCTGGGAATGAGTGATGTAACCTTTTGATTAAGTTAATGAATTTGTATCTTGGATGTATATCTCATTATGCTATGTTGTATCTTTATGTTGTTTATATTCTTATTTCATAATGTCATTAAT
This sequence comes from Sequoiadendron giganteum, assembly GCA_007115665.2. Lineage (NCBI taxonomy): Eukaryota > Viridiplantae > Streptophyta > Pinopsida > Cupressales > Cupressaceae > Sequoiadendron > Sequoiadendron giganteum. The sequence goes on from CM021108.1 coordinate 348,354,304, forward strand.
TGCTATGGTTATATGTTGATGTATGTGTGGGTTTAAGTAATCTCGGTTATGTAGCCTTAGGGGATGTTGTCAATTGTAGGTGAACATGTATGTTTAATTCACTTTAATAAAAAAAAATTGTATGCTTTTATAGTGAATTGAAACTTCCTCTAGGGTTGCGTGGCGGGGCATTACACGGGTGGTCTCCTAAGTGAACAAACCAAAGGGTTTATCTCAAGTCTTTGTTTCCTAGCCTTTTATTATAAGACTTAAAGGGAGGCATGCATTAAAGTTACATTGTTGGTTATATTTCAAACCTTTGAAATATAATAGTGGACATTTAAATTTTAATATGCACATTTTTTTATTGAGAAGGAGCCATCATTGGCAGTAGGCATTAACTCTCCTCTGCCATAACAACATTGGGAAGTACTAGTCTTTAATGTGCTTGGTTTTGGGGGATATGAAGGAGAAAAGGAAGGAGTGGGGAACCATTTTGGGGGGGAATTCTTCTTTTTGCCTTGGGGTCGAGGAAGGAAGGTTGGTTGTTGGAATGTAAGTGATTTAGAGGAAGGGAGAATTTGGGTGTGCTCATCATGTTGGTTGAGTGTCTTGTTGTTTGGGTTGGAGACTAAGAATCAAATTGCCAACTGTTCTTCTTCAACTCAGCTAACCTTTCTTTGAATTAAAGGTCCTTGTCATTCATTCTTGTAAAATTACACTAACCATTTTGGTGAAACATTTCCTTTAAATTGTGTAACTGTATGTGGTCTTGTGAAAGCCTATGCTAAAGGGTTTGGATGAGGAAAATATTGTTAACTATGAGAGTTCAAACTTAAGATCATGGGACTTACGAACAAAGAAATTGTGTTGGTATTAGTCTCTTATAGGAGTAAACCCATCATGGGTTTTGTCTTTTCTCATTGTCTAGTTTTATGTAAGATTTTGACTTGGTTTCGTTGAAACCAGTTGGTTGTCCTGTTTGGAATTTCCATCTTGAATGCAGTTAGCTTTTGACTTAATTTTGTGGAAAACTGTTGGTTATTGTGTTTTGGATTTCTATCATGAAGGAAGCTACGTTGATTTGGTCACAGTTTGAGGTGGAGTTTCAAACCTTGGCTAGAATTGCTAGAATGCTATCATTGCAACATACCATGAGTCTTGAGGAAACCTGGCCTGGTTCATGGGTATCTTTTTTGACATGGTTGTAAACCCTAATGGTGTTGGTATTTCACCTATAAATGTCCACTCTCTCAATTGTGGATGTGAAGTCTTCTTGGGATTAATAATGCCACTCCAAGGTGGGGTTTTGGGATGGTTTTGGATCCTTGGTTCAGGTCAACTTGCCCCCCAACACTCCCTCCAAGGTTATGATATTTTCATTACTGAAGCCACAATGGAATACAATGTTGAAACAACACTACATGATTGTATTTGATTACTAGTTGACTCTTGGAAATAATGGGTTGTGTCAATTGCATACAGTTGTGTAACATTGCAATAGTTGTATTGTACTTGTAACTAGAACAATCTATTGTGAAGGAATTTATTTGATAAGAATTACCTTTGAGTTCATTGTAATGACTTGCACTAACTTAGAAATGTGATTTCAAACTAGTATTTATTAAATTAGAGACTGTTTGTGATTTTTTTTATCTTAGTATGGACTTCCTTGTGTTTGAATGACTGAGCACTACCCACAAAATAGTAGATATTATGTACTTGTGATCATTGCATCATTTGGATAGAGGACTCATAAATGGAATATAGGACCTTATGTTTCATTGTGCATAAAATCCTAAGGGTTGATTAAGTTATTGTGTATGGATATAAATGGAAACTTTAAACTCTCTGAAGGATTGCTTATTGTTTGCAAAGTAGCATTGATTTCTTATGTTAACTATGGAAACATCCTATGGACACTAGCATGGTGTTGACTAAGGAATTATCTTGTAAACACTAGAAAGTTCTATGCATGTTAATCATAGACTATAACCCTACATTTGGAAGGGAATTGTTACTGTAGATGTGATATATACTGTACAGTGGTATTTGGTCTATGGAATGACATCTTTAGTAGGAGGTACCTTCAAATTTATGTAGCATCATGTATGGGCTAAGGTATCGTAAAGTTAAGTGTGCATTGTATGGTGTTATTGTATTGGAGGTTGATGTATGCAAATCTATAGTGATATAAAGAGTGGCAATGTTCATGATTGGTGTTTAAATATGCAATGATACCTTATTATCATTGAAGAATAGATAGAATTTATGCTTAGTATCTCAAGTGGTAAAGTTTTTGGATTCTACTAAAATTGTACTCTTGTAGTAAGTCATGCATATAACCCATGGTTGATATAATGAACAGTAGGCAGTTGGCTGATATAATGATCTGTAAAGTATAAATCTATCAGTGACATGATATAATTTAATGGTAATTGTTAGTATTTACTGAAGTCCTTAGATGTAACCTTGTATTGTTATAATTGATGTGGCGGTACACTAGTGTATATGTTCTTTGTAGTGTTTTGATCAAGTATGAATCTGTTATATATGGCTTGAATAGTATTGATAGTTAATTTGATTATGAACACTTGCTAAAATATGTGTAAATCATTGTAGCAATCAAGCTAACAAGAGTGGAGTTTATGATATTACATAAAGGGTGAATAAGACCTTGTATTTACTCTAAGACATAAAGTTAGACATTGATTTGATAAATCTGAGTTTAAATACTTTGGGATACAAGCTCTTTTAACAATAAGATCTTGAATCACCTTTAATGGTCACCAAATATTGGTATTGTTAGTCCAGGTAGTTAACTAGTCAATTCATGTGCAATTCATTTGAATTTTTTTTCTTTGACAGAGGGAAGTTTATGGATCAATTTTCCTTGTGGTCACGGGCCATGAGTTGGTATGCAAGCCTTGTCTTGCATTAATTTTCTATAATGACACAATTTATGTAGTTTCTTTATGCTATATGTCTATGTTGCATGCGAGTTTCCCTTATTTGTTTTGTCATTGTGTATTTATGTTTTATTCATGTGTATACTTTCGTATGCATTTTTTTGTTTTACCGTGGTCATTCCCCACTCCTTTTATTTTTTGATCTACCACCTAGAGTTCATGGATTCTTGTAGTGTCAACAAGTGATCCTCATCCCCAACTAGAGCCTATGTTGGCACTATCTTTAGTTCTCCATCTCATGCACACTTAAATTTTGTATGATGGTTTTCCACTTGTCACCAAATGGAAATGGCAGACCCAATCTTCTACCTATATGGCAATGTGTTTCTTATAGTGGCCTATTGACAAGTTTCATGTGGCACTTGTTGTAAGAACATGGTGGTTCCTAAGCATGTGTGGTCCAATTGGTAGGTGACACATTACCCTTGGTGGGACCTAATGTCTTGGTATCCTCCCTTGACTATTCAACATATATCATCCAAGCTTCTTGTGTATGTGTGGCTTCTTCTAAGTTTTTAATTCATAGTGCATCACTCCAACATGATCTAAACTGTTTGTTCAAAACCAAACTTATATGGTTTAACTCAATGTGCCTACACAATGCATTTTCAAGTACCCATACAAAACAATTGGCTCTTCGTAGATGGTTTTCAAAGGCGACGGGGATTTTAATCACACAAGTGGCCACAATCGGTGGGTGATTTCAATATGCTCCTTGTGTGATGGTCCAAGGACTCATTTTGGTTTTCTATTATATGTAGTGGAGTGTTGCGGTGACCATTCCTTACTAACTATGCTTGGTGGTGGTTGCAGAGAGATTAATGCCCAATATAGCTGTTATGGTTGGCTTTGCTCATGTCTTGGCCTTCATTATGTGGTTCCACTCTAGATATTAATGTTGTCTAAGATCCCAATGTGAGAGTATGGTGTGCAAGTCCTTTGAACTTGTTCATGAGGGAATTCTTGCCCTCTTTTTGTTAGAGTCAACTATTTCGGGGATTCCCTTTGGATTGTGTTGTCATATGTAATTATTTCCAATTTTGATTTTGAATTGGTATTGAAAATGATTTGGTGTTCCAAATTTTGACACTTGGATTGATCTCTTAGCCTTAGAGCTACCCTTAGTGGCATATATGTATAAATTTTCTATACTAAGGGGGTTGGTTGTTTTTGGGCTATGCCTTGTTGTAGAGTTGTTCTCCATTTTGATCACACATGTTCTGGGGAATCAGCTAATGTAGATCAAGCCTAGTTTATTCATGTCAACATATGCTATAGGTCAGGGGAAGATGCTAGATTATAGAGTCTCTTCATAACACAAGTGTCTTCATGTGTCTAGGTGAATTTAGGGCATTGGTATGGCGTACTTGTTCCTAAGGAAATATTTTCTTGCTTGGTGTTGTATTAGTTAGTTGATGCATGCAAAAATTGCAAAACATTATCAAAGTGTATTTGATTCTAATCTTCCTAATACAATATATTGGCTCACTTTTTTTATTCATGGATTACTAAAGTATGCTTTGCTATGTATGCTTTTGGTTATATAAATGAATAATTTTGTTCAATCATTGACCCTAGATTATGATTGATGAATGCATTTATAGTTCCTATATTCTATCCTGCACATGTGTTTGTATGTGAGGATTGATTCTTCACTCATTTATCCAACTGATCAAGGCATCAGTCTACTACTGATTGTCCACCACCACCACATTTAAACAACAAAAAAACATCTTTTCACTTGTTCTAGTGCACTTGCAAGTATAAATAATTTACCAAAGAAATAAGTGTCCAAATGAGACTATTAAATGGAAAGAATTTGAAGAAGAAGCATTGAAGACATTCAAAAGGTAAGAGCAAGGAAATGAGTTTTCAAACCCATGAAAACCACTAGTGGAAAAAGTAGAACTAAAGCATCAAGAGATAAATGTGGTGGAATGGCAGCAAGAACTTGGGGAACATCAAGAAAAGTTATAAGGGTTAATGGTCTAATAGAGCTACCATCAACTAGTAGAAATTTGGACGTTTAGGCATTGAATCAGCCATACTCTTCATTCACGATGATGCATCCTAATCACTTGGTAAGAAAATCTTCTTCTCCTAGTTTCTTTTTGCATACTATAAGTGATATGGTACAAGATGATGTAAACTTAGTTTGTGATTCCATGCTCTCCAAAACCAACCCTAGTCAATGAAAGGAAGCAAAATTTCACTAAAGAGACAATAAATTTGATGATTTAAGGTGCACAAGTCACAAATAAATGTGGATATAATTTGGACCCTCCTCTCTTCCTAGGCACTTAGTTCTCATTGTTCACCTATGTTATGAGATTGTTGTCACATGTGCTATGTAGCATGAACCCTCAACAAGAACAATAAGAGGAAAAAGGGGGACTAATGATTTTGTCTATGATATCTACATGGAATATAAGGAAAATGCTAGGAATTTCCCTTGGAATTGGTTATGCCAATATTGGGATCAAATTAGGGACCATGTCGTATTCATACAAAACCTAGATGTTAATACGCCTAGTAGACAACTTGAAAAAAATCAAATGGAGTTAGCACAATTCAACAAGGAGGTTGGCATGCATGTTTGTAGTATGGTAGCATGGTTTCTAGGACATGATAATGACTTAATAGTAGGGCCTAAACATTTGGCAATGCTAAAAATATTGTAGAGAATACAAAATGAAAACCCTTTGAGATTTGACTTCACCCCATTACTAGAAGAGGATATGCATTCACAGTTGGCAGATTTTTTGCCAATAAAAAAATTTAGATACCAATCCCTCTTAATATATATGATTTTGCATCAATATTACCACCTGTATCTACACCTACAACCTAAAATGTGTCACACACTAGAATGTTATGATCCAGTAATTGTGTAGATTCCATACCTTCACAAGGCCTCCTATTATTACATGTTCATTGAACAATTTTTACAGCCAAAAATCTCAAGAGTATAGTATGGCATGCAACTTCTTGATCAACAACATGTCAGGTACATGCTTGGGAAAAGTATGGGGTACCTTTGCGGTGCCATAGATCTTCCTATATGTTAACAACTCATATAGGGAGTAATATTTTAGGTTCTCCAAGATTTTGATGATGTCTTCAGACAACCTAGGGAACCTTTTCTCAAATGATAGCTCATGCAAGGGAGCAAAGAATCGGTCACGAATGTGCTCATATTTGGATGAATATTTGTGCTCCCATCAGTCCTAGCAATAAACATGGACAAAACAACATGGGATGCTCCATGTCCAATTCATCCCCAAATAATTTATTAGCTAAACAAATAATATAACACAAGTAAGAGGTTGTATAGAGTTTTGGATTTGTGCCCACTAGAGGAGACTCAACTCTCGTTATTTCATTGCACAAAGTGAGTGAAAAAACAACTACCTAGTTTAAAATTGGCCCTTCTTTAAGCAACATATGTAGCAATGAGACTTAGGATTCTTGAAAATGAGAAGCATCCTTCTCTCCATACAACTTGCTAACTAGGGCCACTATGTTTTTCACTGAACCCTTGAGGCTGATGGAAGGGTACCATTTAGTGTTCCTAGAAGTTAATTGTCTAACTCCTCCTCTTGAGGTTTAGGCTATGTTTCAGGCTTGAAAACTAGGCACTTTTGTTGTAACATCCACTTCTAGGACCCATGGGTGATGTGGCACAAGGCCTTGAAACACCACATAGGTCTTATAGAGAGTGTTTTGTGTAAAATCCAAACGTAAGTACTATAGAGAGAGGGGTGGCGCTAGACTCCAAGCACCAAAAAACCATAAAATAGTTAACAAGATGTATATTTAGCATTGTTTAAATCCAATCTGGTCATGTATGACATTTATTAAAGTTACCATGGCATGAGAACTTCATGCTCTCCTTTTTTCTTTCCATTTATTAATATCACTGTGATCTTAGGATGTAATATTCTTTTTTCCTTCATTCTCTGAATGTATTTGTATAAATGGTACTGTAACGACCCAATCCTTCGGTAAAATAAAAACAATCCAATTTACATCAAAAGAGTAAATAAATGTGCTAACAAGTTATTGCAATATAATTTTTCTTTCCTTTATTGATAAAATATGAACAAGATATCATAATAGAATTACAATAAAGATTCCATGTCATTACAATAACTTGACAAATACAAGTAACGGTAAAACGTACCTTATCTAACTTAGCTCCAATGAGCTTTAGAACAAATAGTAGTAAGAAGGTCCGGGAATCCGCCTTTCAAATCTTGGTACTTCAGTAGCCTTCAAAGGAGGAGAAGCATCACTCGGGCGCTTTTCCGCCAACCACGGACTTATAATGCTGTCCCCCACACATCTACCATTTGGTAGATGGCCCTCCCTTCAACGAAGAGATTGGTAGAGTAACCAATAATGTTAACCAACTGAGCATAGTGGAGTGTCCTACATAACTAGAACCTATGCATCTGGTAGACTCTCGCTCTATCGTGTAATACGGGATCACGGTGAACTAACAGTGTAATCATCACCCAATCTAAGAGGATGTAGGTACATTACACTACTTTGATCAAAGTGTTTCATACAACATTTCTACTAAGGGTCAACTGCCACATACACTATTCAAGGTCGATTTGACTTAGGGCTATCTTACACTACGTGTAGGTCTTTGTCTTCCAATGGGTAATCCATACCTCAGACATCCTACATCATATTGTACTACTAGAAATGAGTCTGCATAATCGAGTAATTTTCATATCCCCTCCTATACGGGAAATCTTTATCCTAGGAGTGCTCAACTTATCTAAGTTAACCCAATAACTAAAGTTGAAGAATTTACTTGACTCCTATCCTCATCTCAATCCTAATATATAGTAGCTAATGAAAACAATACTCTCCATATATGGAGATCATACAATTTAATGCAGAATATAACTTAGAAAGCAACCATTCACTTCTTATGTACCAATGGAACATCCTACGTTCCAACATCACTAGTATAATTAAACACTTATGTTGTTCCTTGTATGATATTGTTGAATTCCTCAATCAAGTACTTCCTACTGGAATGAATCAGCATTGCAAGTACCTCTCCCATTCTCTCCTATACGGGAATGAATATTTCCTAGGATTTTTTAGCTAGCTTCCCTGAGTTTAACTAGTAATTTGGCTGGCTATATTGTACTTGAATCAAGCTCTCATCACAATCCTAGTAGTAATATCAAAGATAATGAATACTCTCTTTTATACAGAGATCATACAAGTAAAACAAATAGAAAAATAAATGCATTGTCCATCTTTGAGATGGAATACTACTTTCTAATACAAACATGCATTACTTATACCTTATTAACTTTATGTAACTTTTTAGATATTCAAAATGCAAGCTTCATACAACATCATATTATATTTGCATAACTGTCTTTCACAGGTAGAGGTTATAAAGAGAAGAAGAATACTTTTATTGATCTAGCATGAAGAAGATGAAATGAAAATAAAGTAATCATGTCTAGATTAAGCTTCCATTGGTGGTGATGGACTTTTCCTGCAGTAACTTAGTTTGCAGAGTTCCTCTATTCTGTCTTACAGTAAAACACTCTCTTTCTAGAATTGTTCTCACACAACAATGGTCCCTCATAGATTATGGATTCTTACAACAATGTCTTACTTCAGCAATTCACTTCTCACAACAATGGTTTTATTCAGCAAATTACTTCTCACAGCAATGGCTTTATACAACAAATTACTTCTCACAGCAATGGCTTTATACAGAAAGTCACTTCTCACGACAATGGTTTAATACATGAATTCACTTCTTACTGTAATGGCACGAGATTGATCAAGATTCAGAATGAATGTGTGATAATGAGCATGGATTATAGTAATCCATAAGAAAGAGTGTGAATTAGTAATGATTCGTAGCAATTCAAAGCCTTTATATAGACCTATGAAATGCAATGCATTTCCTCACGGAAATGCATGTAAACTGACAACACACTCAGCCAGACTTATTCAAAGGCACTTGGCGGGTTTCCAAGCCCTCACTCAACAATTTTGGTAGTGATTTGACTTGCATTTTAGATAGCAAAACCATAATTTTTCAACTGTTCAACAAAATTTGCCACTTACAGGTAATTCCCAAAATTTTGCGCTAGCAAGAAGGTGATCCATCTTGCTGGAAAAAATCTTGGTTTATTTAGCAACAACTATAACCTCTTGGGTTGCGTCACACCTATTTTTAAGCATGGTGGATTATTTCTCCCAGGCAAAGCGCTCCTCCACAGTTGTGCGGTTCAGCTTTTCCGCCATTTCCATTTCACGGGAAATTTTTTTAATATTTTCAAAACTGACTTTATTAAGTCAATAGTTATGCATCTCATATTTCTTTTTAAACATTAGAGTAGCCTTTACTTATTTTTGAATTTATTCCATGATGAAAATAGGTGAAGTCGATTTCCTATATACTTGGAAAACATTTGATTTCCAAATATGTGATGAGAAATGAATAAACAATGATTTCTATTTATAAAATAATATATATTAATTTATTAATATTATATATTTATATAATATTAAAGTTATAATAATTATATAAATACATATATATGTTATTACCTCCAATATATATATATATATATATATATATATATATATATATATATATATTTATGTTAATTATTTTTAACTTTAATATTTATATATTTTCTATATAATATTAATATATATATATATATATCAACAGGCAATAATAATATACTATTATTAATATCCTATATGTAATAGGTGGTGTATATACATATTCATACATATACATATGTTTATATATATTTTGATATACACATATGTGTATATAATATATATATGTATATACATATACCTTGCCTAATTACTTGCATTCAAATACGATCCATTGTAATGAACTTAATACCATGAAACTGTTAATAGATAAACATCACTTATAAAAGGTACAAAAGAAGACACGACTCTTAATGCCAATCTATGACCATGCATGACTTATCTAACTCAACTGACTCAATTACTCACTCTATAGTGAAGCGTGAGTATGCTTAGATAGTTCACATTACCAGTTAGCCGACCAAGCCCCTCTCCCAAGTGATACTTCCCCTCCCCCTGGAGAATGAACCTTTTCCTACAACCACTAGCACATACCTTTAGCAGCATCACATATATAAACATCTTTAAAGTTAGAAAAACTATACTTCAATAACCATCTATTCATATATGCAGTATTTCACCATGAATAACATCAACTGTGACAACATCAAATGAAACAACATCAAGTGATATAACATTTATATTGATAACAAGGTACATGCATCATTAATTCATCTTGAGAATTCACATCACATTCACTTTTACCGCATCTAGTAATAGTAAATAGTAACCTCACAATTTGGGATGTAACAGGTACTATGGGGATGGTTGAAGCACAAATCTGTTTTACATTAATGGTTTATTTTCATGTTTGTAAACAAGCTATGACATGCAACAATACTTGAGCATACAGAGAATAGTTCTTCAGGACATTTTGTACTTTGATTATACTATTTTTAAGTGACCTTTGCAAAACAGTCCTTGTACCCTAATTATTAATGATTTTGGTGAGTTAAATAATCAAGATAAGAAGTTTTTGGGTGGCTTTATAGTTTATTGGTAGTTTTCTCTCTTTAAACTCATATTGAAGCATACAAAGAATAGTTCTTCAAGATATTTTGTAGTTTGATTATACTATTTTTAAGTGACCTTTGCAAAATAGTCCTTGTACCCTGACTATTATTGATTTTGTTGAGTTAAATAATCAAGAAAAGACGTTTTTGGGTCGCTTTATAGTTTATTAGTAGTTTTCTCTCTTTAAACTCATATTGAATTATGTAGACTTTGTTTTGAGCCAATTTAAGTCTAAATTTGAATGACTCTGATTTGGATTTGATGTGGTTGAACAGTACTTGATAACCACGACTATAGGGGAGATACATTGGCACAATTAAACCCTGCTCTGAAACACCACACTTCTCAATGGAATTGTTATAGGACTTCTATTCTTATGCAAAATTTGCCACCATCATGTACAACTAAATTTGGTGTCCCCACCACTTCATAGGATGCATTTTTGTGCCAAAGTAGTGTGTTCCTAGAAACAACGTCATCAATGGTTTAACCTCAAAATCCTTCACACATAGCATGATGTAACAAAGGAATTTCTTCTTATCAAATAGATATATTGACTAAACCATATTCATTAAGTATAAGGTTATCAAGTTGTCTTAACCTCACACTTAACCTGGGAAAAATGCCCCAAACCTAGCTTGAAATACAAGCTATTGCTTTGTACATTTTATTCCTAGTTCCCATAATGTCTTTGGTTTTGGACTTGGGATGATTCAATTTATTAACTATGGAAGTTCATCTTTAAGTACCTTGAACTCATTCACCAAAATGGTATTTTAATCAATTAATTTTTTTGCTCTTATAGAATATAAACAACGATTCTCTTTCTCAATTAAATACAAATAAATGTGGACATGTAAGTACATTTTTGTGGAAGAACAAAATGTTTGTTCATTTTTTCTTCACCTTTTGTGGACAAATACTGGAACAACAATAAGCATCAATATGATTGGAGAGGGGTTTTACCTCGGGAACACTATCTCAAGAAGCAACTAGAGGTCTGACTGAGTTCTGGCCAGTTATTGATCCCAGAAGCCATGATTTTATTCTTTCAATCAAGTGAAAAGTTTTTATTTGTTGTCCTTATGCATTTTCCTTTGAAATATTACAAAAGGAGTTGAACAATTCATTGTCCTTCTGGTTTCACTAGCAACTTGGAAATTAGACTTATATGATATTGGTGCCGCTTCAACAATAGAAGGACAATGCCTACACCTATCAAATGGAGGGGAATAAATAAACCCAATTCAAGTGATTTAGTTGTACTGAAACAAGTTTAAGTATGGAAAGAAGGTTTGCACATTGGAATGTAGAAAAGGACAAAGATATAAACTCCATTTCCTTTTACATAATTAAATAATGATATCTACATTTCTACTTGAAAAGAAAATTTATCTAGAAAGCCTACAACAATAGAAATAAAAGCAGAACACCAACTTGTCAAGCAGTCTACATAATAATAAACACGCATAAATGAAATTGGCTGCCAATTCAAGTTCATTCTACTTTCATAATACTTTATATCAATGGAGTTCAACCATTCCTTGATGCCATCAAGCGAAGATTGAGGAATGGCGTCAATGCAGAGTACATCTCGCTTGAAGTCTTTGAAAACAATAGCCATATCAAATGCCTTTTTCCCAAGTCCTACTTTCTCAAGGTTAACAATCTCAATCTCACTAATAGTGATTACTAAGAAAGGTAATTCCACCAACTCTACCACCAACTCTACCAAACAGTTTACCATAGGAACAATAAAAGCAGACGCTTTGAAAGGAACTCCATGAAAACCAAGCTCTCTAAATGGTATATCAAACTCTAGTTCAAAATATTTTAGATGAGGCTTCTCCCATAGCTCTATTACTCACTTGACAAATCCTTGAAACTCTACATTGATTTTATTTTGCATGTCCCTCTCTTGATGTTCTTCCTCAATTCCATCAGGATCATACATTGAACTTATTTCCCCTCCTAAAGTTTGGACCACATCCATTACCTCCACATAAAACTGGACATCCTTGGTCTTCTTAGTTCACACCATGATATGGTTATGCAAATGAAAATGAAGCAAAGTAATCATCTCCTTCTTTGTTGGCTGGAAGAATGCATGCTTAATGTTTTGATACATGATATCAGCTCTCTCTTTTGCTCTCATGTTTGAATACCAAAATCCATTATGGTGGGCCTCCAGAGTTCCAGACATCTTTCTTCCTCTTCCACCAAATGTTGGCATATTTTACTAACGTTTATTAGAATTGTTGCATGTTTTACATCATTGGAATGACATATTAGCTATAACTTTTTTGAAATTTTATTATGGTATGTGCACTTTGATATGATGAAATATGATTATGGTTTCTTTTCATATGTTGTAATATTAGATATATAACAAAAAAATAAATGATTGCATGAAATAAATAATAATTTTTCATTTTAAATGTTTTTTGTAGAACACGAGTCTTCTAGAAGATCAAGATTATCATTATATAGATCCAGAATATGTTGGTTCTGGTACAGATCACATGGCAGAGGATGATGATAACACATATACAAAAGACACTGAGGCCGATAACGATGATGATGATGACGATGACGATGATGATGATGATGATGATGAGGCAATTACTGGTAGTAGCCAGTGACATTCATGATCATATAGATTGCATCATGGATCATTGTTGATATATCGTTATGATGCCTCTTTTCATGGTTACTATCATATGTATCATTTTCACGGCTTGTAGTACCATATTATTGAGTTGTATCATTTTGACTTATATCATTTGGACATGTATCATCTTGACTTGTATCATTTTGAGTTACATAATTTATCATTTTTACTTATATCATTTGTACATGTATCATTTTGACTTATGTCGACTGTTGGACATGTATCATTTTGACTTATGTCGACTGTTGGACATGTATCATTTTGACATGTTATTGATCTACTGGCATATTTGACTTTCACTTGTTTTAGTTATATATGATGATGATCTTATTAGTATTGACTTATCAATTTATATATATATTGAAAGTGGTCGATGATTTTTGGATGGATATTTTTTTATGTATGATGATTTTAATTTACTGCTCAGGATGGATGTTGTCAAATTCAATTAAATTATAGATATTTGACTCACTTTTTTAATTATAGATGATGATCATGTTATAATAATTATCTTGTTATTTAATCATACGAGTTAAATAATTAAATTACTTACTCTATAATCATATGAGTTATTTAAGAGGCATGATATATTTAGCTAATTAAATTGAAATAAAACATATTAAATTAATAAATGGAAGCAAAATAAGAAGCATTTTTAGAAGAAAAAAAGGAAGCAACAATGGAAGCCAAACTAGAAGAAAACCAAAAGCAATCTTGGAAGCAAAACTTGGCATTATCTAGGAAGCAAAAACAAAAGCAATTTAGGTAGAAAACAAAGAAATAATAATGGAAGCAATTTTAGAAGCAACAAAAGATGCAATAATAGAAGCCATATTAGAAGCAACAAAAGACACAAAAATGGAAGAAAAAGTAGATGCAACAAGAGATGTTATATTGGAAGCAAAATTGGAAGCAAAACTAGAAGTAAAATCGAAAGCAAAATTGGAAGCAAAACCAGAAGCAAACCTGAAAACAAAAGTGGAAGCAAAACTAGAAGCAAAACTAGAAGCAAAACCAGAAGCAAAATTGAAAGCCAAACTGGAAGCAACAAAACACAGTGCAAAATCCGACAAAAAATGGCGCCGAAGTGAACATACAGTTTGGCGTTGAGTTTTGCGCCAACAAAAGTGTCCAATTCATGAACTCAAATGCACTAAATTCCAGTGCTATTTTAGGTGCTAGTTGTCTATTTTGTTGTAGTGTTTCATATATTTTTTATAGTCTCTTGCTTCTATAGTTTTTTCTTGTTGAGGAATATTGCACATATTGTTTGCAGATCTCTTGTATGGAAGGTGTCTTTGTTCGTTGTTTTATTTTGTGGCTTGTGGTTTTGTGTTTTTTCACAATTCTAACACCTCATTGGTAATAGGTCTAATTCGGTCATTGTATTTAGGGTTTTATTGATTTAATTTCCTATTTGCAATTGAATCCATTGATCGTATTGTAAGAGAGGGTGACCAATCACGTCAAGGCTCCAAGTCATGAAGAGTCGAGGGCGAAGGACTACCCTAACTTACCTCACTCTAAAGGGGTTTTTTGGATAGAGGTCAAGAATGATGAGGACTATAAAGTACTTCTATCACTCTTCAAATCTAAAATCCAGGTTTAGGCTAGGCGAGCTGGTTTTTGGAGTCAATACTACACCTTAAACAATTCTATGTCTGAGGACGACAGCGCAATTTTGGGATGACAACGCAACACGTTGGCGTCTCTTGGGCGTGCTAGCATCTGTACAACTAAAAAACATGAAGTACAATATAAACTACCTAAAAACAAACTAATAGCCTAGCTGGTTATTTTTAAATGAACAAAACAAAATGATAAGATATGAAAAGTACAAATGAAGATGATAAAATCTAAGGTGATGAAGATGATCTCACCAATGTGCCAGTTCACCAGCTAGCTCCAAACTCACGTTCACCTACACACAAGAGAGAGGAGAAAATGTTGGGGTTGTATAGGGGTCTGACGCCCATTTTGGTGTTTCCACCTCCACAGACAACCAGATAGCAACGAAGTAGAAATATGCGATAAAGGAGTGAAGAAAGTGGAAGTTGCAATAAACACTACAAAATAGTATAATGCCACTAAACCAAATCACAAAGGAGAGGACTGAAACGTTACCACCTCCACCCAAAAGCTCACTAGCCAATGGAGGATAATGCAGACTTGGCAAGGTCACCACAGCCTCAATTGTGATGAAGGGAGGTCTCACAATACTCCAAATCTGCATTGTTATAGCTTGCTTCACACTTGCTATGTGGAGTTGATGGAGTGTTGTTGCTGCAATGGAGTGTTGAAGTGTTGCTTGAGAGTGAAGTGGATACTAGAAATGCTAAGAGATGGCTTAAGAATGTGTGTAGAGCTTGAATGAATTGCTAAGAGAATCAAATGGAGTGAGAATGGATCCATTTAAAGGAATAATGAGGAAGAATAACGCATTTTTGGGTTGGTTGGTCGAAGATGGATGTTACAATTCATCTCCAATCGGGAGTGTAACGCCTCTACCAAATTCAGATGCAGGAATCCATCACGGATGGCAATGCACTACGCAGACATTTGTGTGCTCCGCATGCATCCCCGACAAATATTCTCCCACTAACACAACAGGTAGATGCCAAATGGAAGGAAGGAAGTTGGGTGATGTGGAATTTCTCCTTCAGATTTGATTTTCTGAGGTGAGGATGTGTGAAAGGGGAATTTGTGTAAGGGGTGCAAATTCGCTCATATACATGTATCTTTCAATTTATTCCTATTCACACAAATATTGGATGCTTTCATCGACACCCAAGAAATTATTTATTCAATGAATAAAAAAAAAAATAGGGAATGGTTCTAAAATTAGATATCTCAAAAGCTTATGACAAGCTATTTCGAAAAAGTTTGGGTTTCAAGAAAAAATGATAAATTGATAGGGGAGTGTGTCACTACTCCCAAGTTCTCAACATTAATAAATGATTTTCCCAAAGGATTTTTTGGGATTGGAAAAGGTTGAGACAAGGGGACCCTTTCTCTTCATATATGCTCATTGTGGTGGCGGAGATGTTGGAAAGAAACATGTCTACATACATCTCCAAAAGAAATTTGCAAGGAATCAATCTAGCTCCAAGTCTTCAACCCTCCTCACATCAATAATTTGTGGATGAAACCATTTTGTTTGGTAAGTCTTTTATCCTTGAAGCTAGGTACTAGAAGAAGATTTTAAATGATTATGCTATGGTCTCAGGTCATCATATAAACTATGAAAAGAGAAAAGAATCTTCTTTAATACTAAAAAAATGCTACAGGAAAAAAACATTTCTATTGTAGGTTACTTGTGGAAAATATACCTACTACCTACCTAGGTCTTCCAATGTCAATTAAAAAAATTTAACCAATCTATTGGAATGGTATAAGAGAAAGTATTCGGAAAAATCTTGCTAGGTGGAAAGGAAAATTGTTAAGCCAAGTAGGAAAATACCAAATTTTAAAGACATGTCTCTAGAGCATACCGATATATTATTTATCCCTTTTTAAAATCCTTTCTTACCAAGTGGAAAAGATTGAGAAAATAGAAAAATAGTTTCTTTGTATAGGAATGTCTAAGAAATAAAAAATAACGACGCTAGTCAACTAGGATATGGTTTGTCAACCAAAAGACAATGGGAGATTATAGTTGAAAAAGATAAGATTGGTTAATAAATCCCTAATGTACAAAATGAGATGGGCTATGGTAAAAGAAGCTAAGAATTGATGCAAAGGCTAAATACCTGCAAGGAAGAGATATTTTAACCACTATAAGTGCTCCAAAGGCTTGATGATATGGAATAATATCCTAAAAACTAGAGGTCCATTGGAATGAGAAAGGAATAATAGAAGGAGATTTAAAAGTTGGCATCAATCTTATTAACAGAGAAACTGAACCTTCATGGAGATTGAACTTGACTATGTAATATAAGTGAAAAAACATCCTAATTTTTTTGAAGAGATGACCATAAACTACACTTACAAAGAAGGGAACAAGACCGTCCATGTTGTTGCTAATGTTGAGATGAAGGTTTGTGGATGGAGCTCTTGCACAACTCGTCAACAGTTCCCCAATTCAATTCAAAAGGAATTCCAAAATGACAAGAAATAAATGAAAGTTCAAGAAAAGGTTGACAATGAGAAAGATGAAGACCATAAAGATTAAAATGACTCAAAGATCAAAGTGGGAAGAAAGTACTGAAAATAAATTAATTTTAAAACTTGTGAAATACATCCATCAAAGCTTGCACGAAGAAAAGATATGAAGCAAATTTCAATTCAAACAATACAAGTAATAATTACAAGAATCAAATTAAGGATGAGCCCATGGAAGTCCATGTCATAAACAATAATTATGACATGAAAGGCTATGGAATTCAAAACTCTTAAAAAAAATAAAAAGACCCCTTTTTCATTTCTAATTCAAAGTACTCAAAAAATGAAAGAATATAGGTGGGGAGAAGCTAAGAGTGAAACCCTTTACCTGTGAGAGGTTGATGGGAAATGCAAAACTATGGGTGATTTTTGAAAAAAGGTGGGCTTTCCAACTATTTTAAGGCTATAAAGGGTCATGATGAAGTGCTCTCGAACACATTTTCCAATTCTTAGAAACAAAGAGAAGTGAAAATTTGTGGTGTGTAGTTTATAGTGACAGAAGAAATGATAGCAGAAGCTATTGGGATCACTTGCAAAGACATAAAAGTGAAGAGGTATTCAAAGACAAGAGATAAATAGGTTATTGAAGCCTTCATTAAGAAAGGAGAAAGCCTCACCAAGTTTCAAAATGACTACAAAAGTGATGACTTGCCAAAGCTTTAGGATGAGATAAGTCGATATCTTACAAAGTATTTTACTTTGGAGGGAAATTTTGGTGATACTTACCATTCCCCACTTTTGGCACATTTAAGGAACCAAAAACTCATGAGTTTCCCTCTTTATATCATAACTTCTATGGAAACATCTATCTTCAATAAAGAAAATCATCCTTTGCATCGGCGCTTAATCCCATGCCTGTATCAATTCGACCTATACAAAACCTCTTGTGTATGATAGGCCAACTAATATTAGATAATAATAGAGTTGAAGGAAATAAAAGAAACTCAAAGGAAACTCCCCATAAAGATGCTTGACTTGTAAAGGAAAAAATCCTAAGGAGATAGAAGTCCCTCTGAAGAAACCTTTTAAAAAAGTAAAACTTATCTCTTGTCAAAGCCTTCATAAGGCTCCCCACTAGTCTATTAATAGTATGAAGGGAAAGGGTCACTTTCAAGAGATTAGAATTGTGTCCAACCAAGCTAACTTGAACATCAAAAAATCCCTTAGGGTTCCCTCTTCTTCAGAGGATAATAATAGTAACGAGGACTATGAGAAGGAAGATAAAAAGAACTTTTAATTCTAAATAGACCTAGGGATTTCCTAAGAAGAGGGCTCAACCTAAGAAGAACAAGGATATAGTTGAGCGAGGAGAGATTGATAAAAATAGGAATGGAAAGAGGGATAACAATGAGGAAAAACATAAAAAAGGTTTATTCAGTTGGTCCATGTTAACATGCAATAAATTGAAAATAAAAGAAGAGGAGGTAATTAAATATAAGCATGCAGGAAGTGCTCTCTAAGTCAGAGAAAGGTAGTGACTAG
The DNA here is from genome assembly GCA_007115665.2 of Sequoiadendron giganteum. Taxonomy (NCBI): domain Eukaryota; kingdom Viridiplantae; phylum Streptophyta; class Pinopsida; order Cupressales; family Cupressaceae; genus Sequoiadendron; species Sequoiadendron giganteum. The sequence continues at coordinate 348,373,240 of CM021108.1, forward strand.
AAAGATACAAACCCTACTTATAATAGCCTTGGGGCATTTATGCCTTTAGGAAACAAAGTCAACTCTGCCAAGATAATAGTATGAGAGTTGACTTGGTCTCTTTGGTTCTTGAGTTGGATCCCCTCTTAGAGTCTAATCAAATGGTAAACAATGAAAAAAAAGACACATAAGGGATTAATGATCAGCAAAATGAAAACATACAAGCTCATAGGACAAGTGGAAAGAACATAACAAACAATAAATAAGAAATTGAAAAAGAAAAGTTTGAAAAGATGGAAAAAAAAATTATGCAACTAGAGGAAACGGTAACAAGGATTTGACTATTACTGAGATGATGGGGTGCTCCACTTCCACCATGACTATTTTGTAGGAAGAAAATAAAAGAAGAAAGATAAAATTGAAAGAAAAGAAACACAAAGCCAAAAAGAAGATGAAGAACATTAGGGCAACAAAGAAGGAGAACGAGGAGATGAACCTATAAGTGTGGAACAAAAAGTTGAACGTATTAGTTGATAAGTGGAATTCTCTAATGAGCCTCCATGACCTAAGTTGACCTAAAGTCTACTTAGGTGGTTTTTGTGTCTTTTTGGTTTTCTATGTAATGTTTAGTTTTTGCTCTTTATCTAGCTACATTGATGTAAGCTTTAGATGCTTTTAATTTGTTGAAATTTGGTTTTTATGTTGTTTATGTGAACTCTTTTGGTGTGGAACCCTTTTTCCACCTTAATTTATCAAAAACAAAAACCCAACTCATAAATTATCACAACAATAAGCAAGAATTGTAGGATACAACAACTACAAACAACATCAAAAATATAATAATTGTTGCAATTGGAATCAATACCAAGATCATATTGCAAAATGTTGTTATAAATATAATAATTGTTGATACAAACTACTATTATAAATACTCATCACAATGACAAGGTACTTTAGTGTCACTATAACAATGGTACATTGTAACAAATTGAAATTGAAAATAATAAATACAATTTTCTATGTAGGACTATGATTTGTGAGTGGAACCACCAAAAAAAACAAAAAGGTATTTTCCTCTACTCTTGCTTAGAAACCAAGAGGATTTTGTTCTTGAGAGAAATAGATGAATACACATGCTTAAGCTATCAAATAAAAAATAGGTTTTGGTTTCATAAATTAAATGATCTCCTTTGAGTGATTATCTTCCTTTCATAAACTCCATTTTAGGACCTTCTATTTTTCCCCTCCAAAAGTGCCCACCAAAAAAGAAAAAGAAATATTACATAAGGCTTTATTATGTCCCATTTAGATGACCTACTTTATTAAACTAATAATAATATTCAAGTGGTCATTTTACAATATTTTAAAATAATATTTATTGAGACTAACTTAAAACATTTCCCTAACTGTATCCCTTAGCGTACAAGAAATAAGCTACAAATCTCCCAATTATTTTATTTTTAAAAAGAGGACATGAAAAATATAAAAAATAGAGTTGCCATGAATGTCTAAGGTCTATTACACTAGTTTTTTTTTTCAATTAGAGATATCAATCTTTATTTCTACTTAATTTACTATTTTTGAATTAGTAAGTAAAAAGTTCATTATGCTCCTCACGGTCAAGTCTTGATAAGTTCATCACTCGAGTCACATGAAGCTATGTTTTATATTATTATCCTTGGCTTTCTCTATTTCTTCATACTTAACTAGAGTTGTACTCTTCTCTCAAAAACAAGCTATATAGAATTATGTCTCTCTTCTCTCAAAAACAAGCTATATAGAATTATGTCTCTTTATTCTATCCTTGGAATTTCGTAACTAAGGCATTTCCTTTATCACCATGTAGAGAATTATACCGTCGTTTAAAAAAACCATCCTCACAATATGCCCCTTTACCCTTAACAAGGATAAATAAAGGTAAGTTAGAGCCTAAGCCATGGAATTGTAGGATAACAATTAACCCCAAGGTCTTGTCATGGTTTATGGATAGCATCAATTCCTTTTTATAGTTACATCTCTTTAATTGATATTAGAATTGGATCATTAGTTCCATTGGCAACCAAAACCAAGTTGCAATTGATGCACGAGAGATAAGAATCATGACTATCTCAAGATAGAGATTAATGAAGAGAAGAGTAACTATTGTGGTCTCTATGAGAACCACTCACACTTGATGCTATAAGGTGTATTCTCTATATTCAATATATTGTAAAACATGTATTCTTAACATGTGGTTATGCTAATAAAGAATTCTATACACATGGCTAGATTGATCTTACACACTAGACCCATCAACTGCCATGAGCCATAATCACATATAAAGGTGTTAGTTATAAATGGTTTAGAAATAAGAAATGCGTTACCATAAAGATGAAAACTATACAACTAACTAGGTATTATCTAACAATAACCTTGTAGTTATTTATTATACCATCAATTATATATGCTATAAAAAATACACAATCCTTTATAGTCAATATATCCATTTTTCACATATCAAATGGAAAATAAAATAAAGTACATTCTTCAATCTCATAGAAGCATACTGCACTATTTAATCCCTATGTTTCCCTCCTTTAGGATTATATAAGAAAATTGTGAATCAAGGATTACAATCCACAACCATACAAACTCATAAATCATTATCTACCAATTGTTAAAACATAGTTCATCAATTTGTCCATGTTACTCAACAACCTCATTCCAAACCACACTAAATTGTTTGAAGACACAAATATATTTCCCTCCATGCACATAAGAATTTCATTATCCTCATTGTAAACATAGAACATCAAGCCTTTGATTAACTATATGTAAAAAGCTATCGACTAAGACACTTTTTATGTCCATTACAACTAATCAACCCAAAAAGGGAAAACTTATAAGGGTTGAGAACTAAATTAGACCTCTACCTCAACAAAAGTTAATATTATACAGTAGTAACATATTAACTCAAAGTTTTGCTCCAAGATCAAAGCAACATCAAGCACACAAATATGTTCCATAAAATAAAAAACATTAGTTCCATATAGTGAACAACATTCAACCACATTTTAGGAGGATGGGAAATATTTATAAGTGTGTAGTCATAGTCTCAACCAAAGGATAACCAATTGGCTAAGTGCAAGATCTTTTCAAGTTAACAAAAGATAGTATAACTACCAAAGAAAATCCTTGGTGAGTTTGAAGCAACTCCATGACCAAATGCGTATCCAAACTTTATCTCAAGTTGTTTCCTACCAAGAGAAGAAAGAGAATCATGCGTGTACTTTTCTTTAACCACATAGCCACAAGCTCCTTTGCGAACCATATCAATTGAGAGGTAACCTTTCCCTTCATGAAGGGTTCCAATAGGGAAAATCTTTGGGGGAGGTAAAGACATGATGGTGATAGTGTAATGCACATGCAAGCATTCAGCAACTCATGCATTGAAAACCAACAATCATGAAACAATAACAGAAACATTACAAACAAAATGGGAACTTTGGTCAAAGAATTTAGTAGGATGCAACTACAGTCTCATGCAACTCTACCTCTATTTCAGTGCCTCTAAACAAATACACATTGGATGATCTTAAAATATATTGATTAAGTCCTAACCACTCATTTGGCCCACCACACTCTAGAACACCTTCTCTAGATTCTAAGAAGAAATCCTATATCTATCTCATCTTGACGCTTCGCAAAAAACAAGAAAAGAAAAAGGCTGACCAACCAATATGAAGTGAATGGAAAATTCTAAGTACTTCTTATGATTAAGAAAAAATAAAAAAGTTACAAAGCCGAAAGAACATGAGTACAATATTACTACACTTGTAAAAAGTTATAAACTCCACATATACTTTGGAACATTTTGTAATTGATGAGCAAGTCATCTAGTGAGAGAACATGAATATATAAGGATAAACCACACCAATGACCTTACTGCTCAAAATGTAGAGACCTCCAAGAATGAGAAACTATTAAGGTTGAAGATAGAGATTGCAAACACTTCCTCAACACTTGCTGACAAGTTCAATCTCTACAAGATTCAAGATTCCATCATCAAATTTCTAGGAGTCAATGCAAATTATCCAACAGTCAATCAACTTTGTCAGTTACAGCCAAGCTACCCCAGATGGATTCTCAGAATACTTGGTTTCTATTTTGTGCTTCTCTGGCGTGCTCTTTGATCAGAAGTTTCCACATGTACCTATGGTCTTGAGTGAGTTGATCTTCTGTGTCTTTGTGTGCCTACTAGTTCTTGTATTGGTTAACCCATTTATTCCTCCTCTTCCATCATATTGTGTCGTTGTCAATAATTATTGCTCAATCATGATTCTATTGAAGTCTGACCCAACTTCTCAAAGACATTGCCACCATATGTTAATACTGAAACTCTGCACTACCAATACAATCATTTGCAGTAGAGAAAATAAGAATAAGAGTTCACATTAAGAATGATTGCATGACAATATAACAATTGATGCTTTATTTCAAGATAGTGTCCAGTTACACAGAAAGCAGTACATGGAGGACCTTGTATAAATCATCACCCGTTTCTTGACTATGGAAATGCTATTTAAAGGTCCAATGGTTACCGGTTAGGCCGCAATTTTGGGCTAACTTTTTATAACCATTTGATAACTTACCACCTCTAGCTGACAATTAAAATAACAAATTAAGTCAGTCTCACATGTATTAACATAACATAAAATTATACAGTCTACACTATCCTCTACCTGGTCATGTGTGGGGAATGTGGCATGTCTACAACTAATTTGGAGGAAATAGTTTGAAGAGACCTTTGGTACACCACCAACACAGCAGTTCTTTCCGTTCCAATAACAAACAGTTATATACACAATTCAAACAAAATCAAGATATTTTCAACACGACCTTCATAAATTCATATATCAGATAGCTCAAAGCTGCAGAAGGAAGGACCTGTGCAAATGCAAAAAATTGAACATGTCAAATACAACAAGAAAATACTATATAAATTTGTGACAAGGTGCACTCAACATTGCCCAGGAAGCCAAGCAACTATTCAATCTAGAATTTGAAAATGAAAATTGCTTGTGGATAATGGCATTTCCAAGGAGAACAACTAACTTTGACTTTCAATTAAGTAGGTTCAGATTCTATATATATATGCTTCAAAAATACATCTTGATATGCTTAAGAAAATCTCTGCAAATGTAAAAGAAAAACACATACATTTAAGATCCAAATTATACACAGCTTACTGTATCATTTTCCCAACTTCAACTTGCCCAAAATATTGTATGCACAGATAAGAAAATTAAAGGCATGCTAATATTACTATTGCATACAACATAATTATATCAGCATCCCTAGTATAAGTTTTACCTTTCTTTCTGGTTAGAAATGGAGGATTTCAATAAAGTTTAGTTGGCTGAGGGTAGTTTTGATTTACCCTTCTGACATTTAGAATTTCAAGATGACATAATCTTAAAATATTATTACATTCCATGGAAGCATGTTTGTGTTTAAGTATCTAGTGAATTAAGAAATCAGATTAAAGTTCACAATAAAGCCCCAAATGTTAAGAAAGTGAGAATTGCAACAAACCTGCATCATACTGGGGAATGCACCAGCATACAGAGCTCCTGCACCATCTCTCTTTACTATGGAATTAAATGTAGCTACTAAGCCCAACTTTGTCGTCTCTTGAAGCTGAAGATGCCTGCGCACTACTTCTAATGGATATGTCACTATCTCTGCACAAGCACCCGCAATTGCTCCATATGCCAAGGTCCTGACCGCTCCAAGCTCCATCTGTTTGCTATTATCCCTCAACTCTTCCTCTTCAGTATTGATGTCCACTTTTAAGGTTTGTTTTCTCTCTCTTTTATCCTGAATCCGCCATCTCAACCGTTTTTGTCCCTTAGGTGAACTTAAATAGGCAGCTTTTAAGATGTCATATACTCCATAAAATACTGCTCCTGCAGGGGCCATGCTCAAAAGAGTCGGAGAAAGACCTTTATAGAGAGAGAGAAAGCCTTCTGTGCGGACCATATGCTGAAAACACCCGACAACACCACCTAGGGTTTCACCTCCCGGTGCAACCAACCTAGTTCTAATCTGCATAAGTTTAAAAATTAATTCTAGTGCAGGACTGCCTTATTGAACACCCACAAAATCGTATTTGAGAGAAAGAAACAAGAATGGCAGCTTACATATTTGAACAATGAGACAACAAAACAGAGATACAATGAAATGAGGTATTCTCTAAATAAATCTGTTAAGCATTTTGCCTGAAATAAAACATGATGGAAAAAGGTTATGGGTAGAAAATAAGGCCTGCTTACAGTGTCCATGGGAAGACATATCATAGTGGCTGCAATTCCTGAGACAGCTCCAGCTGCAAGTCTGTCAGAGTTTGTGATTTCTTCCTTTCCAGGGATTTGTAATAACCAATTGCAGTACATGTCATATGTTACAAAGTTTATAGATTTAAAAGGGACCATACGAAAAAGATTCAAGGCATTCCCTTTCCAAAATCCTGCAAACCCTTCAGACGACCAGATGAAATAAATTGTTTTGAACCAATTGTCCTTTGCCCCTCGTACAATGTATTCCAGCTTCAGTCTTTCCAAAGGGGCAACAAAAGTTCTGAGCACATCAAGGAGAGAATTCAGCTTATTGAATTTAAATTCAGACCATAACAAGACAGTTGGCAAATGTGTACGGAGTTTGTAAGAATCCAATTTGTTTCTTGAATTTATCAATAACAAAAAATCTGGGTAAATTTCATGAATAATATTAAGTCCAAATATGTAGCAACAAAAAACCATCATTATAATGTACTAGTCCCAAATTTCTGATAGCTCCTGTAACCATGCCTTGAAGGCACAAGTGCAAAAAATTAAAAAAACACTGAGAAATAATGTGCAGATTCTAGTGTTTTACTATAATAATCTAAATGAATTCTATTCAACTCAGTACCAGGGGTATGCATTTACCAATTCACTGGGCACACTGTAATGGTTCCCCTGAAAGCAGTGCTGATAGAGAGGGTGAAATGGTTGGGTTAAAACTTTTCTAATGATGAACCTTGTAGGAGAGTATCTCAAACTCACCACATCCCTCAATGTCCACAACATAGTTACAGGTTTGAAAACTAATAAATTTCAGTCATTTGGGAAGACAAAATAATTTGGAAATCTGAAACTTTTAAAAAAAATCAGAAAAGTCCTTATTGAATTGAAAAATTTGGACCAAATCAGATAAATGTGGCTGGTACAAATCCAGATCCTGAAAGATCTGGTAACAGTAGTTAACAAAATTTGATAATCATCAACAATTTCAGTAGGGTATATCATTATGTCCTCCAATAGCCTACGATTATCAGCAGGGTAGGAAATGGCTAACTTCAGTGCCTGAGAGCGAACCAATACATGGATGATGTTAATCAACAGATTAGTACTCTCTGCCCAAGGCATAGCTCCTATCCCCCACATCCTTAACTGAAATTGCACCCTGTTGCCCAATCTTGTGGTACCTACCAATGAAATAAACTGCTATATGGTAAGGTCATCCTTTTATATTAGGCATACACATAAAGGCCATCTCAGAGGAACATGTACATGAGGCTAACATGTGTAGAGGAGGAGAGATGGCAAGTCTACTTCTAACGAGACACCAAAGGCCTTCCCCACCCTTGGTGCAAAGGGATTTCCATATCAAAGGTGCTATTCATGTTTGAAAACCAGTTAAGCGGACTCATGTGACTAGAAAAAGCTACTATACCCCTTGTGAAATCATGCAAACATATAATGTATATGCATGTAGATCATTCTCATTATCTTCTTATACCCAAAATGTAAGTTTGACGATTGCTGTAAGAACAAAGCCTCTAGAACAAATGCAACTGAATATCATGCAAGCATTATTTATCATGTAACAAATATAATCAATATGCAATATAATATAACATTTCATAACCACATTCATCAGCAAACCAGATAATGGATCACAATGTTTTAGCTGTAATTTTTGATGTATGATTAAAGATCAAATGGACGTAAAAGAAAAGGATACAAATCAAGGTTACCCCAAGTTTCCGGGACGGGGACGGTAGGGGACGGCGGGACTAGTCCCCAAGTTTCCGATTTTTTAGGCCAAAATTAGGGACGGCAGGGGACAGTTATATAAAAATATAGGGAAATTTTAAATATTCATATGATAACATGGATAAGGCATGCATAATACACATTATAGAACACTAACATATAACATTTGTGTCCAACATTATGCCAATACTCAATACGCATTCAAAATTAACATACACGAATCATAAAACAACCTCCAAGTTATAATTTATAGACTTATATCAAAATGCCCAAAGGCTACATTGCTGCCATATAGTTTTCAAGTTTGCTATGAAAATCAAAATACAATGTCAGTAATGAATACAGAATAAACAAAGTCAAAGAGCACTGCTGCCCCTAATCATCCCTCATAACCGCATCAAAATCAGAGTCATCCTCTGAGTCACTGCCACTGTGATGCTCCTCCTCAACCAACGGAACCCCAACCAAACCCTCAGTTGTCTCCTCCTCATCTACCTGGGCCACGTCCTCGGGATCAATATCCCACCGTAGAGCTGGAGTCTGTCGATACTCTGGAGTCTGCCGATCCTGAAGCCAAAGAGCACTATGAACAGCCACTAGCTTCTCCGCTCGTCTAGAGGTAAGTCTATTCCTCTTGAGGGAGTGGATAAAGCTATACGTGGACCAATTCCTCTCTGCAGCAGAGGAACTAGCAACCTATGCAAGAAGGCGAGTAGCAAGTGTCTTCAACTGCGGTGTATCCCTCCCATGATAGGTCCACCATCCAATAGGGTTTGATTGAGCTAATATAGCTCTATCCAACCTCGCCTGTGGTTTACTCAAGTTTGGGCCCGAAAGATTTGCAAAGTCTAGGAATTGTGACCAAACTAGTGAAGCCTGCTCTGCTGGATAAATCTTTTCAATGGCCCGTGTGAACCCATCTAAAACCTCACTATCATCACATGGAGGCACCCTACCAGGCCTTGGTGCATACCATTTTGGATTTAGAGCAAAGGCAGCCATGTGAAGCGGGGTGTTCATTATATTCCACCTTCGAGTCACAATGGGCCCAATGTGTTGCTCATATAAATCCAAAGTGGGGTCCTTTGCCGAAATAACTTGCTTGATCTTCCCAAGCATACTGTCAAATGTCTCATAAATCTCTCCAAGACTAGGAGAGTCTGTATCAGCATATCTGATGACATCTACAATAGGGGAGATGAAGGAGCAAATATATCTCCAAAATGCAAACAAAAAGTTCAAAATAATTAGTTGACAAGTTAATTGACATGTTAGAAACTTCAAAAGTTGGAACATTGGACAATAAAATTAAAATATCAAAATCAGAAATTTAATATGAAAATCAGCCATCTAATGTCTTACCTCACATTAGCCCACCAATCGTCATCGAGGATCTTTTGTTTGACATTTTTTCCTTCAGTAGAACTTGCATTAGGCCATCTAGCCCACTCTGCATTGACCATCATTGCTTGTAGAGGCTCATACACCTCTACCATCCTCTCTAACAAGATGAAGTATGTGGCATATCTACATTCAATTTTCATTCATTGATTCAATGATTCATTAAAAATTAAAAATTAAAAACAAAATCAGATTATGAATACAAATTGAAAGTGAAACAAAATGAAGTGAGTGGCATACCTTGTCTCAACAGGTTTGAGAAATTCCTTCTTTGAAAATGTTCTGAAGAGAGCAAGTGAGGTGTGGTGATTGCAAATAAACATTTGAATATCTCTAGCTTCTGCCACTATTTTCTTCACCCAATCCAACTTCCCTATGTCTTTCAATGCATTGTTCAATGCATGAACACAACATGGGGTCCAAAATATGTGCCTGTACTGACCCTCCACCATCAACCCAGCCGATTTGCACACACGTGCAGAATCGGTGATCACTTGCACCACATTTGCAGCCCCAACCTCCTCTATAGCATCTCTCAAAATGGAAAACTGAAATTCTGCATCCTTACGTTTCCCCGAACAATCTATGGCTCTAAGAAAATAAGAACCAGCAGGGCATGTGACTATGACATTGATGAGTGGCCGACGTCTACAATCAGTCCACCCATCCATCACTATAGAGCACCCCGTCCTCATCCACGTTTGCCTCATGTCCTCCATTAACACATTAACTTTGGAGTACTCTTTGTCTAGGAGGGTGGTGCGTAGCTTATGATCTCCAGGGGGTATGAATGAAGGACCAACTGTGGCTATTTCTCTCACCATTTGTTTAAAATAAGAGGAACGGGCCACATGAAATGGAATGGCATGTGCAAAAAAGAATTTGGCAATGGCGGATTCAGTACTCTCTCGTGCTTGGTTATTAAACAGGGACTCAACTGAGGTTGCCTTTTCACTACCACTACCACTCACCTTCCTCTTTGCTCTTAAGAGAACTCCACTACTACCAACCGTGGAAGGACTAGGAGTAGGCATGGATGATTGTGCACTTGGGAAAGAAGGAGACCCACCTTGAACCCCACCATCACACTCTATTTGAATTTTTTGGCATTCTAAAAATAGGTCATTTGTCAATGAAGGACACACTCTAACTCCATGGCCCACCTCACCCAAAAAATGAGACCTAATTCTTGTGTAGCTGCCCCTAAAGTCTTTTTCACAAATATGGCAAAACCAAACCCTACTCCCCCCTGAATTTTTTTGTCTTTCACCCACGGGTGTAACATATCGAAGGAATGGTTTTTTTGGGTTTAATGGGTGTCTTGCATAGTCTTCCATAGTTTTGGTATTGGTTGATGAAGGATGGCATTGGATTGGGGTTCTTTCACTTCTTTGCTCTCTAGTTCTACTACCACCCCCACCACTTTGCCTTCTAATTTGCATTTCAACTTCACTATCACTTCCATTCTCACTGCTGCTCATGTTTTTTGTTTTTAGAATGCAAGTTTAAACTGAAAATGCAAAAAAATAAAAAAAATCAGACAATGTATGCTTCACATTTTGCAAAAAAATGAAAAAAAAAAAATAGGAAAAGAAAATGCATACCTCTTTAGTGGATTTGCACTCCCTTCAACACTATTTCAACCTTCTCTCCTCCTTCAAGCTGCTGCTCCTTCTCCTTCATTTTATAATTTCCCACCAAAACACCATCTTATAAAACGATATTATAATACTTTATAATATCTCTCCAGCCACTTTATAAATATGCTTTAATTTAATTATTTAATATTACCCCTTTTAATAAACTTTTGCCAGGCAATATCCAATAATTAAATTAATTAATTAGTTTATCCCTTGTGACGACGGGATGGAAAATGGGGACATTACAAACCATGTAGTGGCTCGGCTAGACCCTCAATGAAAAACATGATCAACTTGTGCTCTGACACCTCTGAAACCATAACCAAGAGTCTCTGGAACTCATAAATATATGCATCTATTGTACCACTCTGCTTGAGTTGTGCCAACTCTCTGAAGTGCAATTCTGGGTCCTTTTGGTCAAACCTGTCCATCAACTTCGGAGTGAAGTCCAAATAAGATGTGATGCTAGCATGACCCAAAGTGACTAACTCATGGTACCACCACTCGTGGGCCTCACCCTCTAGATGTAATGTAGCGTACTTAATAGCCTCTGACTTCAACATAGGGTTGAGTTGGAAGTAGGTGTCCAACTTCTATACCCAAAATCTAGTTGTGCATTTACTAGAGCCATCGGATGAAGGAATAGATAATTTGCCCACCTTACATTGCAAGTCTTGATTCTGAGAACCCCTATTGTGATCCCTTGGCCTATTCCTGTACTTTATGGAACAAAAGTCCTATAAAGTCATGGCTGCATTAAACTCATCACCAAGAGACTGATACTCTCTCAAATAATCCGTGAAGCCTTCACCCTATGCTTGTTGCCGCTGATTACCAGCTGGTTGTCCACCCAAAAACTCAGGCATGAGGGATCTAGGAGTCACCCTACTCGCTGCCCTAGTGTGACCCTGAGCAGGTATGTGTGTATTACTCCCTTCTCCATTGTTTCCAACATGTCCGTTACCTCCGTTATAGCCATTTGTACCTCCTGAACCATTATTACCAGCATTGTTTCGATCAGCCATCAGCTGAGTGAGGATCTCAACTACCTGTTGTTGACCCCTAGAAAGGTCATTTAGGATATGCAATGTGCTACCTTTAGGTGGTTCATGCCTATCACCCGTGTTTTCTTCCTTTGATGATGAATCTGAATCAAATACATTCAATGCTTCTTCTCTTTCCCTTCTTCTCCTGTAGGTTACATAGGCCTGATCTTCCGGATTCATAAATGTTCAAGCAATTGAAATCAACTGAGCACCCCAAACACATAGGCTAGCAAGAAGACCAACTCTGATACCACTATAAAATACCCTTCCCGGTTGGATGGAGTTTTATTAAGTTACTTTTTAATATTTCTCCAAAAGTCACTTTATCACACATTTAATTAATTATTTAACATTACCTTTTTTAAAAGTACTTTTCCCATCAGGTAATATTAAACAATTAAATAAATTAATTCCCTTTTCTTGACTTTAGCCTACAAGAATTAAATAGGCTAAAATGTCCTCCTAGGTGATCATTGAGAAGGGGACATTACACTGTCCCTAATCAGCATCCCTTAATATTGCATCAAAATCGAAGTCTAAGTCACTGCTACTATGAGAGGCTATCTCATCTTAATCCAATGGAACCCCAAGCAATCCATCATGTGCCTCCTCATCATCAACCTATGGAACCCGATTACTTCCAATGGAAGCGACAACAACTTTAAATCAGTCTATGATTTGTCTTAGACTCAAACGCAACTCCTTTGACCTTCAAATGTTCACAATATAATCTTTCAAAAGCTCTAAATATTATCTGTGGTTGCTTCTTAAAATGGGACAGCACAAATAATTATTATAGATGTTGGTCGTTGATTATTGGTTTCCCTTAATGAGTGCACCAATATTGTTATTTTCCACCAATTTAATTTTGTGTTTTTTTTTTTAAAAAGCAACTCAAAACCTATTGGGCCATAGGGAACGGATTCAGTCAAGGGACGCCCAAGTGTCCCTTGGCCATAGTAGGGATGGCTAGCTGTCCCCTACCATTTCCAACAGGTTTACAAACATCCCTAGGACATTTCCAAAAATTTGTTGCAAATCAGGCACGACACAGGGACGTTTCCAAGGCATCCCTGCATCTCCAAGACGTTTTTGGTCGAGGGCACCCCTAATTTTGTCGAGTACGCATTCTCAGGTAACATAGAGTTTATTTGAACATATTTCTTTGCAATCATAAAAGTATGAAATTATGCAACCTTAATGATGTATCGTTCTCATTATGTGCAGTTCTTCGTGAAATTTATTATAGATTTTGTAAACTGTTCTAGAAGGCTTTTCACCAAAACAACATTCCATTAGTTTTCATTGCGATTTAATATTATAACCAAATTATATGCTCTCACCCTACCTATTCTAGGATCCCAGTGATCAAAAGGTGTGAAGGTTCATGCATTAACAATCTAAAAATTGACAAGTATCAAAAAATTTAGTTTGGGACATTACACACACTTGGTAGTTGGCAAATGCCTATAATCAAACAAGTCTTTGAAAATGCAAAAAATGAGTTTGGCTTAAGGAAGAGGATGCATCAATGTGAGATGCGAAGAATGAAAGACATTTGCGCAATGAAGGATACATGCTAAAGAAAAAGATGACATAAAGACAGTGTAGAGGTGCATGTAAGGGATTCTAGGCGTGCCATTCCTAGAAAGAAAAATTAAAATTTGTGATTGCCAATATGGGTGCACACTTCGCTAGTGGTGCACGTCGTTGATTCTCGAAATCACTACTCAAACTTCTAGAGGAATCAATCTACTTCAAGGCGAAAAATATGTTTTTCTTATAGGTGGATAGACCAACTCATCAAATAAGAATTAGTGATGATAGGCTAGTTGTTGAGACTGGATAATCTCTCCTTCACTTTGGGCTAAGCTAGACCTAGGAGGTTATTCCTAGAGGTAATCTTAAACAAGATTTAATCACAATAATGTCCCCAGTTTCCGTCCAAACAATATTTAATTAATTAAATATTATTATTGTCATGAATTAATAATTGGGGCATTAATATTTAATTAATTATTTATTTATTAAAGTGACTCAATTGAAAATAATAATTTTTATTTTTTTTGAACAAAAGGCTAGTGCCTATATATATTTATATTGATATAAAACTGGAATTACAATATATTCTGGCATAATAATATAGTCCCAGCCAGCTCAAAGTTTTTCTACTACAACCCCATATTATTATCAACACTGAATAATACCCAACCCTATTACATAAAGAAATTAGTAGACATATAATGCATGCAGTTATCTCCAAACAGGCATTGTATCAAGATCCCATGGTAGCACATTCCATCTTCATTCAAAATCCTTTCATCTGTTTCTGACAAAATTATATGCATCTAACCTTCTTCATTTTTATCTTCTTCAAACCTTCTTCTAGTAAAAAACTTTCCTGAAAAAATTCATATCATTTTATACCCTATTCCTCCATCATAATAGGGTTTACATTTTCTCCCTGCTCTTCAACCATAATGTCATCTTCTGGAAGACTTTCTCAAGCAACATTCAGGTTAAACCCTTGGCCTTCAAACCTATCAACCTTGTACCCATGTACTTCTACAGCCACTTCCTTTTGCCCTTGTTCTTTTCCAAACACTTGATTATTTCTAGCATCATTCTGATTATATAAACTATTCTCATCCTGCAGCACCGGTATCTGAGCCGGCAGTGGAGGATCGTGAACATGAACTAGGAGGACCATGATAGCCTGAATAGTAACTTTATTAAATTAAAGGGAATCTTCTAGAAGTTGAGCTAAGCCTTTAAAAGAGATGAAGGCAATTCATTTTGGCATCTTGTGGAAAATTATCTTTTGGGAGAAATTGGAATTGGAGAGCTTATCTTTCTAGTGCTTGAGGATGAAAACCCTCGAGTCTGCGGATTTGGACGAAAACCCAAATCTTTCTACAAGCGGATTCAAATAAGGATTCGCATCTGGGCTTTAATGTTTGATTGAACAAGTTGAGGAAATTTGTGAAGTTTCCTCTGGAAACAAATTTAGAGTATTTAGGGTTTTGAAGAAATCATCAGTATTATGCAAAGGTGGGCTCATTCAGAGTTCATATTTGGAGTAAATTGGTTTATCATCACCTTTACAGGTTTTCCGGGTGTGAGATACAAAGTTATTTAATTTACAGGCAAATATAAATTTATAAGTGGTGTGTGCTAGAAATGAAGAAATCAGAAAAATATTTGTGTAGTGTGTGCAAGTGGGTATGAGCAGTGATTTTGTGATGTGGGTGTATGTGAAATAAAGAAGATTAAAATTTTAATATCTTTGGCTGAGCCCAAAGCCCAGCCATACCACCTCACATTCCTCTCAAAGAAGCCATACATATTTGAGACTCCAAATCGGAGTCATATATCACAAAGAGTAGGTGAATTCCATTGGAAATTTTTAAGCTTGTTTAAAAAGGGGCAACGCAGCCTTTGAAGGCTGCATATATCTGTTGCAGCCTCCATAAAGGAGTCAGCCTTTTAAAAGGGGCTTCCGTACCAAGAATATAAGGAATTGTACCAACTTGGAGCAGCCGTACAGATATGAAGAGGAAATCTATATTGCTGATTGGGATTTATTGACTCATCAGTATTTGAGGTCAGCTAATTTGTATATAATATTATGATTGTTGATTATTGAATGTAAATTTTCTGAATACTACTTGTATCAGCAATACCAATACCAATACCAATATCTTTGTACCTTGCAATGTGTCTTTGTGCAGTCACTGACACTTGTTTGTCATAATGAAGTGTATGTTAGTCTCAGTCATTCTTTTGGTTCCCTATTTTTGGTCTACTCGAAGATTTGGATTCTTCTTGTGCCTACAAGCAGCACACATCCCCAAGCAGAACCTGTTGAGACTCAATCTTGTAGTGTCAAAATTTTCATTGAATCCCTATTTGTTTGTCCACTTAGGCTATTTTTGCCCCTAGTTTATAACTGATCTAAGAGATTTTAGATGGGCTTTCCTTAGGAAATTTTGTTTAAAAATGATTATCCCCCGTCCACACATGCTTGTCTAGAGTTTAGGATCCCTTAGAATCCAAAATAAATAAATCTTGTTACTAGCCATTCTTGAGTGTTTCCTTGGTGTTTTTGGCTATTTGTGGGAAACGCTCTTGCCTTAGTCATTTTTCCTCTTGCAAGATCTTGACCTCTTCCTACACTTCCATTTATTTGAACTTTTCTCACCTCCGGTATAAATACAATTTCCTGCATTTCTCCACTTCTTCCTGCATCAAATTCAAACCCATTTTCCCATCTACCTTCCCAAACTGTCCAAAATGCAATTAATGCATATACATTACCTTGCAACTACCAAATTTAACCTATTGGCACCCAAAAAACCTATTTTAATCAAAAAAGCAAGGGATATAAAGGAAGAAAGGATTGTAAAGGGTGGATGCCCTATTTATGTCATGTTTATTATGCAGAGCTCGATGATTGATATGCTATCTCTAGGCTGCTATTTTAGTGGATTTCATGAGTGATTGTCACATCCTTCCACTCAAATCCATAGACCATTCATGCTCAGAGGTATGGAAAATGCGTAGAGAATAATTTTCACTTTTCCAAATGTCTACACACCTCGAAAGGACCTTTCTCTATAGGACCTTAATGAACACAACAGCTAGAGTGTGGGTGATCTCTATTGTGCCAAATATGCATGTTTTCTCCTTCATTGCTCCTATACCCAGGTTGTAGATCTATATAGTCAAGTTTTTCATTGATTCAAAGGGTTGGTCATTCCACCATTTCACAAAACAGAGGTGCAGAGCTTCCTAGGGTTTCCATAGTTGTTACTCTGTCCGCCATTAGAGTTGTAACTTAGAACTTGCGGAAAGGTAGCTACACAAGCAGATTATTTCTAACCACGTCTTCCTAATCAGTTGTAAACATTTTGGAAGGTTTTGAGCAGTAGGATATGATAGGTTCTGTGCTGTTTGATATTTTTTTTTCACCACATTTGTTAGTGCTATTGTAACAGAGATTAGACAACTGTTGTAGCACTTTAAATCAATGCAAGTTTATGAATGTTTATGAATTTGATGAAGGATCATTAAGTATATGTATTTGAATTATATCATACCTTTGTTGCAACTTCTTGTTTGATGTCTTAATGGTTGTATATGATTCTATTACCCAATAAGGCATCATTCTTAAATTCTTAGACCTTCCAATACATTAAAATCATCAAAACTATTTACCAATAGGAAGGAGGAAGTAGATATTATATGATGTTCATTATTCAGTGACATAAACCAAGGAAAATCTTAGGTAAAACCTAACTATTGAATTCTCAAAGAACCATGTTTAATATATTCATACTTTGTCAATTTCTATGAAGTTATAAATGAAACTCTCTCAAAGAATTGTAACCCTGTTCTTAACTGCAAATGCATGTGCAAATTATTTATCATTGTAGCTAGTTAAGCTTGACCTTGTGAGAGTTATATGGGTTAAGTTTACGTTTGGGTATAGTTGTGGTGGGTTATGTTAGATGTTTATTTAATTTGATTTGAATGCTTACTGAGGCATACTTCTAGGAACACCCTCTTGAGTTTAAGTTGAACTAAATGTTAAAATTTGTCATTGAAGTCATGATTCAGGCCAATAATGTTCAGATTATGTTCAAGTTATGATTCAGATTTCTCGCAAGTCAAAGCATATTATTATTGATGAGTAAGATTAAATCTAAGTTACCAGTTCGGGTTCGGGGATGGGTGTGGGTACGAGAACCTAGTGCGTGGGTACGTGAAAAAAAAATTAGGGGTTTGGGTACGTATGGGTACGTGTGTGTATATATATATATATATATATATATATATTATATATTAAAAAAAATAAGAGAAATATACAGAATTGTAAAACTAAATCATTTCATAGTATGATACTTGATCATTGATCAATGCCAAATGCCAAAGATAAATATTAAATGCCAATTGATAGTTGAAAAATATTCAAATAAGCCATATTAATGATATCATATACGTCTATGTTCAACTAAAATATGCAACTTAAATACACCCCAGATCTTTAAATGAGCATAAATCCAAATGACAATGACTGAAGTCTTAAGCATAAAACTTCCTAATTACATTGAGAAATGCCTTCATTCACGAGTATATATGTTATCATTGATACTTTATGGAGCCTGTAGTCGGCCGTGAGTCGATGTAGTCGGCCGAGAGTGTACTTGGTTGGCAGTGAGTCATAAGTAAATAAGACATTAGTTAATATTAATAATCCATGTACTTATGTACGTTTCATGTTAGTTGCCTCGGGAATTAAGTTCCTGACGAAGCAATTAGTTATAGTGAAGGGACGCGACGGTTGGTACCTCAACCACAGCCAATGTACTATATGTACTTGAGTCATGTAGTTGGGAAACATGACGGTTCTACTATGCTATGCTATGTTCTGTTTGGAGACATTATGATGCAATTGCCAAATACTGAATAAAGAAATATATCTATGTTTTGTGCAATTGCCATGTGATTATTATATGCTATGAATGTTATTTTATATTTCCATTTACTCTGTACGTCGCTGTACCCGTAGGGAGTAAACATTTGGCGCCGTTGCCTAAGCGGACCAGGGAAGCACTCGGTGTAATGGCAGCAAAATGGGCCGACCGACGGAGGAGCCCGTAGAGACGAATGAAGAAAGAGAGGACGACTTGACACAGGATTTGGTAAATATCTGGAACATATCTCTACGAGATCACGTATGAAGGGAAGCCCTCAGGCAAGAAATCCCTGAGGCAGTTATTTGGGATCGATTGGAAGTGAACGACGAAGTTGATCACCTTCTCCATTGCATGCCAAGATTATTGGCCCGCCATTTAATCATCCTACAAGACCTTTGGGCGGAAGAGGATCAGGAACGCCAAAGGCAACAAATATTGCAACGGTACAAAGAATGAACCAAACGGGAAGAGGAGGAACGAGACACTAGCCAAAGACGTACCCCTGGCAACCAACAATGATCACGTGAAAGACCTATAATGCCCGTATGGCCAAACAAGGACAAGAACCGAATACCATTCGGGCACGAAGCGGAGGAGGAAAGAATTCGGTGATCATTGAGAGTACAGGAGCAAGAAAACCGGCGGCAAAGATTAAGTAGAGCACATCAGAGTTTTGTGGAAGGAAGGGACGAGGAACCCTTCATCACCCCATGCGTAGAAAAATATGAAACCCGAGAAAATGAAGATGAATTGAACGAAGAACTTGAGAATAGCATCCAACACATTCGGGAGTTGTCCATATTGGACGACGACGAAGGGCTAAGGACAGGGAGATCTGAGCCCAAGACCCCTTGGTAGAGGGAGCACCGGAGTGGGACCCAGACGCTGACGGAGGACAGGAAAGTGACTCGTACGTGGCCTGGAGTGCAAGTGACGCACCGGACCGTAACGGGGAAACCGGTCCAATCAGGTCCAATATACAAGGAGGACAGCGGGGAAGGATGGTGACTCTAGAACGGAAAAAGCTACCGAAGTTTACGGGGAATGGGTCAGAGGATCCAGTTCGACATTGCAAAACATGCGAGACAATCTGGATAGCAAGTCGAGAAGATGACCTGGATCATTGGTTGAAAGCCTTTCCGACGACACTTAGAGATAGTGCCATCGATTGGTACTCAGAGTTGGACCAAACACAGAAAGCTACATGGAGAGTATTGAAGCAAGCGTTTCAAGACGAATTCAAACTCCTGAGGGATGACAGTGAGAATGTAGTAGAAATCTATAGTACGAAGCAGGGAAAGCACGAGAATGTGTGCACGTACAATCGGCGACTCAAAGACTTGTTAGGAAAATTGGAGGTTCAGCCGGCCGATGGGCTAAAGAAGCGATGGTCCATTCAAGGCTTGCTTCCGTCACTGAGGAAGAAGATGAAAGTCGTGCCTCCGTCGTCGTATGCTGAAGCATACAATCGGGTGATGGATATAGAAAGCGAAAACAAAGCATCCTCCCGAGGGAAAAAGAAGACGAACGAGGAGGAGAGTGCAGATGACAGCGACGATGAATCCAAGACCGTACAAGTACTCGGGAAAGATATGATGCAAATGATGAAAGAATTGAAGGCCGACAAAGAGAGTACGAGGGAAGCACGAGAACTATGGTGTACAGACTGCAATGGGGAAGGTCACACGAAGGCGAACTGTCTGAAGAAGTTATTCTGCGATATTTGCCAAGTGATGGGACATTCCGTCAAGGAATGCCCATACAATTTAAAATCCAAAAGTGCACAAGTACTCTTCGCTCAAGGAGAACCGTCGACACCGCCGAACATACCACCGAAGCCCCAATACAATAGCAATGCATCCCTTGGAGTTTACCAGAGCAACAGGAGTCCGAGGAACAAAATACAGTACGACGATAAAGGATGACCCATGATCCAATGCCGAAAGTGCAACGAATGGGGTCACTTCACCAAGGACTGCCAGAACAGACAAGGTTCGAGAGGAAGATTGTGTAAGTGGTGTGGACCAGGCGACCATGAAGATAGTGAATGCCCCAAGCAGAAGGGTATCCATATGCTGGAAGTAGGAGAACAAGAGGTACTGGCAATCACCAGAGCGTAAGCAAAAAAGGCAACCTACCCAGATCCACATACGGAAAAACAAAGGATGAAGGAAGCAAAAGCCGAAGTGGAACTGGCGATGGCGAAGGAGAACAAAATATCTTTGCAGAAGCCAGAGACCTCTCGGCGGTCGGAGGCGGAAACCAACATCGTACGACAGGTACTGCAAACCACCATACTGATCAAAGTAACTACCTTCTCCAGACGTTTCCGCAGTTGGGACTGGCAATGACAAATGTCCTTGGGGATGTCAAGCAATCGCGAGTGGAGGACCAAAGGCAAGAATTAGTACCGGATTCACCACTGTACAGTGAACAAACCATTGACCCCATACTACTCACGGCGAACATCGGGAAGATGCCGGCGGTCGTGCAAATGGAGATCAGAGGGAATATCTTGACAAATACTATCGTCGACGGAGGATCGAGAGTCAATGTACTACCTAAGGATACATGGAAGAGCCTCGGGAAGCCCACACTCTGGCCTCCAACATTCCAACTCGTCGGTGTCGATCAGCATGGTATCAAATCGTTGGGAACTTTGATGGCACAAAGGGTGGTGATCGGCACACAGCCATTCCTACTGAACTTTGTAGTCATTCCATTGCAGAGGAAGGCGTACGATGCATTGCTTGGACGAGGGTGGTTAGTGGCAGCCAAGGCGAATCATAATTGGAAAAGAAATACACTGTCCATAGAGAATGACAAGAGGAAGTACATGATCGACTTGAAAAATCGGGTTGTTAGTGAAGAACTGGCATCTTCTGAATCTGAATCTGACGGGGGAGAATTGGACATGGATGAAGGTAGGAAAGCAATGGAACCTAACGAGGAGGGTGTACTTGAAATCAAGAGTTGCTCGAAAGACGAGACAAGTTCGTTGAATGGCCTATTTCATTGGCAAATGGAGGATTATGAGGTGTTCTAGTGAGAGTGTAACATGCTGCAGATCGAAGAAATCCAAGAAGGAGAAGAGAATGGCACGTCTAGCCAAACACTTCCGGCCGAGTACGGAGAGTACAAAGAAAGAGTATCAGAAGCAAACGATACATCAACCCACAAGTCCGAACAAGTACGAGGTGAAAAAATTGTGTCCGAACTAAAAAATGAAAAAAAAAAAAGTAGAATTAAAAAAAATTAAAAATGAAGAGAAAAAAGAGACAAAGGAGAGAGAAAATAGACAATGAGAAAGAAGACAGAGGAGAGAGAAAACAAAGACAAAGAAGGAAAAAGTGACGGACGAGGGAGAAAAAAGACGAAGGAGAGAGAAAGAAGGCAAAAGGAGAAAATTAAAAGAATTAAAGGAAAAGTGTTGACTGAAGAAGAAAATATTAAAGTGGGAAGTGTTGAAAAATTAAAAATAATATGGCCAATTAAAGTGAAGAAAATAAAAATTCGCCAAGCCCCAACCATCAAGGACGTATAGCCATTTAAAGAAATTCGGCAAGAAAATAAAGTTCGGCAGAAAAATAAAGTTTGGCAGGAAAGTAAAGTTTGGCAAAAAATTAAAAACTACATAGTACGGCCATTTAAAGAAATTGCCAAGGAAAATAAAGTTCGACGAAAAATCAAAGTAAGGAAATTCAAAATAAAAGGTTGGGCCACAAGGACCGTATGACATAAAAAGCAAAGGGAAAGATTGGCAAAAAGAGAGAAACCTTGGCAGAAAAAGTTGAAGTTTGATCCGTACATCGTACGGCTTGAGGAAGAGGGAGTCAGAGTCAATCCGTACATCGTACGGCTTGAGGAGGAAACTAGAGAAGGAAAAGCACACGTACCGCTTGGCAAGAAGACAGGAGAGCATGTCGTACGCCCTGGTAATGAAATAGGTGTGCACGTACAGGTTCACAAAGGAGAAGAAGATCACAACGTACGGCTTGGCAAGAAGAAAGGAGAGCACGTCGTGCGGTCTGGCAGAAGACTAGACAGACACACTGTATGACCTGACAAGGAGAGGTAGAACCACGTCGTACGACCTGGCAGGAGGCAGTTTGTACGACCTAGTAGAAGAGAGGAGTTCATACGACCTGACAGGAGAAAGCACTCCGTATGACCAGGCAAGGAGGAAGTCGTACGCTTTGAGGAGGTCGTACGCCCAAGCAAAGAGGAAGTCATACACTTGCATCAGAGGAAGGTCGTACGGGTGGATCAAAAGAAGGTCGTACGGTTGAAACAGAAGGTCGTAGGCTTTAAACAAGAAGAGGTCATACGCATAAGGAAGGAGGTCGTACATGTCAAAAATATCGTACCAAATATCAAAGTTTGTAAAAAGAAGGTCGTACCAAGCATCAACCTCGACCCCGCTGGGGGCGCTACCCCTAGACCCCCGCGAGGGGCGCTGCCCCTCAACCCCGCTGGGGGCACTGCCCCCAGACCCCCATCAAATTTATTGGAATTGCCAAATTGCAATGCCACCAGCCATCATAGTATAGGAGCAGTTGGCTACCGAGTAGACGAGAGTTGCATCTCTCGAGGAGAAGTTGGCGGAGAGAGATGGAGTATTGGGTGAGAGTGACAATCAGTTGGCATTCTTGGTTTTTAGTCGTCTAGAAGACGACTACTTTTGTGGGGGGATGATGTAGTCAACCATGAGTCGATGTAGTCGGTCGAGAGTGTACTTGGTTGACAGTGAGTCATAAGTAAATAAGACATTAGTTAATATTAATAATCCATGTACTTATGTACGTTTCATGTTGGCTAGTTGCCTCGGGAATTAAGTTCCTGACGAAGCAATTAGTTATAGTGAAGGGATGCGACGATTGGTACCTCAACTACCGCCAACGTACTATATGTACTTGAGTCATGTAGTCGGGAAACATGACGGTTCTACTATACTATGCTATGTTCTGTCTGGAGACATTATGATGTAATTGCCGAATACTGAATAAAGAAATATATCTATGTTTTGTGCGATTGCCATGTGATTATTATATGCTATGTATGTTATTTTATATTTTTGTTTACTTTGTACATCGTTGTACCCATAGCGAGTAAACAGAGCCCTGCTATAGCTAAGCTTCAACATAAGGCATCATCATATCTCTATTCTTTTTGTAAACATCAGGCTTCAAAAAACAATTGGATGTAAAATAAATTTGTTCTTCAAAACATTCAGAGAAAAGAAGAAAAAAATTAAATACATACCGGAACAACTAACCAAAGTAAATAGACGGGAAAATCGATGCACAAAATGAAAGAGAAAAGAAAAGAAGACTACTGAAGGTTATGAATGTGTGTTTGTGCTGCATTCATATTGTATTGGACAAGGATCTGATCAATGAATCACATAGGGTTCGTGTTGGGCGCGCACCCAACACTGTGGGTTCGCACGGGTGCGCAGGTGTGCGCACCCTGGCGAACCCGTTGGGCGCGCACCCTGTGCGCACCCAGCACATACCCGCAGACGAACCCGAACCGGGTTCGGGGCCTGCGGGTATGAACCCTGCATCTTAGGATTAAATTATAGCAAAGACCATGCTGGCCAATCAGTTTATGAATGGGAAGTGATTAAGAAGATAAAGAATAACAATGGCAGCGCTTTGTTATTGAAGACAAAATATAGTTGAATATATTTGCAGCACATAAGACAAAATAGCATATAGGACAAAAAATTGAATAAGAAGGTAAAATAAAACATTGACAAGGCAGCGATTACTTTCAAAGGACAGCAATCATTTTGTGAAGGGGTGTGATTCTCTTTGCCAAGATAATTATTCTAAAAAGGTTTGATCTGATTACTATTTGAATAAACAGCAGTTAATATTAGTGAAAGAGAGGCAGTGATTATTTTTGAAGATAATTAAAATATATAAAGGCAGCGATTCAGTTTTGAAAAGGTATGTGTTAGTAAGAGTTGTCTCTTTTAAAAGAGTTGCATACATTAATAAAGTCACTCCTATTCAAGAAGATATAAATGACATTTTGAGGAGTGAAGAAAGATGTGTGTGTGGAATGAATAAGTATAACAAATAAGACATATACACCGGACTTATGAAGAGAAAATTGTGAAAATCATTTGCAGATTTATAAGGAGATTATAAGAAGATCATTTGCAGATTTATGATCAGTTTATAGCAGATTTAAGAAGAGAATTATAGCAGATTGAAGAAAAGAATTATAGCAGATTGGTGACCAACATTATAGCCAAAGTTAGAAGAAAATTCAATGAGGGGTTGGTGCTCACGAATTGTATGAGGGGTTGGTGCCTCTAGTGGGTTGGTGCTCATAAAGTGAATGAGGGATTGGTGCCTCTAGTAGGTTGGTGCCTACAAAGTTTGTAAAAAGAAGATAAATAGAAGCAATATTTTTGCTGTGGTTTTCTCCTGCAAGGGTTTCCACGTAAATTGTGTTGTTATTGTGTTGCTCGTTGTTTGATTTTACATATGTGCTAATTTTGATTAAATCTTAAAGTGATTAAATAAGTTTTAAAATAAAAAGGTTATTGTTATACTTATTCACCCCGCCCCCCTCCTCGCCCCCCCCAGCCCCTCTCAGTATAACCGTGTGCTCATCATCAAAGAGTAGGAGAGATTACCCACTCTCATAGTTAGCCTTTAATCATCTTGAATCTGTTGAGAAGCCTTTATCTACCTTTTTGAAGACAAACCCTAAATTCAAAGGTGGAGAAATGCTCTAGGTTTTGGGAGAGCAGTTTTGGATCCTAACAAAAGGAACGTCCCATAGCACTTGAAAACAAGAATTTGAAAGAATTGAAAAAAGGATTCTCCATCTATGACAAATAGAAGCTTACTATCATGTATGCTTTGGCCAAGTTTTGATAGTATTTATTATTTAGTTTATGGAAGATTAATTATGAAGACAAATCATAACTTGAAGTTCCTCATTGACCAACATGATTTGAATGATACGTAACAAAAATAGGTGAGTAAACTCCAAGCTTATGATTTTGATATAGTACATGAAAGGCAAAAATAATGTCTTTGTTGGTGCTCTTTCTAAAAGGAAGAAAGGTAAGGGGAAACACTTCCTAAACTAATCTTTAGAGGAGAGTGTTTGCAAATTTTAAATCCTTACAATTACAAAAAAATACACATATAAACATAAAATAATCAATATACCACAGCACAGTTATATGTGGGGAAAACCCTATTGGAGAAAAACCCCACACTCCAATGCAGTGTAATGTATTGTTTAGTAATCTTAACACGATTACAATGCACTTGCAAAGCAAGTCTTCACGAGAGTTTCACCAACATAGTATTCGAGTGATTCCAGCAACATAATAGTACCTACAAATTAACCATACAAACTACAGCTTCAAGCACCGACATAAGCAAATTATAAACCACAAATGGTTTACTAAAGCTAAGTACCAAAACCATGAGCCCAAATGTGGCACCCAAACTAGTACAAATTCCAACACCCACCTTTGAAAAACTGGCATGTCCCTTTTTTCAAAATAGTGCCATGTAAATACCTCTAACATATTCCCATTTCCCATAGGCTAAAGGGCAAAGAAAGGAAAATAAATTTTAATATTATTTTGAGTTGGGCCTGCTAATTTTTTATTTAAGGAGCAACTTAAATAATATTATTATTAAAATAAAAAATATTTTTAAAACACTAATATTATAACAAAAAGTATTTTTGAATACTAAATAAAAAGTTAAAAAATATTTTTAAATACTAATTGGAGGAAAATCTAATAAAGGGCCCAAATTGAAAATGTTTAAATAGAGGACGTTTGGTTTCATTTTTGGCATTGAATTTTGGCTTCCAAAGACGAAAACCCTTGGTATTTTTCAACAATCCAAGAGGACGAAAACCCTCTTGGCTCTTGGTTTTTGGATGGTCTTATCAACTTAGATTTGCAAGCAGATTATTGTTCATGATTATTGGAGGTTGATCTTTTTATTTGCATAATTATCCATTATTTATTGCTGCTTATTGCCTTATTTTTATGCTGATTAGAGGTGTGCCAACCATTGTGGAGACCATACAGCCAATCCATACCATATATTGCAGCACTTGAGGATCCGTACATCATTCCTTGACAACGTTTTTGGAGTTTATGTCCAGTGCCAGCAAAAGGAGGTATTTTTTGACACACTGAAATATCATTTTGACCTGTTACTAGCTGACATACATTCTAATCCAATCGTACCAACTATATTTGCTATTCTATGGCACTGTAGAAATATACAGCAGTCAATAGAGGAGTCATACTATAATGTCCCTTTCCAAATGATTGCTCCAAGAGGACTTATTAGCCTATTTAATTCACATAGGCTATAGTCGAGACTAAGGGAATTTAATTAATTTAATTGTTTGATATTGCCTGAAAAAAAGTACACTCAAAAAGGTAATATTAAATAATTAAATTAAAGTGATGTTATAAAGTGGCATTAAGGAAATTTAAAAAGGATACTTTATAAAGTCACTTTGTAAAATGGAGCTTAATGTTTATTTAAGTGGGAAATATTTAGTGGGTTTCGAGAAGTTTCTTTCGAAAGGAAATAAAAGTGAAAAGAGAGCTCATTTGATTTTATGTTGGATTATTATTCTACTTGGTGTTTGAGGAGCTTGCAGATTTCAAAACTGTCATATCCCCTGAAACTATAGCACCAAATGTGTCAACACCCAATAAGTATCTAAGTAAATACGAGTAATTGTGATTTTAAAATAATTATGATTATCATAGATAATGTCATATCCCTCCTAAAATTATGAGATTTTGAATAAAATAGTGATATTATTTTGGCAAATTAATATTCATGCTTCAATATTCAAATATCAAATATTTAAATATAAGTAAAAATCAACATTAAAATAAGATAATAATAAATAAACATATAATGTTTAATAAGATCAGAATTCTATAATGATTACAAAATAATAAATAATAATAAAATAATATAGATCGTTATTTATAATTATTATTCATGATCATTATTATTTAGAACATAAACCAATAAGCAATGAACAGCACCACTTCACTTAACATATACAAACTAAAGTGGGTAACGATTCACTCAAGGGAAGCGCTTGAGTGAGGACGTGACCTCTCAAGCAAGAAAGATACAATATTTAAGAGAGAACCATTTCAAGGAAAAAGGATCAGTTTTGTTTGCTTATGTCATCGGCGGTGGAAAGAGTAAGCAGCATGGACAGCAGGAGGTAATCTTCTTGCAGATCGAACAGGTAAGTAAAATGCTGTCCAGAAATAAGTAAATTGCAGTTATGTTAGGAATCAGTCAAAGAATAATTAAATGATAAATAATGAATGATCAGCAAATGAATTTAGGATTTAGCGATAGTAAGTATTTGACATGTACATTTAATATATATATGATAAAATGAATATATTAAATAGAGCATGGTTGCTATATAAACATATTGTAAATGCAGATGTAAATATATTTTGGCAATTAATGAATATATATATATATATATATTAAATATAAGATGGTTATTGTGTATTCACATGTTTGATAAATATATTTTGGTAATTGACAAGTATATAATTTAGATATATATATATATATGATAAATTTACAATCAATAAACATGAACATCAAATATTTAAGTCTCTTATACAAATTAAGTTAATATGCATATTATTGGATGTTATTTGTCTAGCCACAATAATATTGCTTACAACAATTATTGTGTCTCATTGAGCTTTTATGACTTTACCTTGAAGAATAGACTTTGGACCAAAATTCTCTTTCGCTAATGCTCATCAAGGAGAGGATGGTTGTGGAGGGAAAGGCTGGTAAATTCAGTCCCATGATGGATGTCCCAAGATGGGTGATAACTGTTGACGTGTGTTTTGTGACAACACCAACACAGGATAAAATGTCCAACGGTCACTCTATTCTCTCTTGATCAAAGTGTCCCACATGCTAAGATTGCGTGAAAATTCATGCGTTCGACTCCAAGGTTCCTTTTATTGCGAATAGACTCGGTTGGTTGATGTGAATATGCTGGGTATTCCAAGGGGACTTACGTAATTGTTCGATTTCTTTACTCAAGCAGATGAAGGATTTTGACTATGATGCCCTGGTATTTGAACGGACCAGGAAATATTGAATTTAAAGGGAGATAGGGATAGGAATTCTACGATCTACCTCAAGGGTGGAATGCAAGGACTAGCTTTAACAATCTCCAAACCAAACTTAGTTTCGTCTCCCCTTCGGACAACTCTGACAAAGCTGGTGCAATCTTCAAAGGATGGATAAGATGTTCAAATTGAGATTCAACATGTGCACCCCTTCACGACGAAGCAAGTGGGCACACAAATCACAACCGAAGTTAGGTGCTGAGATTCCAGTTGACCACGCAGGGGCGGACTTACCATCAGCAAGCCCACTAGTGGTATGGATACGGGAAGATTTGCTCAAACCAATGTCACATTCCACAATTAACACTACTTGCATGAAAACAAAATCTACTTTACTCTACTCTATTCGAATCGGAAAGACGAAAAAATCTCGCCAACCGCCCACAATGCAAAATGAAGTCACCAATCAATGAAATCCTTATATTATGAGAGTCCTACACAACAATCTTTTGCAAAAACTTTCAAAGGGAAAGTCTTTCTTTCCTTTCCAAACTAAGCTAACTCCTAGCTCTACTTTAACTTCTATCTAGCTCAGCTCTATCTCTGATTTCTATCTAGCTCTAATATATTACAAATGAGGGGGGATGCCCCTTTTATAGTTGGCCCAGTCCAACGGACGGCTTAGATTGAATTACAATGAAGGGCTCAGATTGAGCCACCTATGCCCTAATTAGGGTTTTTGCCCTAAAAACTGCCACAGAGAGGAGTGGGGTAATAAATGAACAGAATATTCTTCACTCCTCTGCATGAACCACTATGAGCAATTAATGCCCACTATCCTCTTCTAGAAGATTCTCGCCCAGAAACGCGTTCCCACTATTCTACCTGCCACTTTTGTTGCGCTAGGAGGAGGGTAAAAGAGTCTCTAAGATTGTCTCCAGAGTTCGTCTGCTCAGTCATTCGCATTCATCCCTCCTGTTGTTTCAATTCCTGGATGCATTTGTAACTTTCATATTTCTTCAGCTCACTGCCTTGGGCGCACTTAGCCTCTTTTGCATCACGTTCTTAATGCCTTAGCCAAATCTTCACTGCCATTTCTCTTTCCTTGGGAACCTTTTCAACTTTGTCCCAACACTTAGCCATTTCTTTCAACATCTTCCTGCAAAACGAACAAAAAGAAGAGCATCAAAACATTATAATATAAACTCACTTCACTTACCTAGTTCTCATGTTCTGACTGATTCATCTCCGGATCTTGATAGAGTTCATCATTTCCAGCAAACTTTTATAACTTTTCAACATCTGAATGCTTGATGTTCTAGCTTCATTTCATCTTCAAATTCTTCTATGCCTTGGGCAAATTTCATCTCTACCCTGTGAGTGTATTTGACCTCTTGAGCTTTATTTTACCATGCCTTAGAAAATTTATCCCTCAGAGCCTTAGGAAATTTGTCAAACGGGTGCCAAGCCGAAATCTACCGAAAGAGCATGAGCAAGGTGTGGAACAAATTTAAATCATCTCCCAATGGAAAATGTTCAATACCCATAAGAAATTTCCCCTCAAAATCATCATTTTCATGTGTATCCAGACGAAGGGGTAAGTTTAATTTTTATTATTTTTGAAAAATAATGAAAATTGCTAAGGTTTATCCATTTTCAATCTTGGGTGTGCTTCACACCTCCAGTCTTCACTTTTTTATGCCTTGGTATTTTTCTTGCTTCCCTGAAGAAATTCTCTCCTGTTCATGGGCGCATTTCATCTTGCCTCTGGAAATTTAATCATCACCTCCTCTAGGCGTATTTCACATTTTGCCTTAGAAAAATGCCTTAGGAAAATTTTAAATTTAATTATCTCATCCCTAGGCGCACTTCATTTTACTCTCCAAACATTTCCACGCCTTAGATATTTCATTTAACTTCTTCCTCTTAGGGCGCATTTTACATGTGGTGGAGACAAATCCTCAATGCCTTAGCATTTGTCTTACCTTGTCTTTACATCTTAGGCGTATATGAGGGTATGAGGAGGAACTTGCGACATCTAGACCTTTACCTTGCCTTAGCAACCCTTTTCAATATCACGCCTTGAATGATTCTCACTACCCTTGTGGCCTTGGGTGCATTTAACATGTGGAGGGGGAATTTTAAGCTTGGGCGCATTTCATGTGTGGTGAGGGAAATTCCCATGCCTTAGAATATTTCATGGCCAAGCCCCTTTTACCTTGGGCGCATTTGAGGGGTCCAGCTTCCATTTTGACACTTAGAATATTATTACACCATCACTTTGACCTTGAGGGCGCATTTCTCATAGGGAGGAGGAACCTTTTGCCTTAGAAACTTTTCTCTCATCCCCCTTGCAGCCTTGGGCGCATTTAGCATGTGCTGGAGGAACTTCAAATGCTTAAAATATTTTTTCAAGCCTTCCTTCCATGAGGGCGCATTTAGGGGTGTGAGGAGGAATTTCTCCACACTCAGAAAATTCTCAAACATCCTCCCTCTTGTTGGGCGCATTTTATACTTCAAACTTCTATTTTCAATGCCTTGGATATTTTTTCCAAGTGACCTTTTCATGCTGGGCGCATTTGACATGTAGTGGAGGAACTTGTTGGAGCCTTGGGCGCATATGGAGGTGTGAGGAGGAATTCCTCAAGCTTGGGCGCATTTCACCCTATGAGGGGGAATTTTTTATACTTAGCGTTTTTCCTCAACATCTTCTCATGCCTTGGGCGCATTTCACCTAGGGAGGAGGAAGTTTCATTGCCTTAAGAATTTTCTTGCCATGTCCTCTTATCTTGGGCGCATTTGAGGTAGGGTAGAGGAATTTTCAACTTTTTCAAAATTTTCAACATCCTCTCACACCTTGGGTGCATTTCACATAGGGTGGAGGAATTTTCATACTTAGGATTTTTGATGCCAGTCTTCAAGCTTGGGCGCACTTCATCTTTCCTCTTGCCAGTTTCCACTCGTGGACTTAGAATTTTCAACACTCTCAACTACCTCTTGCCACTTTATTTTTAGTAAAAATTTTTTTTGGAGAAGTGAGACTTTTTTGTGGCCTTTTATCTTCTGACTCTGAAGCTGGGGTGTTATGCTTCTTGTGACCTTGCCACCTTGTTTATACCTATTGCCCAAGCTCATTTTCTATTTTTAGCCCACCTGCTATTTTTAGCAAACCCTAAAATTGCTCGACTTCTGCAGCTCCGTTTGACTTGATATTTTCACCAAGTGGTCCTCATCACTTGGTGAACCTGCTCACACCTGCCCCTCGTGCTAACCTACTATTTATAGCCGTGTTCTGGAGACCACTTACTATCAATAGTAAGTTCTTAGATTACGCCCAAATTTCACCAGTAGATTGCCAGAAGGATGTTGATCGTGATGGGATATGTTCGTTTTTCAAAATTCTGGCTTTTTACCCTACTTTTTAGGCATCGAAGTTTGAAACCCTAATTTGACTTGCATGTGCCTTGGATGATTTCCGTTTGACTTGATTTTTGTTGCCTGTTGCTCTGCTCGTGAAATTGAAGTGTCAAGAGCTGTTGGAGTGAACCTGCTAAAAATAGTAAGTGTCCGGAAAGTGATCAATCCACTGCTGGATGATTTTGCATGTCATATTGCCCGTGGGGTCTCAAAAAACCCAAAAACCCAGAAAACTGGTCCGCATACGGGCACTGGCTAAAAATAGTAAGTACTTGAAAATTGATCCCCTCCGCTTGCATGTCATGTCATTGCGAAGCTCGCGAAAAACCCATAAGGAATATCTAGACATGCATTGAAAAATACTGCATGCAAACCCTAAAAATAGCCTCTGAAGGCTAAAATCTGAAAGTTGTCACCTCAGTTCGCATGTTATATCACTGCGAAGGTCTTGAAAAACCTAGAAACATTCTCCAATCATGCATTTGAAAAGCACATGTGAAGATCCTGAAAATGGCTCCTGAAGCCTGAACTGCTAAAAATAGCAAGTTGTCTGATTCTGCCCAAAATCGAAGTGCAAGTAGCTGGAAGTTACCTGAATGTGATGGAATAGTTAGAATTCCAAAATCCTGTAAAGTGGTCCCCGATTGAGTACTTACTATAAATAGTAAGTTGTTAGAATTCAGTAAAAATTCAGTGGGACTCTGTTGAAAGCCTCCTGGCAACAATGTTAAGCTTAGATGTCAATTAGCCAACTCAATTTAACTTCAAACTGGCCTGAAGAATGAAAACCCTAATTTCACAGACTTAGCCAAAATTTCCATCAGATCAAACGATAGGACATCCTCGAAAGGGCAAAAAGATCAAAAGATCAAAGAGACGCAAAACCAAAGCCAAAAGACCAAAATGGAGCAAAAATTAGGGGGTCCCCATCTGGCATGGGGCGATGTGTGAAAAGGTCACAACAATAACCTTGAGGGAATCCACTTGGAGACTGGTCACACGCCCTCGGCACAATAAGTTCGTCCCTCCTCCAATGAGTCTAGGCAAGAGGAAACAAGGCAAAGATCTATTCCGATCAAGAGTAATAAGTCATATCAAATTATGTTAGTTATGCACTAGTTGATATTAATGCATTTCATTTATCTTATTCCACTAATCTTTCATTACTCTTTTATCAAATAATCTTTTAAATCAAAATTTTAATCTGTACATTTTATGTCTCTAATATGGGGACATTACAAAAACCCTAGGACGTAAACCCTAAGGGTGACTAGTTTCAATAGTGCAACTAATCTATCCTAGCTAGTCAAGTTGGAGAAACTATCCAGATTTCTCACAGTGAGCTTTATAGTTGGAATTACAAAGAAATTTGTGAAGTCTCCTTTGGAGACAAAGTTTAGAGCAATTGGTCTATTATTTGCAGATGATTTCAGGGATTATAAATGACTAATATTATATCACAGTTTTGGTCGTACTGTTGTTATTAATTGTGAAGAGGGCATTTTATTGAAATCAGCGATTGCATCTTTAATACTGACGGGTTTACCAAGCTTCATATGTTTGTTTTTGGCCATCGTATCACCTTTGGAAAGATGCCATGGATTTTACCTTAGTCGTGTTGTGACCTTTTCATACATCACCCCATCCAAGATGGCGACCCCCTAATTTTTGCTCCATTCTGGTCTTTTGGCTTTTGTTCTCTCTGTCTCTGATCTTTTGCCCTTCCGGGGATGTCCCGTTTGACCTCAGTTGAAGTAATTGACAAATTTAGGGTTTCTATCCTTTAGGCCCGTTTGAGGTCAAGATTGAGTTACTAAGGTAAAATCAAGTGCAACAACACATTCAAAAAGCTCAAAGCAGAGTCCCACTGAAATCCTACTGAAATCTGACCACTTACTATTTTTAGTAAGTGCCTAATTTGAGGCTTGTCCCTCAAGATTTCGGGATTCTAATGACTTCAGCACAATCAAGCAGCTTCAGAATGCCTACACATGAAATTTGAACAGATTCAGACAACTGACTATTTTTAGCAGTTCAGCCTTCAGAAGCTATTTTCAGGAGTTAAACGTACAATTCTCCGATGGATGACAGGATAATTGATCTGGGTTTTTTAAGACCTTCGTGGTGGTGTAACATGCAGACTGAGATGGTGACTTTTAGAGTTCAGCCTTCTGAGGCTATTTTTAGGGTTTGCATGCAGGAATTTTCAATGCATGTCCGGATATTCCATCTGGGTTTCGCGAGAGCTTCGCGGTGATATGACATGCAAGTGGAATGAGTCAGTTTTCAGGGACTTACTATTTTTAGCCAGTGCCCGCATGTTGACCAGTTTTTTGGGTTTTTTGAGATCCCACGGACACTGTGACATGCAAACTCGTCTGACATCCAATGGACCACTTTTTGGACACTTACTATAAATAGCAGCTTCAGTCCGACGGCTACCTAGCACTTCATTCCAGGGAGCAGAACAACAAATAGTATAAATCAAGGCAATCAGGAGCAGTCGGGGGGGCACGCAAGTCAGATTAGGGTTTCCCTGCCATGTCTAAAAATAGATGAAGCAAAATGCAGAGATCTCAAAACGAAGCACGCCACCATGATCAGCATCCTTCAAGCTACCTACTGGCAAATTTTGAGCAAAATCGGAGGACTTACTATTTTTAGTAAGTCAGGACACGGCTATAAATAGCAGGTCTGCGCTGGAAGTTGGTATGAACAGAGCACTCAAGTTATCATGATCAGACATAGCAAGTTTCAGGTCGAACGGAGCTACTGAAGATAGGCAACTTTGAAACTTACTATAAATAGCAGGAGGCTAAAAATAGCGCGTCATCGCCAGAAGCAAATATGAACAGGCTTCTCATAGCAACAAAAGCAACTGGAACAAATTTCAAAGCAAACAGAGATACAGAAATTGATCAATTTTAGGGTTTGCTAAAAATAGCAAATGGCTAAAAATAACTATCCGGTGCCAGCTAAGGTGTGAACAGGATGGCAACACTAGATGGAGGCACAACCACGCCAGTTCCAGTTCAGAACAGGGTGAAAATCAATGAAACCCTAAATTTACTAAAAATAGAAAGCTGAGAATGCCTAGGGCGTTGGAAGCTTATAAGAGGTAACTGGCATGTAAACACTTTCATATGCGCCTAGGAGGAATGGAAAATACAAAATCACTAAGTGTGAAATTTCCTTGAGTCAAGATGAAATGCGCCTTCAAGAGGCATAAAAATTATTCTAAGGCATGGAATTTTCCTCCTCATCCCCCCATATGCGCCTAGGGAAGGTGAAAGGTCACCCAAAGCGTGGAAATATTCAAGAGATATCCAAAAATTTCCTAAGGCATCCTCAAATGCGCCTGAGAAAGGAGGTTGCACATGCTAAATGCGCCAAAGGGAGGTGAAAAGTCACTCTGGGCGTGGGTTTTCCTTGACCACATGCAAAATGCGCTTGAGAAAGGAAGTTACATGGGTGAAATGCGCCTAAGGAAGCTGAACAGTCACTTGAAGTAAGCGGAATTCCCTTTCACACTAGCAAATGCACCTAAAATGGAAGTATGCAAGTCAAAATGCGCTTGAGGAAGCTGAAGGGTCACAAGGTAATGGCATTTTTCCTTTGCAAATGGCAAATGCACCCAACATGGAAGTAGCCTAGCCCATATGCGCCAGAGGGAGGTGAAGAGTCAAGGCAAAACGTGGGGTCATGAAGTTGAAATGCGCTCAAGTGAAAGTCTAGTGTGTGATATGCGCCAGAGGTAGGTGAAAGGTCAAGTCAAGGCGTGGGAATTCCTCTTCTCCATGGCATATGCGCCCAAGGTAAAGCATAGAGGGTGAAAGGTAAAAAGGTAAGAATGTGAAATGCACTTGAGGGTGGAAGCTACCTATAGCATATGCGCTCGAGGAAGGTGGGAAGTCACCATATGCTAAGGGGGAAATAATGCTAAGGGGGTATGATTTTTAAAAGACCAAGGATTATTTATTTTTCCTCTTCACATCATGAAATGCACCTAGTGAGTGGGGACTTGAAGAGTGAAAATTGCTAAGTAAGAAAAAGAAATGTCTAGGCATGGAATTGCCTAAGGAATGAGATGGAAAAATGACATGCTATATGCGCCCTTCAGAGATAAAATGATAAAATTTAGATTTTCAAAATAATTCCTAAGGAATTTTTCTCAGGAGAAAATGAAGACGATGTCTAGAGGATGGTGCTAATTTCCAAAGTTATGAAAATCTTCAGAGGGAAAATTCTTCAGGGAAAAATCAAGAAAAATTGCCAAGGCCAAGAAGCTTGAAATTGCAGGAGTGGAATACATCCGGAGGGGAAGAAATAAACATTAGCCATTTTTATTATTTTTAAATAATAAAAATTAAAAGAACCCCTTCGTCCGGATACACATGAAAACGATGGATTCTGGAAGGATTTTTCTTCTGGGTATTAAACATTTGTAATTCAGAAGTGAGTCAAGCTTACTCCATGCCATGTCCACATCATTTCGATGGATATTTTGCCCAGTGCCTATTTTAAATAAAATTCCTAAGGCAAAATTGAAAGATTTCTCTAAGGCAAACGAACAAAATGAATGAGAGGCACTTCACTAGAAGTTTTGAGCTAGATAATTTTGCCAAAGCGAAGACAAGATCAAATGACTTAGCCAGACAATTCGAAATTGTTCAAGGAAGTGAACGATTTAATATTTTAAAAAAATCAAATGCGACGAGACAAGCCTATGCAGAGATGATGAATTCATAATTCTAGAAGATGCCTCAAATGACAAGTGTTACAACTAGGAAAAAAGAGGGAAAATGAATTCGAAAATTTGCTAAGTATAGCCTCTGCAAGAATTCGACCAGGCTATAAGATTTTAAAATCCTCTTCATTCCTCTCACCAGTTGCTAAATGCAAAATATTGGCTAAATGAAAGTACGATTTTTTGAAGAGGTTGCAGTTGTTGAAGAGTTCGAAATTGTGAGAGAGCTGGAGATTGCTAAGTGCAAATTTGCAAAAGTTGAAATTGCTGAAGGAAATGCGACTTAACTTGCTGAGGCTGCAGTTGCTGAGAGGCACGAATTCCCAAGTTGTCAGTTGCTGCATTTGCTGAGGAGGTATGGCTTTGAAGAAGTTTCATTCAATTGCTGAAGTAAACAGGGTTAAGTCTGAAGTTGCTGAGAAATCTGAAGTTTAAAAGGGCTGCATTTGCTGAAAGTTCGTACTTGTGAAGACATTTACAAGTTGTTGAAAGTACATTTATTCTAGAGGAAAAGTACAAATTTAAAAGAAGTCTCAAGAGCTGCTGCAAATACAGAAACTTCACAGCTGAAATCAACAAGACAATTGAGGTTTGCAGTTGGAAACGACAGAAGTGTTGCAGCCTTTTTTATTTAAAAATCTGTTAACACCCTCAATGATGGTTATTTTATTATTTTAAATCTTGCTGTCTATCTCTCTTGCCTTTTTGCAGAATGGTCGAATCAAGCAGAAGAGCTGCAGGCAGAAACAACCACACCGAGTCCAGACAAGCTGTGATCAAGAAGTTGGGCAAGTCATTCTTGCCAGACTCAAAATTTTCATCCAAGCTCAACAGGCTAGCTAACACGAACTTAGGCTCTTTCAACATGGAAGCATTCAAAAGATGGATATTGGAGACTGGAGGCCATCACCCGTCAGTGACTTCGCACAGTATTGTCAGAAGTGGACTGTATGTAGCTGCCAACTTTCTGCCAGCTATCCGGTGTCCAGAACTCATCATGGAGTGCGCCTACCACTACAATGCAAAACAGAGGACAGTCACTTCCCCAGACGGCAAGATGCTGGCTAACCTGACATCTGAAGCAATCGAAGAGGCATTCGGGATTCCAGCCCATGAGAAGATGATCTACAAGACAAAAGAGAGAGCTGGAAAGATGTACTCATCCACCACAGACCGGTGTGCTGATTTGATAAATACTAGGTGGATGATTAAACCCAAGCCAACTCGCACAAAATTGCCC
Source organism: Sequoiadendron giganteum (assembly GCA_007115665.2). NCBI lineage: Eukaryota > Viridiplantae > Streptophyta > Pinopsida > Cupressales > Cupressaceae > Sequoiadendron > Sequoiadendron giganteum. The sequence goes on from CM021108.1 coordinate 348,411,408, forward strand.
AAGCAGATAGTCTCAAAGGACTTGAGACAAGAGTTTGGTGATCTCATTATGATGCTGAGCAGAGTTGGAGGTTGCCCCCAAGCGTTTATCTTCGAACCTTGGATGTTCTATTTTGTCAACTTGGTGTTAGAAGGCAAAGATTACATGGAGTGGACACTGATGATTAGTGATTGCATACATGAGCAACTTCGTGGCGTGAGGAGAACGAAGACATTTTACATGGGCTCCTACCTTGTCTACATGCTGGCTCGCATGACGAGATACAGAGGGATCTATTACAAGGAACCAATCGATTGCGGTTCCCATCAGTTTAAAATATATGAAGCTTGTCCACAGTTGCATTTGACAAGCACGACTAATTACAAGAGGGTCAACGATGCCTTTACTATGCACATAACGAGGACCCTGCAGCAAAGAACCCATCACAGAATATCAAGGGAGGCATAGGAAATGATTGAGAAATTCGGATGTTGGTTTATCCAATTTCCAAAATTCACCTACATAAGGCTGCAAGGATTTTCCTCCTATCCGTACAAATTGCCTCGATATCCCACAAACAGGATAGTGATGCTGGAAGTATCTAGGCAACTGATTGCCTATGATAAGATTCAGAAGAAGAAGAAGAAAGGTGGACTCGGATTCCCAATTACCATGGGGAATTCAGATGAAATCTGCCCATCGCTGCAAGCAACAAGAGAGGCAAAAGTGGAGCTCCAATTCTTCCACCTTTCATATCACACCAACAGGCATTACTACGATCCCCACAGAAACATCAGGTGGATACTGACAGAGGAGTTCAGGCACAAGGTGCAGATTGAAGACTTTTGGGCAAGTGCAGTGGATGAGATCGAAGTCAGAAAGAGAATGTTCTCTCGGATACCATTGGTGATGGTCAGAGAGTGTGAGATCATCCCAGTACCAGATCAGATTGAGGAAGACATAAACGTTGTATAGGCTGACTACGAGACAGTAAGAGATACACCTTTACCTCTCCCAGATTGGTCTGAGCCAAAGATCACTGACTTGGATACACTTTGTATCCCAGTCTTGACATTTACACGGAGTTGGGTAGAGAGGCACGTCAGCCGACTCAAGGGAAGGTCAATTCCCCTTACCTACAACTTGATGGGAGACAGCAGATTACTGGCAACTAATCAGAGGAGACGGAGTAATCCAACTCCAGAGCCTAGAGGAAAGGAGCCAGTTTGACCCGAGCCTGTGGTAGTTGAGGAGTCCATGCATACACCATCTCGGACACATTCACCAAGCTTACAAGAGGTGTCGTTGTTTGTTGATCAGAGGGAGAGATTGGATGTAGAGCAGACGGTGCGAGTAGAGAATCAGCCACCTCGTAGAGAATCAGTGGGTCAGAGCATCAACATGCCCCAAGAAGATCATCAATAGGAAAATCAGCAAGAGACAGATGAGGGGACGGCTACTAATACTCAATTTCAGCAGGAAATTGAGGCGGATCTCGAGGGTGATGCTACTTCGGATCAGGATGCCCAGAGCTCGGGAGACACTGAGCCTATTGATGACGGTGAGCCTCGTTAGAACAATGGCAGAGGAGAGGTTCACGAGGTAGAGGCTAAGGTAGAACAGCCTTTTATTATATCAGACATGCGGCAGGAGGTGCCAAAATGGCTAAGGGATAGGATGAGGCGTGATACTGTAGATGAGACCGATCCCGCAACCGAGATGGAGGAATTATTACAGAGGATCAGCGCACCTCCAGCAAAGAAAAAGGCTAGGAAGTTCTCCAAAATATCCACAGATGAGGATGGATCCCGAACCTTGCATATGGCAGTTCCTCGAGTAGAATGTGATAGAGACGAGGCCGTTCGTGAGAACTATGGTGTGACAACCATGGAACTAGGCCGCCCTTCTGGAGCACAAGTGGTAGAGGAGTGCAATAATTCCTATCAGGCACTCAAGGATAGATTGTTCCATGTTGAGGGCAAATACAAAAGGTTGAAGGTAGAGCACAAGACACTGATTGGCTACGTGCAGCACTTGTCCCGTCCTTGTGGGCAAGAAAATCCGACAATTGAGCTTCTAGCTGAGTTTTCCAAGGAGTCAATCAGTGGGTTAGAAGATTTGAAGAGAATGGCACAGCAGGCAGACAAGTGGGTTGCCAGTGTGCGTACAAAAACAAGAAAGTTCATGGAAGATCTTGCACATGCCTATGGGCAAGCTTCCGATATTATGGCTAGAGTGGAGGCAGTTAACCATGCTTGGGGTGAGGCTCGCATCTATCAGACGAGAGTTGTTCTCCGTTTAGGGGCTTTTGATGAGCATACCTCAACAAACTTTGGTTGAGGGAGGTGTTATCCAGCAGGGGGATAGATACGACTTCGCCAGATGGTATTCTTCAGTAGTCACAAGCCGGGGATTCTACGATGCATCACAGGCAGATTCTGTCAGGGTCAGAAAGGCCATGACGAACATCTTAGATGGAATTCTCAACACATTGGAGGCAATCTTTGCCAGGAGGTTGACTTTTGAAGAGGTAACTGCAGATGGATTGAAAGACAGATTGACGCCATTCTTCTCTGAGGTGAAAACCTTCACGCAGGATGATTTCGAGAACACAGCCACGTTCTCCAACATCATACAGAACACCCAGGACGCCCTTGTTGCCTGGAAGAAATCATGTGCCCGGCATGGGCAAACAGTTGCAGTTTTGGAGTTTCAGTTGGATCACATTCCTCCTATCTCCGATCAGGAAGTTGAGGCAGTTTTGGCCAGATTCATCAAATTTGCAGCCAGCGAGAAGGAGAAGGGAAACGCCCTTCTGGACGATGACCTTTTGGAAGGAGACGACGTGCATTGATGGTGGTTAGTGGTGCATTGATGAGGAGTGGAGGGCGCATTCATTGCCCCACTCCTCTCGTTGGCAGTTTTTAGGGCAGAAGCCCTAATTAGGGCATGGGTGGCTCAATCTAAGCCCTTTATTGTAATCAGATCTGAACCGTCCACTAATTGGACTCATTATAAAAGGGGCATCCCCCCTCATTTGTAAATAGTTAGAATTGGAATCAGAGATAGATCAGAACTAGATAGAGATAGAGGTTGATAGAAGTTAAAGTAGAGCTAGGAGTTAGCTTAGTTGGAAAGGAAAGAAAGACTTTCCCTTTGAAAGTTTTTGCAAAAGATTGTTGTGTAAGACTCTCATGATATAAAGATTTCATTGATTGGTGACTTCATTTTGTGTTATGGGCAGTTGACGAGATCTTTTCGTCTTTCCAATTCGAATAGAGTAAAGTAAAGTAGATTTGTTTTCATGCAAGTAGAGTTAATTGTGGAATGTGACATTAGTTTGGGCATATCTTCCCGTATCCATACCACTGACGGTAAGTCTGCTCCTGCGTGGTCAACTGGAATCTCCGCACTTAACTTCGATTGTGTTCAATGTGCCCACTTGCTTCGTTGTGAAGGGGTGTGCATGGTGAATCTCAATTTGAACATCTCATCCATCCTTTGAAGATTGCACCAGCTTTGTCAGAGTTGTCTGAAGGGGAGACGAAACAAAGTTTGGTTTGAAAACTGTCAAAGCTAATCCTTACATTCCACCCGTAGAAATAGATTGTAGAATTCCTATCCCTACCTCCTTTAAATTCAGCATTTCCCGATCCGTTCAATTACCAGAGCATCATAGTCAAAATCCTTCATTTGCTTGAGCATATAAAGTTGAACAATTGCGTAAGTCCCCTTGGAATACCCAGCATATTCACATCAACCAACTGAGTCTATTCGCATTAAAGGAACCTTGGAGTCGAACGCATGAACTTTCACGCAATCTTAGCATGCGGAACACTTTGATCAAAAGAGAATAGAGTGGCCGTTGGACATTTTATTTTGTGTTGGCATTGTCATAAAACACACGTCAACAAGCCACAAAATAAGGAGTCCAACAAGGAGGTTACGTGGAATTTGAACAGCCAAAGGGAGAAGTAAGGCATTATCGTAGGTTTAGCTGTTGCCGTAACTTCTTTCCTAGCCGCCAGGTTTACAAGGTGTCGTGAGAGTTGGAAGAGCCATCTCCTTGGTAAGCCGCTAAGCAAGGAAATATAGACAAGGGCTTATACTTCTTCCCACGTCACATTAATGTATCTGTTGTGTCAAGTTTGGTCATCCATAAGGCGGAAGACATATTGTTGCATTCAAGGCAACACAATAAAGAATATCATATATGGTTTATGCCAGTTAATTACGATGCTGGGCATAAAGCTATTTTGTAAATCAATTCCAAAGGCTGGTTATAATATCAATATATCATTCAAACTGTAGTCATCAAATATATAAGGTCAAAATCTATTATTCTTCCTTTTACTCAAATATGTTATATGTATGAAGGAAATGTTTGCAAACTTAATAAATGTATGAATAGTTTATTATCTATTTTCGTTATATCTTGCATGAATACTCTTGTTACTATCAGAACATTCGATCATTAAACCTGCAAACAAGATATCCAACTCAAAACAATATATTGGAAAATGTTTGATGAAATGCCTAGTCACTTGCATTCATGAAATTGAGAAATTTTTATACCCAAATCTGCCTAAGAACATTATAGTGGTATCAAAGCTTGTAAACCTACCTACTTGTGTGGTTTTGATGGTAAGAAAATTTCATGAATCCAGAAAACACTGAGTATATCACCTACAGGAGTAGAAGACAGAGAGGGGCTGAAAATTTATTTTCAGAATCAAAAGAAGAGGAGAACATGGGTGACAAAGAAAGAGAGAGGGTATAACCAAGCACTGGAGACATGTTCAATGACCTTGCAAAGGGGTAGCGTGACCTACAATAGAGTTTACCTCAGTTGGCAACCCTTATGACACAACACATGGCAACCATTAATAACAATGGTGGGAATCAAGGTGGAAAACAAGGGAATGAAAGGAATAATGGCAATGGTGATGGTTCAGTGAACAATGGAGGAGGAAGACCACGTAACAGAATTGGATCAGCAAACACTACACCTTTGATGCCAAATTTCCCTCCTAAAATCACTCCTCAAGTTGAGCATGAGCCAACACAACAAGAGTTACAGGATCAGATCCTACAGGATTGGAGGAATTCAGGCATGGAATTCCAAGCTGAGATATCTTTCCATGATTACATGGACCTTAGGATGAGGTATAGGCCAAAGTGAGGTGGTAGACCACACAATTAGGACCTGCAGAGGAAGCTGAAGTTTTCTATTCCCTATTATGATGGTTCACCGTAAAACCACAACTAGAGAGTGGGTGGAAAAATTGGACCCTTACTTTCAGCTCAATCCTATGATGGAGGATGAGGCCATCAAGTATACTGCTATACATTTGGATTGGTGTGCACACGAGTGGTGGCATCACAGAATGATGACCTTGGGCCATGACCAGATTGATTCCTAAGCAGAATTTACAAGTCGATTGACAGGTTCGATAAAAAGGACCCAGAACTGGCTCATCTTAAGCAATGGGGTTCAATGGACACCTACATTGCAGATTTTCAAAGACTATGTTGCTAGTGACATATATTTTAGAGAGGAGATCGATAGTGTTGTTCATGGATGGTCTAGCTGATCCGTTGAGGGGGTGGATAAAGGCCCTCAGTCTCTCTACACTTAACGAGGCCATTAAGAAGGCAAGAGACATGGAATCCTCTACCTCAAAGCACAAATTTCAATCAAAGGGATTTCCACAAAAGAAGGATAAAGATAAGAAACCTTTCCAGAAGGAGTGGCCTAAGAAAGGCAGATTGGATGATGAGGCTTGCAAGGAATTAAGAAGAAAGAAATCATGTTTCAGCTGCAAGGAGCCTTGGGAACCAAGTCACAGGTGTATGGGAAAGGGTAAGGTGCATTACATAGAGGTTCTTTCTGATAGTGAAGAGGAAGAGGAGGCATAACATGTACAAGGTAGGGAGCATAGTGGCTCGGATGATGAGCAGGTGAGAGATGGTGAGTAGTCACCTAAGGAGGTGAAGGGTAGAACCATTGCGACTCTTTCAAGTACCCCAAAATTTAACTCCTAGAGCGATCATCTGGAAAGGGACATTACAATCCTCCCTTCCCGAGATTTCTTTCCCTCAAGCAATTACAGGTTAGGATGTTGCAAAATCTTCTCCCCTTCCCAAGTAGCATCCTCCACAGGAAGTCTCTACACCTAATGAGATACTCTCTAATCATTCTTCTCCTCAATCACCTGTCCCTGGCATATAGAATCTCGTCAAGAACCAAAACCAAACACCCTTCCTCATCTAGTGGATGTTGCTGAAATGAAGAAGTAATCTACTGCTCGAATGCCTTCTTGAGGCACGATACATGAAAGAAGTTATGGATCTTGCTATTCTCAGGCAACTCAAGCTCATAAGCTACTTCCCCCAAGCGCCTAATTATCCTATAGGGGCCATAAAAACTTGGTTTCAACTTTTCTACACCACTTTTCTATAGTGAAGACTATCTGTAGGACTGCAATCTCAAGAAAACCAAATCTTTTTGTTCCAAGAAATATTTTAAACTGTTGTGGTCGGCCCTAACCACAAATCTCCAACCTACCAAATAATGTCTAAACTTTGTCAAAGCATGCATAATGGCGAGCATCTCTTTGTCGTAGAGGGAATAGAGTTTCTCTGGATCCCTGAGCTTCTGACTCTCATATGCTATCAAATGTTTGTTCTACATCAAAACTACTCCTATACCCTCACCTGAAGCATCGCACTCTAGCACAAAGAGCTAAGAGAAATCAAGTAGTGCTAAAATTGGACAAGTTTTCATCACCTCCTTAAGCCTATCAAATGCCCGTTGAGCCTCTTCAATCCACCTGAATGCCCCTTTCTTCGTGAGGTCTGTCAGAGGTGCACCCAACTGTGAAAAACCCTTAACAAAGTGTTTATAATAGCTGCACAGTCCAAAGAAACCATGCAACTCTGTAAGCGTCCTAGGTGGTGGCCAATCCAAAACTGCTTGTATTTTCTCCCGATGCACCTATACACCTTGAGCACTAATCACATGACCCAAGTATAGGATCTTTGTCATACTGAACTCGCATTTGGACATTGTTGTGACCTTTTCACACATCACCCCATCCAAGATGGGGACCCCCTAATTTTTGTTCCATTCTGGTCTTTTGGCTTTGGTTCTCTTTGTCTCTGGTCCTTTGTCCTTCCAGGGATGTCCCGTCTTTTGACCTAAGTTGAAATGATTGCCAAGTCTACGAAATTAGGGTTTCTATCCTTCAAGCTTGTTTGAGGTCAAATTGAGTTATCAAGGTAAAATCTGAGTGCAGCAGTACAGTCAGAAGGCCTAAGACAGGATCCCACTGAAATCTTACTGAAATCTGACAACTTACTATTTTTAGTAAGTACCTAATTTGAGATCTTTTCCTCAGGATTTCGGGATTCTAACTACTTCAGCACATTCAGGCAGCTTCAAAGTGCCTACACATGAAATTTGAACAGATTTGGACAACTAGCTATTTTTAGCAGTTCAGCCTTCAGAGGCTATTTTCAGGATTTAAACATGCGATTCTCCAATGCATGACCGGAGAATGGATCTGGGTTTTTCAAGACCTTCGCGGTGATATAACATGCAAATCGAGACAAGGACTTTCAACGGTTCAGCCTTCAAAGGCTAATTTTAGGGTTTGCATGCAGAGATTTTCAGTGCATGTCCGGATATTCCATATGGGTTTTGCGAGAGCTTCGCAGTGATATGACATGCAAGCGGAATGTGTCAGTTTTCAGGGACTTACTATTTTTAGCCACTGCCGGCATGTCGACCAGTTTTTTGGGTTTTTTTGGGTTTTTTGAGATCCCACAGGCACTGTGACATGCAAACTCATCCGACACCCGATTGAGCACTTTTCGGACACTTACTATAAATAGCAGTTTCACCCCAGTAGCTACCCAACACTTCAGTCCAGCAAGCAGAGTGACAAACAGCAGAAATCGAGGGAATCGGGAGCAGTCCGGAGCGCATGCAAGTCAGATTAGGGTTTCCCCTGCTATGTCTAAAAATAGATGGAACAAAATGCAGAGATGTCAAAATGAAACATGCCACCGGGATCAGCATCTTTCAGGCTGTCTACTGGCAAAATTTGAGCACGATCTAAATACTTACTATTTTTAGTAAGTCATCTCATGGCTATAAATAGCACGTACTATGCCAGAGGCAAGTGTGAATGGGTCACTTGCAGCATCAAGAACAAGTGGAACGAATTTTAGAGCAAACAAAGATACAAAGATTGATCAATTTTAGGGTTTGCTAAAAATAGCAAATGGCTAAAAATAGCATACCAGTATGGACAGGGGATATAAACAAGGTGGTGAAGTCAGTGGAAGCACAGCCACGCCTGCTCCAGCTCAGAACGGGATGAAATGTAAGGAAACCCTAATTTTTCCGAGTTTGCTAAAAATAGAAAGCCAAGGCATGGCTAGGGCGTTGGAAATTTATAAGAGGTAACTGGCATGAAGACACATGAAGTACGCCCAGAAGGAATAAAAGGGTGAAAAATCTCTAAGTGTGGGATTTCCCTCACACACCCTCAAATGCGCCCTCAAAGGTTTAAAATGGAAGTAGCCTATGCTATTTGCGCCCTCAAATTCCTTGAGCATGGGTGAAATGCGCCTACAAATGATAAGGCATAGCAAAATTCTCTAAGGCATGGGAAATTCCTTCATACTGGGCTAAATGCACCTGGGAATGGAAGCACACTAGGCTAAATGCGCCCAAGGAAGGTGAAAGGTCACTAAGTGTTGGCGCTTTCCTTTGCCTAGGCAAAATGCACCCAAAGGTAGAAGCTCACCATGCAATATGTGCCCAAGGAAGGTGAAGGGTCACCAAGGGCGTGGAAATTCCTTCACCACCCCTCATATGCGCCTTCAAGTTCCTCCTCCCCATAGCAAATGCGCCCAAGGTGGCCACAAGGTAAAAACGTGGAGAAGGTGGATAAAATGCGCTAAGGCTAGGGAAATTCCTCTTCACACCCCTATTTGCGCCCAAGAATGGAGGTTGACTAGGCCAAATGCGCCCTAGAGTGGAAGTGGCATGTGTGATTTGCACCCAAGATGTTTTCCTCCTCCACATGCTATATGCGCCTAAGGCAAAGGTAAAGGTGGGGGTGGCGTGATTTTGAAACATGCTAAGGCTAAAAGATTTTCCCCCTCCACATGTGATATGCACCTAAAACAAAGATTGATGCATAAGATGAAGTATGCCCCTCATGGGTAATTTTCAGTGAATTTTCTAGAAATCTTTTGTAAGGCAAATATTTGCTAAGGCATAGGGAGATAACATGGAAGCTCACATGCTCAAATGCGCCCTTCAAGGGTAAGATAATTAAATTTAAATTTTCTAAGGCATTTTCTAAAGGAGAAAATGAGAAATACGCCTAGGAGGTGATGTTAAAATTCCCAGAGGCAAGATGAGATACGCCAGACAGAGGGAAAATTCTTCAGGAGAAAATCAAGGAATAGTGCCAAGGCAGAGAAACTAGAGATTGCAGGTGTGGAAGACATCGAGAGTGAAGAGAAATAAACCTTAGCAATTTTTATTATTTTTCTCAAAATAATAAAAATTAAACTTACCCCTTCATCCAGATACACATGAAAACGATGAGCTCTGAAAGGAATTTTCTTCTGGGTATTAAATGTTTTCGATTGTGAGACGGTTTGAGCTTATTCCACGCCTTGCTCACATCATTTTGGTGGATATTTTTGCCCAGTGTCTACTTTGATAAATTTCCTAAGGCAAATTTGAAAAATTTCTCTAAGGCAAACAAATAAAATGAGTGAGTTTACTAAAACGTTCGCTGGAAGATTGAACTGGATAATGTTGCCAAGGCAAGAGTGAGATAAAATGACTTAGCCAAATGAATTAAAATCGTTCAAAGAAGTGATTGATTTAATATTTTAAAAGGAAGCAAATATGATGAAGCAGGCCTGTGCAGGGGTGATGAAATTCATACTTCTAGAAGCTCAAGATTTTGATGCTTCGGAAGACAAGTGTTACGACTAGAAAAGAGAGGGAAAATGAATTCAAAAATGTGCTAAGTATAGCCTCTGCTGGATTTCGACCTGGCTATAATATTCTGAGTCCTCTCCATATTTTTCACAAGTTGCTGAATGCAAAGCACCTTCTGAAGCTGAAGTACGAGTTTGCAGAGGTAGAAGACCCTCAAGTTGCTGAAGAATTCGAAATTGTGAAGGAAACTGGAGGTTGCTGAGAAGTGCGACTTGGCAAGAGGTTGAGCTGACTGGGGCATGGCTAAGCAAGTTTGGAGTTGCTGAAGCTGCTAAAGTACGAATTTTTGAAGAAGTCCCAAGTTGCTGAGAGGTCTTCAAGTTGCTGAAGAGTTCGAATTTAGAGTCTTGGGGCTGCAGTTGCTGAAGGCACGACTTTGTGAGGAGGTTTCATTTGCCTGCTGAAGTACGAAATTGAGTCTTGACAATTGGAAATTGCTACAGTACAAATTCCCAAGCTTGCTGAAATACGAAGCAAACAAGTTGTTGAAAGTACATTTTAGAGGAGAAGTGCGAACTTGAAGAGAGAAGTTTCATAACTACTGCAAGTACAGAAGTTTCACAGACTTCTAAAAACGTTGAAGTGAACAAGAGTGTTGAGGTTTGCAACCGAAAGTGACAAAGTGTTGCAGCCTTTTTATTTAAAAATCTGCTGGCACCCTCAATGGTGATTATTTTATTATTTTAAAATCTTGTTTTCTAATAGCTTTTGTTCCTTGCGGAATGGCTGAATCAAGCAGAAGAGCTGCAGGCAGAGGAAACCACACTGAATCCACAAAAGCAAACACATCAAGACAAGCAGTGATCAAGAAGTTGAGCAAGTCCTTCTTGCCGGAATCAAAATTTTCATCAAAGTTGGGCAAGCTGGCTAACATGAACTTGGGCTCGTTCAACCTGGAGGCATTCAGAAGAAGGATAATGGGGACTGGAGGCCATCACTCATCAGTGACTTCACACAATATTGTTAGGAGCGGGCTGTATGCAGCTGCCAGTTTTCCACCAGCTATCCAATGTCCAGAGCTAATCATGGAATGTGCCAACCACTACAACACAGAGTAGAGGACGATCACTTCGCCAGATGGCAAGATATTGGCCAACCTTACACCTGAAGCAATTAGAGAAGCATTCGGGATTCCAGTTCATGAGAAGATGATCTATAAAACAAAGGAAAGGGCTGAAAGAATGTATTCATCCACAACAGACCGGTCTGCTAATTTGATAAATACCAGGTGGATGATCAAGCCCAAGCCAACTCGTACAAAATTACCCAAACAGATAATCTCGGAGGATTTGAGACAAGAGTTTGGTGATCTGATAATGATGCTGAGCAAAGTTGGAGGATGCCCCCAAGCGTTCATCTTTGAACCTTGGATGTTTTATTATGTCAACTTGGTACTAGAGGGCAAAGATTACGTGGATTGGGCACTGATGATAAGTGACAACATACACAAGCAGCTCCGTGGCGTGAGGAGAACAAAAACGTTTTACATGGGCTCTTACATTGTTTACATGCTGGCTCGCATGACGAAGTATAGGGGAATTTCCTATAAGGAACCAATTGGGTGCGGTTCCCATCAATTTAAGATACATGAGGCTTGTCCACAATTGCATCTGACAAGCACCACCAACTACAAAAGGGTCAATGACGCCTTCACTATGCATATAACGAGGACCTTGCAGCAAAGGACCCATCACAGAATATCTAGGGAAGCACAAGAATTGATTGAGAAGTTCAGGTGTTGGTTTATCCAATTTCCGAAATTTACCTACATAAGGCTACAAGGATTTTCTTCCTATCCTTATAGATTGCCCCAGTATCCCACAAACAAGATAGTGATGCTGGAAATATCTAGGCAACTTATCGCCTATGATAAGATTCAAAAGAAGAAGAAGAAAGGTGGACTTGGATTCCCAATTACCATGGGGAATTCAAATGAAATCTGCCCATCGCTACAAACAGCTAGGGAGGCAGAAAATGAGCTCCAATTCTTCCACCTTTCCTACCACACTAGCAGGCACCACTACGATCCCCACAGGAACATCAGATGGATACTGTCATAAGAGTTTAGGCACAAGGCACAAATCGAAGACTTTTGGGCAAGTGCAGTGGATGAGATCGAGATCAGGAAGAGAATGTTCTCTCGAATACCATTGGTAATGATCAAGGAATGTGAAATTGTCCCAATGCCGGATCAAATTGAAGAAGACATAAATGTTGTACAGGCTGACTACAAGACAGTGAGAGATATGCCTCTACCACTCCCAGATTGGTCGGAGCCGAAGATTACCGACTTGGATAAACTTTGTATCCCAGTCTTAACATTTACACGGAGTTGGGTAGAAAGGCACGTCAGCCGACTTAAGGGAAGATCAATTCCCCTTACATATAATTTGATGGAAGACCACAGATCGCCAGCAACTAATCAAAGGAGACAGGTCAGTCAAACTCCGGAGCCAAGAGGAAAGGAGCCAATTCGACCTGAGCCACTGGGAATTGAGGAATCCGTGCATACACCATCTCGGGCAAACTCTCCAAGTTTACAGGAGGTATCATTGTTTGTTGATCAAAGGGAGAGATTGCAAGCAGAACAGACAGTGCAAGTGGCAAGTCAGCCACCTCATAGGGAATTAGTGGGTCAGAGCATCAACATGCCCCGAGAAGATAATCAGCAAGAGACAGATGAGGGGACGGCCACGGATACTCAGTTTCAGCAGGAGATTGAGGCAGCTCTCGAAGACGATGCTACTTCAAATCAGGATGCCCAGAGCTCAGAAGATACTGAGCCTATTGATGATGATGAGCCTCATCAGAACGATGGTAGGGGAGAAGTTCATGAGATAGAGGCCAAGGTTGAACAGCCTTTTGTTATATTAGATGTGCGGCAAGAGGTGCCAGAATGGCTAAGAGACAGGATGAGACGTGATCCTATAGATGAGACTGATCCTGCGGCCGAGATGGAGGAGTTGTTACAGAGGATCAATGCACCTCCAACGAAGAAGAAGGCCAGGAAGTTCTCCAAGATCTCAACAGATGAGGATGAATCCCGAACTTTGCATATGGCAGTGCCTCGGGTAGAGTGTGATCGGGATGGGGCTGTTCCAGAAAATTACGTGATTACAACTATGGAACTTGGCCGCCCTACTAGAGCACAGGTAGTTGAGGAGTGCGATAATTCCTATCGAGCACTCAAGGATAGATTGTCCTATGTTGAGAGCAAGTACAAAAAGTTGAAGGTAGAGCACAAGACACTGAATGGCTACGTGCAATACTTGTCCCGTCCTTGTGGGCAAGAGAATTCGACAATTGAGCTTCCAGCTGAGTTTTCCAGGGAGTCAATCAGTGGGTTAGAGGATTTGAAAAGAATGACACAACAGGCAGACAAGTGGGTTGCCAGCGTTCGTGCAGAAACAGGAAAGTTTATGGAGGATCTTGCACATGCCTATCGGCAAGCCTCCGATATTATGGCAAGGATGGATGCAGTTAACCATGCTTGGGGTGAGGCTCGTATCTATCAGACGAGAGTTGTTCTTTGTTTAGAGGCTTTGATGAACATACCTCTACAGGTTTTGGTTGAGGGAGGTGTGATTCAGCAAGGGGATAGGTATGACTTCGCTAGATGGTACTTTTCAGTGGTCACAGGCCGAGGATTCTACGATGCATCACAGACGGATTCTGTCAGGGTCAGAAAAGCCATGACGAATATCTTAGACGGAGTTCTCAATACATTAGAGGCAATCTTTGCCAGGAGGTTGACTTCTGAAGAGGTAACTGCAGATGGATTGAAAAATAGATTAACACCATTCTTTTCTGAGGTGAAGACCTTCACACAGGATGACTTCGAGAACACTTCTACGTTCTCCAGCATTATACAGAACACCCAGGACGCCCTTGTTGCCTAGAAGAAATCTTGTGCCCGGCATGGGCAAATAGTTACAGTTTTAGAATTTCAATTGGATCACATTCCTCCCATTTTGGATCAGGAAGTTGAGGCAGTATTGGCCAGGTTCATCAGATTTGCAGTCAACGAAAAGGAGAAAGGAAATGCCCTTCTGGATGATGATCTTCTGGAAGGGGACGATGTGCATTGATGGCAGATAGTGGTTCATTGATGAGGAGTGGAGAATATTCAGCGCATTCATTGTCTCACTCCTCTCAGTGGCGGTTTTTAGGGCTAGAACCCTAATTAAGGCTTAGGTGGCTCAATCTGGGCCTTCCATTGTATTTGAATCTAAGTCGTCCATTGGACTGAGCTAGATATAAAAGGGGTATCCCCCCTCATTTGTAATCTATTAGATATCAGAGTTAGACAAAAATCAGAGATAGAGTTGAGCTAGATAGAAGTTAGAGAGTAGAGCTAGGAGTTAGCTTAGTTTGAAAAGGAAAGAAAGACTTTCCCTTTGAAAGTTTTTTTGTAAAAGATTGTTGTGTAAGACTCTCATAATATAAAGATTTTCATTGATTGGTGATTTTATCTTGCATTGTGGGTAGTTGACGAGATCTTTTCGTCTTTCCAATTCAAGTAGAGTAGAGTAAAGTAAACTTTGTTTTTATGCAAGTAGTGTTAATTGTGGAATGTGGCATTGGTTTGAGCAAATCTTCCTTTATCCATACCACTAGCGGGCTTGCTGACGATAAGTCTGCCCCTGTGTGGTCAACTGGAATATCCATTACCTAACTTCGGTTGTGATTCGTGTGTTCACTTGCATCATTGTGACGGGGTGCACATGTTGAATCACAATTTGAACATCTTATCCATCCTTTGAAGATTGCACCAACTTTGTTAGAGTTGTCCGAAGGGGAGACGAAACAAAGTTTGGTTTGAAGATTGTTGAAGCCTGTCCTCGCATTCCACCCTTAGAGATAGATTGTAGACTCCCTATCCCTATTCCCTTTAAATTCGGTATTTTCCCGGTTAGTTTAGACATCAAGAGCATCATAGTCAAAACCCTTCATTTGCTTGACAAAAACTCGAACAATTACATAAGTCCCCTTGGAATACCCAACATATTCACATCAACCGAGTCTATTCACAATAAAAGGAACCTTGGAGTTGAATGCATGATCTTTCACGCAATCTTAGCATGCGGGATACTTTGATCAAGAGAGAATAGAGTGACCATTGGACATTTTATTCTGTGTTGGTGTTGTCATAAAACACACGTCAACAGACGCCTTAGCATATAGCGGTTGCGCCTCCATGATACCCAACACCTAGTCCAAATGTCTCGAGTGCTCCTCCCATGTCCTACTATATATGAGTATATCATCAAAGAATATTAGAAGGAACTTCTGCAACTGTTTGTTGAAGATATGTTTCATGCAAGACTGGAAAGTGGTGGGAGCATTGCTCAACCTAAATGGCATGACCAAGAACTCGTAGTGCCTGTAGTGACACCTGAATGCAGTCTTATGTATATCCTGCTCCATGACCCTAATTTGATGATACCCCAATCGAAGATCAATCTTCGAGAAGTAAACTACCCCATGCAACTCATCTAATAGCTTGTTGATCTTGGGGATAGGGTACCTGTTTTTGATGGTCTCCTTGTTTAGGGCATGAAATTCAATACACATCCTCATGGTTTTGTCCTTCTTCACCAAAACAACTGAAGAAGCAAAGGGACTAGAACTGGGTCTGTTGTGCCCCGTGTCTAATAACTCCTTAATGGCCTTTTCTATTTCTTCCTTGAACTTCTTTGGGTGCCTGTAAGGAATAGTGATAACCAGTTTGGCTCCCTCTTTTAACTCAATGGTGTGCTCAAAACCTCTATTTGGAGGTCTCCTTGGAGGAATCTCACAAAATACCAAACTATGCTTATCTAGTATTGTTTGAATGTCTACATGATATGGCTCACTACTATCTGAAGACCCCTTAGACGTAATCAGACAATGTTCTGAAATGTGCTCTCCATCCCGGTGAAAAAGATATGGGAGAATCGTCTCCGATACGAGCGGGCCTATCTAACCTCCCACGGGGCTACCAATTTGCCGAAAGAAACTAGGTTAGGTTCTATTATTGTGATATCTTCCACCACCCACAATGAATTGATAAAGTTCTCTTCTTGCCAATCCCTCTACCATTGTCAGAACCCATGAACCCCCTTTCCTGGCGATACCGTAACCCGGTGCCCTACTTGATTCGATCCATGATGGCAAACTCGTCCTCCAGTCAAGCTTGAAGTAGTCGATGAACCAAATGACTTGTAGCCAGTGGATCGAATGAAGCCATGATTGGATCCCCTGCCCGAACAGCTAATATTACTATCATAACAATATTCAGCCCCATACGTTGCACCCATACAAGTGGTATGTAGGTGTTTCTAGTCATGGGAAGGAATGTTTTTTAGTTTGTGACTACTAATACAAAATTCTCAATCCTTACAGGGATAATTTCAGCCTCTACATTGCTCACATTTTTTTTATTTTTGCAAGGGAGTTTCAGTTTTGTAGCTGTTGTACCATTTTCATGTTGCTAGTTTTGCTAATTTCAGATCATGAGCTACTGTCATCAGTCATGAACAGCTATAAATTTGCAAAAATTTATGAAGGTTTCATTGTTGGATGATGTGGTAGAAAGGTTCAACTGAAGGGAACAATATTGCAGCCACTGTAGTTTTCATTTGGGTGAGATTCCAAGTAGTTTGTGACTGTTGTAACTTGTTTCCAGCCCATACACAATCTAATTTACACAATATTCTGGAGGGGACAGCTTGCTACATCATTGAAGGGTCCAATAAAACTCAAGGTTTTGGTTATGACACTCTAATAAGTATTTCAATTCCTCATCATATAGAAGGTGTAATGTCCCCTTTCCCTAGGCAGTGGTCAATCGTGGTGGATAGCCTATCAGTTGAGTTCCCGTAGGCTAACACGGTGGATAGCGAGCTCTTTCAACGGTCTTGTGACCTTTTGGGAAGTCTGTGTGGCATTGCAAGAGCTTGGAGCCAGTCTCTTATTTTTTAGGAAGGGACTGATAGTTCACCTGTGACCACCCAAAGCTTGTGGAGCCTGGCAGGGGGCATTATGAGCCATTTCAGATGATCAGAGACATTTTCCTACTTTTTAGGGGGATTCCTACTTTTTAGGAGGAGATTTCACCCCGGAATTAGTTGCAGCATTAGTTTCCGGTTGGAGTGATTGGGTGATGGTCTCAGCATGAAAGATGGAATATTAAAGTGTTAACTTTAATATTTTAATTTAATAAAGTAAAGTGATTAATTCTTAAGTCACTTTATAATATTTTGATAAAGTGATTATTTAAAGAGGACTTTATTATTAAAGGTGATATAAGGTTAAATGGAAATTAATAAAGTGATTCTTTATTAATTTATTATATTAAAAGGAAGACATAAGGACTTTATTAAAAAGAGGTTTTAAATGATTTTAAAAGTATACTTTATAATATGAGTTAAAGTGTCATTTTAAAAGGGGGAGATATAAGTGATTTTTAAAGTATACTTTAAATATTTAGGTTGTGCACCAAATTAAAAGAAATTAAAAGTAAATTGAATCAAATGGAATTTGAAGTGAAATATAAAAGGGCATTTTGGAATTCATTTTATTCATTCATTCATTGTTGAAGAAAAAGAATTTGGCTAAGGGTTTTGCTGAAGACTAGAGAGTCTGAAAATCTCAAGTTTTTTGAGGACACAGCCCCTCTGGAAGAATAGCTTGCAGACAATTCCATTGCAAAGATTGTGCTTGCGCTTCAAAGATTTATAGGAAAGCTTCAAAGCTAGGGTTTGAATGAAATATCAGAATAATGCAAATATATTAAATTTTAATCATTATTTTTAGAGCAAGAGAATTACAAGAGAACTTCAATAAACAGGTGGTTGTCAGGCAAGGGTTTTGACCATTTAATTGTTGCAAATAAATCTGATCGTGAGTCTCCAGCAAGGAGCCGTGAGGGCTTGTTCAGGTGTATAATTGTGCACTCAGCCGCCTATACTGCTGCTGCATATTTTCTGTGCATAGTTGAGCGCTTCTATGGGTAGTTGGGAGTGAATGTCTGAAAAAAATTGCAGCTACAGTCACCAATCTTATGCTACAACCAATGTGGATCACTGCTGTCAGCCCAACATCATTCTTTGGAAGCTATTAACGGGTATTTTAACATTTTATTGTGATTGTATAAATCTGATATTTAATTGATGTACATTCTGAGTGATCAGATTTGAGAAATCAGTCATAGATAACACTCAGAAAATCACTGTTAAAAACTTAAAGCATTTCCTTGTCACCCAGAATTTGCTGTTAACATTGTGTTATCTATTTAAGAAGTGGTAATGATCTGACATTAATTTTTTGAGCATGAACTGAGCATGTAATGATCTGTTCTAAATTTCTGAGCACTAATATGTTATGAAATCAGACTTTTATGAAGTCAGAAAAATCATAGAAATTGCTTATCAGTGTTGATTATGTACCTTATTGACTATATCAATCAGTATATGTGATTTGCAAACCTCAAAGTTGTTGAAAGATAATCAGATCAGTTAGCTTGTGACTTGTTTGACAAAATGTCACATGTGTAAAACTGAAAATTAATTGAGCAAATTCGCAAAGTTGAAACTTAGATTGGGGCAAAACATTTCAGTGGTATCAGAGCGGTTTTCCTGCCATCCTGTTGGGTGCCTGATCTCAGTTGTAGTTGATTGGTGGTTTGGTAAAAATGAAGTCTACGCAAGAACTCATGGCAGAATTGATGGAGGTCTTTCAGGACTTTGTACAACATCCAGAAAAATTAGACTCACTGTTTGCGAATGGAAGGAAAGCAAACAATAATGCACATAATTTTACCAGTATAGAGGACAAAAAACAATACAAGGAAGGTTATAAACGGGAAGCCAATCAACTCTTGGAGGACTACTAGAGCATGCCAGATGATTTTAAAACACGGTACTCTTTTAATAGATATATGAACTGTGTTGTCACCTTGTGTAACGACCCGACCCTTCGGTAAAATAAAAATTCCCCATTTTACATCAAACGAGTAAATAAACGTGCTAACAAGTCATTGCAATATAATTATTCTTTCCTTTATTGACAATATATGAACAAGATATCATATTAAAAATTCCATTTCATTACAATAACTTCACAAGTATAAATAACGAGAAAACGTACCTTAACTAACATAGCTCCAATGAGCTTTAGAACAAATAGTAGTAAGATGGTCCAGGATCTTCCCTTTCAAATCTTGGTACTTCAATAACCTGTCGTGGAGGAGAAGCATCACTTGGGCGCTTTTCCACCAACCATGGACTTATAATGTGGTCCCCCGCACATCTACTATTCAATAGATGGCCCTCCCTTCAACAAAGAGATTGGTAGAGTAACTGATATTGTTGACCAACTGAGCATAGTGGTGTGTCCTACATAACTAGATCCTTGTAATCCCACAATCCCGAACTAGCATGTACAATTGGATCACGGTGAACTAACAGTGTAATCATCGCCCAGTCTAAGAGGATGTAGGTACATTACACTACTTTGGCCAAAGTGTTCTATACAGTATTTCTACTAAGGGTCATCTATCACACACCATTTAGGGTCAATTTGACTTAGGGCTATCTTACACTACGTGTAGGTTATGTCCTTCATTGGATAATCAGTCACCCCAGACAATCCTACAACATACTAACTGCTAGAAATGAATCAGCACAACAAGTAATTCACATAATCCCTCCTATACTAGTAATCTTCATCCTAGGAGTAACTCAAGCTTATCTAAGTTAACCTAATAACTTAAGCTGATAGAATTTACTTGACTCTTGTCCTCATTTCGGACCTAGTATTTAGTAACTAATGCGATCGGTACTCTCCTTATATGGAGATCATACAATTAATGCATATTACAACTAGAATGCAATAATTCATTTCCTATGGACAGACAGTAAATACAAACATAAAACATCCTATGTTCAAACATAGCTAGTATAATTAAATACTTATGTTGTACCTTATGTAATATCGTTGAATTCCTCAGTCAAGTACTTTCTCCTGTCATGGAGTACTTAAAACACATTATAATAGCGGATCTAAGGCTTCAATTCCTTCCATCCGTAAGCAATTAGGCTTAGAAAATAGTATCCATGCAAACAACATTCTCCTATTATGGAGATAATTACAAACAATGCAGATTACCACTAGTATGCCTCTTTTATCCTTAAACATTTCAATTCCTAGGCACAAACAGATATACAATTCATAAAGCAGTTATTTCCTATGCACAAATAGTAGTACATTTCATGAAGTAATTCACTATCTATGCACAAACAGCAAATAAAATTTTAGAAATATTCATAGAAATGGATAGAAGAAGAATATCTCATGCCTGTAGTTGGCTTTTCCTCAAATGATGATGACTCAGCCTACACTCACAGCAAATTCCAACGCCTCTAAACAATAGACAATTCCCTCTCTAAAACTCTACTTTCCTCACATAGAAATAAACACTCAGAAAAGGATAATCAAATTGGTAATGGTTGCAGTTGATAATATATATGAAGCTATGGTTTCTCAGTAAGGGAAGATGGAAATTATGATCTCAAACTCAACTCACAATGAAATGCGTATTACAGAATATATGAGAGGTTGTGTATTTCAAAAATAAGAGTGAATGAATGAATGCTCATCAAAAGGTTAAGTGTAAACAATGAAGAATGGGAGGCTATTTCTAAAGCCCCAACCCCAACGAAATCCCTCTAATAAGGCATGTTATTTGCCAGCATAGAAATGTGAAATGTTCAATTCAGTATGTGGCGCACTTCCGCTCACATACTCAGCCTCAGCAAGGTGAATCGACCTTCAGAAATTGACAGCAAAATGAAGACCAATTCAACCGCACATGGTGAATTTGTGTCAATTCGACACCTACAAATTTTGTTCCCAGATGTGGCGCCAGTCTTTAGCAATGGCAGATTTAGAAGATATCAGAGAAATGGTCAATTTAGATCACTGAACACATAGCCTCTTTACTAGCTGATTCGACACCATCCATAACTGTGTTTGAATAATTCTTGTTTCCAGATTTGCACGCATTTACCAGGTGCGTATTTTCCCAGCGCCATAGTTCGTTTTTACGCTTTCAACGTTTCAAAAGATGAATGATAATTATTTTGATCTAAAGTTGAGAGATAAATATTTCATTGAATAGGAATAATCTGATTTCCTATGTTAAATGATTCAAATCAAATTGAATATGAAATAACCTGATTCCATAGTTAAATGGTAAATATTTTGATAAATAGGAAATAAGTAGGTTTCCTAATTGAGATCAATTTTGGAAAATAATTCGATTTTCAAAATTGAGAGTTGATATTAAATCAACGTGGAAAATGATTTGATTTCCAAATAGGAGTCAATAAGGAAATAATTCGATTTCCAAATATGAGAGATTAATATTTTAATTATATATTTTATTATATATATAATTATAGTTTTAAATATATAAAACATATTTTTATTTATATATTTAAATACCCAAGTATATAAATATATATATTTATTTATATCTATATGTTTTAATATAACTATAATATATATATATAATCTTTAATATATAATTATATATATATATATATATATATTAAACAAACATATATATATCGTGAGCCAGTCAGCATACCCGATATGTTTATATACTTATATATGTATATGTAAAATTGCCAGGCAATAATAATATAATATTATTAATATCCACATAATATAGGTTGTGTGCATATATACATGTATATATGTCTGTATATATTCCTCTATGTGCACGTATATGTAAATATACCATATCGATGCATCTGTATGGGCATATCCATCTTCCATCATACGCCTGTATCGATATGTATATACATATGGATACGTGCATATACTATATATATGTATATATGTCCACTCCCTATTTACTTACACCCATTTACATTACCATCATAATGATCGTAATACCACAAGACAGATACAAAGATAAACATCACTCAAAAAGCATGTAGAAGTAAGCAAGACTCCTAATGCAATCGTACAAGCTATGGATGACTTACCTAAAACCCACACAAACTGACTCAGTTCACTCAATCTAGGGTGACGTATGCGCATGCTCAGATAGTTTATTTTACCGATTACCCAACCAAGATCCTCTCGCAAGTGATACTTCCCCTCCCCCTAGAGATTGAACGTTTACCTGCAACCACTAGCACATACCTTAGCAGTCCTTTGTTCACAACAATAAGCAGACTATATATAAACATCTTTAAAGTTAGAATAACAATACTTCAATAACCATCTATTCACATATATGCAATATTTCACCATGAATAACATCAATTGAGATAACATCAAATGAAACAATGTCAAATGAGATAACATACATATTGATAACAAGGAACAAGCATCTCTAGATTTCACATTACATTCATATTTACCCTATATAGTAATAGTAAATAGTAACCTCCCAATTTGGGATGTAACACCTTGAGTCCTGGAAAGATTGGTGTGGTAAAGTATATTAGGAAGATGTTTAAGGAAAAAACTTCACTCAAAGTTGCAAAATTCAATCATGGGAAAGATGTTGCAAAAGGCAACAAGATGAGTTTTCAGTATGATACACACCATAGTTCAATGCCTATTGGTGGGCACAGTGTGAGCAGGTGTGATGGAACCTTCAAATTAGATAATGGTGATGGTTCTACTTTTAAACTCAATGACTAGGTTGCAGGACCTCCTAAAATGAGCAAGAACCAAATGAGAAGACAAAATCTATACTTCTCCTGCAAGGGAATTCGGGAGCTTAACCACCAATGCACGAATAAAAAGGTGAAGAAACTTGAAGTAGAAGAATCAATCACAAAAGAAGAGCCAAAGGTACAAAAACAAGAAAGGAAAGAAGAGTCACTTGTTTGTGATTTGTAGCCTACAAGTGATCATGGGGAGAGAAAAAATCCACCATCATGTGGGAGTCCTAAAGAAGATGAGACCATGTTCACAAGCTCACTTCCACCATATGGGAGTTTGGATCAAGAGGAATCAAATATTACACCTTTGAGTTTTCCGGTTGATCACAAAGAGGAAGAGAATGCAAACATGGATTGGCCACTTGGAGATGTTGAAAGCATGACACAAAGGTATGACAACAATTATGATTTTTGCAACAACAGTCATATTTCCTTGCATCATCATGAGATAGCAACCATTTCACGTGAGGATGATGGTTTTGTGGAATCTTCTAATGTTGATACTCAAAATTTGGGTGTTAAAGATGAATAATGTGTTGTGGATTCATGTCACAAACATTCTGATTTTGTATATCAGGCTTTGGAAGATGTGAACATAACACAAGAATTGTGTGAGGGGTGTTTACAAAAAGCTAGCAAGGCAAAGTTATTGCCTGCCCAAGCAAAACAGAGCTTGCAAGAGGTCAAGGAACATTGCAACCAGCTAGATCAAGCAAAGAAGCATAGTGAGTCACACCTTAGATCTCTCATTGTTCCAAGGGAAGAATGTGTAGAAGTTGAGCATGCAAAGGATGAGTTTTTTGAGATAAGGGAGTGAGAAGTAAGTGCAGTTATGCATGAACAAGAGAGGAGGTATGATTCAAAAAATTCTATTGGTATACCTAACTTTCATCTTGAGACTCATGAGTTACCTCTAGTTGAGAGCTCATTAAAGGTTCAAGTCCTAATGTTGGGTGGAATAGTTTATCACACACTTAGTGGATCAGCCACTAATGTCATGAATACACATGTGGATGGAAACATGGGTGAGGCAGATTTGTATTGGTTTATGAGCATTCATGACATGCTCAATGGGATGCAATCCTCTCATGTTGTTGACTCATTGGGGGAGTATGTAGTTGCTTCACTTTTGAGATTTGTGCCAATTAATGGGCATACTTGGGAGATGGAATCAAACTATGACACAAGCACTTGGAGTTTGCCTAATGAGGACATTCAGAGCCTTTTGACCAAGTGTCCAGATGAGAGACCATTAGTTGTGACACCGTTTTCGACACCTATAAGGGATACTCATCACATCCATGGGAGATTTGCAGATTTTGGAGTGGTGTGTTGTGATGTTGGCACTTCGAGTTACTTCCATCTCCTCATGTTCAACGGATGTGAGGTTTTGATGTGTTGGGATCCAGGTGGTGACAGGTTTGGCACGTCAGTTTGGTTGGATCCTGATGTGTTACTTCACCACTCTCGGCATGGTGAAGATTATTTTAGAGTAGCGCAGTGGAAGTTAGCAGGTAATGTGTATGGCAGACTTCCATTCTAGTTGTGAGATCTAGGGATTTCTATGTTTGGTAGATTGTTCTACATCGGATTAATTGTTTACAGTGGTGCTCAACATGGTGTTATCTCTACCCAACAAATGCAGTGGATATGTTGTTGGGCAACCTATAGATTGATTTGGGATCCGGACATTCGGGTGATAGGCCAGAGTATCCAGGTGAGGATTGCTTGGGGACAAACAATCTTGGGGAGGGCGGACTGTAATGTCCCCTTTTTCCTAGGCAATGGTCATTTGTGGTAGTTAGCCTATCAGTTGGGTTCCCATAGGCTAACACGGTGGATAGGGAGCTCTTTCAGGGGTCTTGTGACCTTTTGGGAAGTTTATGTGGCGTTTCAGGAGCTTGGAGCTAGTCTCCTATTTTTTAGGAAGGATTGACAGTTCACCTGTGACCACCCGGAGCTTGTGGAGCCTAGCAGGGGAGATTATGAGCCATTTCAGATGATCAGAGACAGTTTCCTACTTTTTAGGGGAATCCCTACATTTTAGGAGGAGACTAGCAGTTGGCCTGCTTTGTTCAAACATCACTCCGAAATCAGTTGCAGCATCAATTTCCAATTGGAGTGATCGGGTGATGGTCTCAACATGAAAGATGAAATATTAAATCACTTTATAATATTTTGATAAAGTGATTATATAAAGGGGACTTTATTATTAAAGGTGATATAAAGGTTAAATGGAAATTAATAAATTGATGCTTTATTAATTTATTATATTAAAAGGGAGACGTAAGGACTTTATTAAAAAGGGGTTTGAAATGATTTTTGAAGTATACTTTACAATATGAGTTAAAGTGTCATTTTAAAAGGGGGAGATATAAGTGATTTTTAAAGTGTACTTTAAATATTTAGGTTGTGCATAAAATTAAAAGAAATTAAAAGTAAATTGAACGAAATGGAATTTAAAAGTGAATTTGAGGTGAAATATAAAAGGGCATTTTGGAACTCATTTCATTCATTCATTCATTGTTGAAGAAGAAGAATTTGGCTAAGGTTTTTGCTGAAGACTGGAGAGTTTGAAAATCTCAAGCTTTTTGAGGCGTAGCCCTTCAAGAAGAACAACTTGCAGACAATTTGTTACATCCCACCTTAGTTTTTCAATAGACTGTTTTTACTTTCCGTTAATTTCACAATGTTATGTTATGAGTTCGGAAAAACAATGATACTAAGATGGAAAATGCAATGTTTGATTTACATTTTGAATGAGTTATGGATACATGATGTTTGCTTTACATTATGAATGTGATAAGGGTATATGATGTCCTATTTCAGGAAAGATGTTTATAAGTTCTTATATTATAAAGCAATTGTGAATTTAAATTTGGAGTGATGAAGGTTTGAAATATTGTCAGACTAACTACTTGCTCTCTATGAGTATGATGCAGGACAAATCAAGCCTCAACAGGACAAAAGAGGGAAAGTATCATCCGGTAGAAAGGTTGCATTTGGAAGTCTCAATTTTGCCATCTGGGTTTGAGTCAGTTGGCTGAGTATTGGTCAACTTAAGTCTAGGGCACGTGTTACCTGTTGACGTGTGTTTTATGACAACACCAACACAAAATAAAAATGCCCAACGGTCATTCTATTCTCTCTTGATCAAAGTATTCTGCATGCTAAGATTGCGTGAGAGTTCATGCGTTCAACTCCAAGGTTCCTTTTATCGCGAATAGACTCAGTTGGCTAATGTGAATATGCTGGGTATTCCAAGGGGACTTACGTGAGTTGCTCATTCAGAAGAAAGGATTTTCAAATTTCGGGAGATTTGTCAATGAAGCTCGGATTCTTAAACTAACCGGATAATGTTGAATGCAAAAGGATATAAGGATTAGAGATGCTACCATCTACTCCTAAAGGGTGGAGGACGAGGATCGACTTAAACAATCTTCAAACCAGACTTTGCTTCGTCTCCCTTCGGACAACTCTGACAAAGTTGGTGCAATCTTCAAAGGATGAGCAAGATGTTCAAATTGTGATTCAACATGTGCACTTCGTCACAACGATGCAAGTGAACACACAAATCACAACCGAAGTTGGGTACTGATATTCCAGTTGACCACGCAAGGCGAACTTACCATCAGTAAGCCCGCTAGTGGTATGGATGAAAGAAGATATGCTCAAACCAAAACGCCACACTCCACAATTAACAACTACTTGCATAAAATAAAGTCTACTCTATTCTATCAATCTGAATTGGAAAGACGAAAAGGCCTTGCTAGCTATTCACAATAAAAGATAGAACCACCATGCAATGATAAACCTTTGTATTATGAGAGTTTTCCACAACAACCTCTTACAAAACTTTCAAAGGGGAAAGTTTTCTTTCCTTTTCAAATTAAGCTAACTTTTAAACTATCTCTCTATCTACTCTAACTTCTGTCTTCTCTACTCTCTGATCTAACATCTACTAAATTACAAATGAGGGGGGATGCCCCTTTTATAGTTGGCCTAGTCCAACGAACGGCTTAGATTGAGTTACAAAGAAGGGCTCAGATCAAGCCACATGTGCCCTAATTAGGGTTTTGCCCTAAAAACTGCCACAAAGAGGAGTGGGGCAATGAATGCACAGAATATTCTCCACTCCTCTGTAAGAACCACTACGAGCAATTAATGCCCATTATCCTCTCCTAGAAGATTCTCGTCCAGAAACACGTTCCCATTGCTCTGTCTGCTAATTCTATTGCGCTAGGAGGAGAGCAAAAGAGTCTCTAAGATCGTCTCCGCAGATAATAAAATTTGAAAGGATTTGGCATTCAGCCCTCCTGTTGCTTTGACTCCTAGACACACCTCTTCCTTGTAACTTTCACATTTCTTTAGCCCACTGCCTTGGGCGCAATTAGCCTCCTTTCGCATCACGTCCTTAATGCCTTGGCCAAATCCTCACTGCCATTTTGCTTTTCCTTGGGAACTTTTTCACCAACTTTCTTCATCTTTACTCTGTCGCGACACTTAGCCATTTCTTCCAACATCTTCTTCCTGCAAAACAAAAGAAGAGCATCAGAACACTTATGATATAAATTCACTTTTCTTGCTTGATTTCCATGTTCTGATTGATCAATCCCTAGATCTGATAGAACTCATCATTTCCTCTAGCAAACTTTGATCATGGGCGTATCCACCACCTTGTGTCGGGAGTTTGTGCCTCAGAAAACATTTCATCCTAAGGATGCATTTGAACGCTTGATGTTCGAGCTTCATTTCACCTTCAAATTCCTCCATGCCTTAGACAAATTTCTTCCCGCTGAGTGTATTTGACCCCTTGTTTCTTTATTTTCCCTTTCTTTAGACAATCTTATCTGCTTTATGAATTTCACCCACTGTAATCCAAGCCCTCACTTTGACATCACGAGCCAAGGCATTTTTGTAGAAATATTTCTCGCATTTGCCTTAGAGAATTTTTTTTTTTTATTTCGCCTAGGAAATTCATCAATAGGCGCCAGGCTAAAATATCTGTCAAAACAACGCAAGCAAGGTGTGGAACAAATTCAAATCATCTCCCAATGGGAAATATCCAATACCCAGAAGAAATTTCCCCTCGGAACTCATCGTTTTCATGTGTATCCAGACGAAGGGGTAAGTTTTATTTTTGTTATTTTTGAAAAATAATAAAAATTACTAAGGTTCATTTCATTTTTAGTTCTGGACATTCTTCACGCCTACAACCTTCCTTTTTCATGCCTTGGCGTTTTTCTTGTTTTCCTAAAGAATTTATTTTCCTGCTTCGAGACGCATACCACCTTGCTTTTAGAAATTTCAACATCATCATCTCCTTTAGGCGCATTTTCACTTTGAAAATGCCTTAGAAGAAAAATTAAATTTTATGAACTTACCCATGAGGGGCGCATTTCATGTATCCACTTCCATTTTCACCTCCTAGCCTTTCCACGCCTTGGGAACTTGTCCTCACATTTAGCAAATTTTTTTCTTCAAGTCCCAACTCCCTTGGGCGCATTTCATGTGGTGTGTAGGAATTTCCCACACCTTGGTGACCTTTCATCTCCCTCTACCTTCTCCACTTGTGGGCACATTTCACATGTGCTAAAGGAATGGGCACAGATGGCATGTGCTGGAGGAACTCTCCCTTGCTTGAAGGCGCATTTTCCCATGTCAACTTCCATCTTCACCCTTGGGCGCATATCACTCATGCTACTTCCATTCTTGGGCGCATTTGAGGGTGTGTGAGGGAAAAATCCACGCCTTAGAAACTTTTTAAACACTTCCTTCCTTGGGCGCAAATTGCATTGAGTGGAGAAACTTTTGGGCACATTTGCTATAGGGAGGAGGAAGTTGCTTATGCCTTGGGTGCATTTTAGAGGTGCTACTTCCATTTTTGCCTTAGAAAATTTTAAACACCCTTGCTCAAGACATGGTGCATTTGAGAGGTAGAGGAGGAATTTGTTTGTGCCTTGGGCGCATTTCTCCATGTCAACCTCCATCTTCAACCTTGGGCGCATATGGCACATGCTACTTCCATATGAGGGCGCATTTAGCATGTGAAGAGGGAACTCATGGGCGCATTTGGCATGTGGTGAGGAAAAGTTTCACCTTGAGGGCGCATTTCTCATAGGGTGAAGGAACTTTTTGCTTTAGAAACTTTTTCAAGTCTTCTTCTATGCCTTGAGGGCGCATTTTAGAGGTGGTACTTCTATTTCGTAACTTAGAAACTTTTCAAGCTTCATCCTTGAGGTGGGCGCATTTAGGTGGTCTTACTTGCATTTCATGCCTTAGTAGAATTTTGAAGGCACTTCATCCTTGGGCGCATTTGACATGCCAAGCTTTTACTTTCCACACTTAGAGAATTTCTTAACTTCATGACCCTTTGGGCGCATTTTGAAGGTGAAGCTTCTGTTTTCCATACTTAGAGGATTTTCCAAGTCTTTGCTTGCCCTTGCCCTCACATCCTATTTTTAGTAAGTTTCGGAGGCTTGTGGCTTTTCGTGGAATTTTAGCTATTTTGAACTGGAAGCTGGTGGATGTGATCTCCGTGGCCTGATTGGCCTTCTCATACCTGTCGCCCACGCTTACCTGCTATTTTTAGTAAACCCCTTGATTTTCCAACTTCCACAGATCCGTTTGACTTGAAATTTTCACCACATGGTCCTTGTAGTTTGATGAACCTGTTTTCACCACATGGTCCTTGTAGAACCTGTTTTCGCCTATCCCTTGCTCTGACCTGCTATTTATAGCCGTGTTTTGGAGGCGACTTACTATAAATAGTAAGTGTCCGGATTATGCACAAATTTCACTAGTAGATTGCCTGAAGGATGCTGATCGTAGTGGGATATCTTCGTTTTTCAAAATTTTGGCCTTTTACCCCTCTTTTTAGGCGTCGAAGCTGAAAACCCTAATCTGACTTGCATGTGCCTCGAATGGTCTCTGTTTGACTTGATTTCTACTGCATACTGCTCTGCTTGTTGAACTGAAGTGTCGAGTTGCTGCCGGAGCGAACCTGCTAAAAATAGTAAATGCCTGAAAGGTGACCAATCTGATGTCGAATGAGTTTGCATGTCACAGTGCCCGTGGGATCTCAAAAAACCCAGAAAAACCCAAAAAACTAGTCAACTCTCCAACACTGGCTAAAAATAAAAGTCCCTTAAAACTGACTCATTCCGTTTGCATGTCATATCACTGCGAAGCTCTCGCAAAACCCACATGGAATATCCAGACATGCATTGAAAAACTCTGCATGCAAACCCTAAAAATAGCCTCTGAAGGCTGAACCGTTGAAAGTCACCAATTTGGTTTGCATGTCACACCATCGCAAAGGTCTTGAAAAACCCAGATCCATTCTCCAATCATGTTTTGTAGAATAGTTCGTTTAAACCCCGAAAATAGCCTCTGAAGGCTGAACTGCTAAAAATAGCCAGTTGTCTGAATCTGTTCAAATTTCATGTATAGGCACCCTGAAGTTGCCCGGATCTGCTGAAGTAGCCAAAATCCCGAAATCCTGAGGAAAAGACCTCATGTTGAGCACTTACTAAAAATAGTAAGTTGTCAGATTTCAGTAAGATTTTAGTGGGATCCTGCCACGAACTCTCTGATTGCAATGCCAAGCTTAGCCGTCAATTAGTCAACTCAATTTAACTTCAATCCAACCTGAAGAACAAAACCCTAACTTCACAGATTCACTTCAGACTTAGCCCAAAATTTCGAATTAGGTCAAATACAAAGACATCCCCGAAAGGACAAAAAAATCAGAGAGAGAGAGAGAGAGAGAGAGAAAACAAAAGCCAAAAGACCAGAATGGAGCGAAAATTGGGGGTCCCCATCTGGATGGGGCGATGTGTGAAAAGGTCACAACATTACCCAATCGGATGTAAGTAACCTTGCATAGGATGTTTCGTTCCCAAATTTTCAAGGTATGGACTAGGGTTTCTTAACCGTCTCGTTTCCTTTTATCTAAATAACCAAGCGAGCGAATATCAATAAGCTTATATATATAAACGCTATTTTGTCTATGTTACCCTTGGATGTTTTGGTTTTAATCATCAAGTCAGGCAAATGAGGTAACGTTGACATCATCGGTTATATTTAATTTTGTTTCTTATGACGTATAGACTATTATACCGACATGACTATGATTCACATGGTCGAACTTTCATGATAATATTATTATCTCTAAACATCGAATGTATAAACATGTAGTAATACATATTGAAGTTGCGGGTCAAGAGGGAAATAGTGGCTTAGTTTGAATATGTGAATCTTGTTTAAATATCCTTCGAAACTATCAAGCTGCCTTACAATGATGTGAAGGTGATGCATCTATGCGAGTATGTATTCCTCCATTTAACGTTTTTATGTGAGGATTAATCTGCAATATATATATATATATGAGGTAGTGGCGTCAGTAAGCATATGTATGTTTCATTTTAAATATTAATTTGGATCCTGCCTAGCCGCAGATGTCTTTGTGAGTGGTGCTTCACATGTATCCTTTACCACTTATTATCAATGACTTAGATCCTGCATTTTGGTTGAATGAAAACAGTTTAGAAACTACTTTCAAACCGTTTCTTGTCTCTATCGTCATCTAGCCATTCTTGGGCATGGTGAGGGATGGAGATAACGATGGACGATCTTTTACCATTACCTAGTGAGTAGAAAATTCTAACCGATTGATTGAGTGAAAAGAAGGAACCAACGTGAATTTGGATAACTACCTTTTGAATGGTCTTGGAAACGGATTTTGATCTTGGAGGATATATACTCCAAAAACGGAGGAGTGACAGGTTAGTGGATTGGAGAACAAACACCATTATTAGATAGACAAGAACTTCTTATAAGGAACTGAATCTAGTAATCGGTATTCAAAAACATCTGAAGGTAATATATGCCAGAAGAGCTACGGGTTTACAGTCGAAAACATAAACCAGCTAGAGGAGCTTGTTTCCAAAGTCTTGAACCGGCTGCTTCCACAAAGTTTTGTGTGCCACAGGTAACCGAATCTTAGTTTCAATGCTTTGTTAATATATACTCAATGGTGTTTTGCAGTAATGTGTTGCTTTGTTATGTTTCAAAGCTTCTCGGTGATAAGCTTACACTTTGCACATTCGGTAGAATCTACAGAACCGTAGTAATGTGAATAAGAATTTTGAACTAGCTATTTAGTAAAATACCTCTCTTCCTCTAAAGTCGTCATGTATAACTCCTTCCTTTCTTTGTACTTCTGGAAGAAATCTTTACGAAAAAGGGAAGGCTTGAGAGAGATTCTCAAAGAGAAGCCTCTCACACTCCCACATAGGAAGAACGACAGTTTCACAATTCTTTCACTGCTTAACAAGTTCAATGTACTCCTATGGTAATCTTCTCTGAGAACGATGATTTATGGACTGTCAATCACTTCCACATTGCAAAGTATTTTAAAAACCTTACTTCTCTTTCGTATTATTTCCTCTCACACTCATATGAAGAACTTGGCCATGATATGCATCGATAATTTACCAGCTATCCTTCCTTTACTATGAATATAGTATATTATGTTGGAAGAAGTTTGTTTCAAAATCTTTAAAGAATGGTTGAGGTATTACCCCTAAGCCGAGTAAAGAAAGAATAGCTACCTCCACAATGTTGTTCCTTATTCTTGTTCTTGATAGCCGAACTCTTATTTCTTGAGCTTATATTGTAACAATAGAGTAAGTAAACCCCTTTTACGTGGGTGTATTACCAGAGTGTGGAGTATCTGTTTTAATTAGAAAAGTCTTACATTTAAAAGCTTTTATCTAGCTTGTTCGATAAGAACTTAAGTTCTTGATTTAGTAATTTTTCTTGTTAGGATTTAAAAGGATCTTGGAAAGTAGGAAGATAGAATCCAGCACACTTACAAAGGAAATTTTCTTTGGACATACATGTGTCTTACATACGAACGTACAGCGTTGATGATTTCCTACTTAAACAAATTACTATCTTCCTTTAAAAGATAACTTGGTAAGTGTTAAATCACAATTGAAGAATGAAGTTCTTTTACTTGAATGGTTAACCTTGTTAAGGGTGAATAAATTACTTAGTAAGCTATCTGAAAGAGGCATTAGGGCCTAAGTTTATGTAGAAGCCCTAGTTTGTATTTTGAACTAGAACATTGGGCGGGACAGATAGTCTAAGAGCCCTAGTTTTGTATTTTGAACTTGATTATCAGGCGAGGCAGATAGTCTAAGAAGCCCTAATTTTTTGTTTCGAGCTTGTTGGTTGAAAATTTTGTATACTTGGGAAAGCGTACAAAATTGTGGTTTCAACCACAGTACATGAGATAAAACTCTCCTAATTAAGGGAAGGCTCCCCCTTTGCTTTCTATTTTAACAATTCAGAAATAAACTCTAACAAATCTACTCTAAATTTGGGTGAAACTCTGTCTTGTTCTCTCTTTTCATAAAAGACACTTATTATTTTCTCTTATTTCAGAAAAGAATCACAACTGAAAGCATAAATGATTAATGAAGTAAACAAATAAAGAAGCAAAGTTAACATAAAGGCACAAAGTCTTTCACAACTTAATCTCCTATCAACCTTTTTAGATGATTTTCTGGTAATCAAGGACAATATGTAGTAGCTCAAAGTCTAATTACATGATGCACTTTTTATACACAAACATAGAAAATAAAAGCAACACAAAGTCTGCAAGTTACCCCCTTTTGCTTGAGCGTTCTACAATAACTTCAAACGTGACAAACAGCTCAAAGTTTGCAATATCAAATCTGAAAACCAATCTAAAAACTCCAAACGCAATAAGCAGCTCAAAGTCTGCAAAGTTAAGCTTGAATCCCTCTTGTATAACACCACAAAACTCACAATCAATATGCAGAAAATGTTGTCACATAGCACCTTGAATCAACACAAAATTTAAAAGCAATTTGCCTCTTTTATTTACTGCAATCAGATTTACATCTAAGCTCAAAGTCTTAGAGTGCACATACAAACTAGCAGAGTTTTGTTGCATTCCAAAAGATATCTATTACAAAAGACCCCCTCAAGTATTTATAGGAGAGAAGCCTTGAGAAAAAGGTGGGAGGATCCCAACTAACTTGAGAAATTCTCTCAACCACTAACTAACTAACTGCAGTTGACTTATTCAACATTACAAGTCCTATTGTAATTTGACTTGCAATATAATTACATTTTACAACTTTGCAAGTGATACTATCACATGCAATTACATTTTTCCATTTTACATATGATTTGTCAAAACTAAACTACAAGTACACAATTGAAACTATTCTAAGTGTCTGAAGACACGACTTGAACTACATCATCCTTTGTCGGTCTTAATGCTGCTACAGGATACTCCATGATTTGAAATATTCAGGTTTGGTGAAGGCATCTTGAACTGGAACATGGACTTGCATCTTGGATCATTCTAGTCTTTCATTGGAAAAGCATCATTCTATCTCTGTCTTGAAAGCATTATATTGCCCATCAAACATTCCTATCACTTATTCACTTTCTTGTACGGCTTTGTCACTTTCCTAGCTCTCAGGACATCACTAGGACCATCTTCATCTTCATAAATCTGTATTGCAACTTGATATAACTACCCCTTGACATAGAACATCATATTTTTCTGTCATCCTCTATCAATGAAGTCCTCATGCTGCTACAGATCATTGATGTTGTACTTTCCTCACATTTGACTCAGTGTTATGTCAGAAATACCTTACAAACTGCTCTCAAATCAACTGTCTTTTCCTTAATTTTAAGATGTCTTGATTCACTGTCCTATCTCAATAGACCTGTATAGGACTGCCTTTTCATGTTACTAATTTCAGTAGGTAAGAAGATATTTTGGTGAGAAACATCCATTTTGAAGTTCTCTTGGAAATATCATCACTTTCCCTTGGCATGACTGTGCTTCAGCTTGTTGTTGTTCTTTCTTTGTATCATATGTAGTAATACAACATAACTTTGAACTCCATTACATTGTCTATTCCACATCTTCACTTGAATCTGCTATCCTATGCCTTTTCTCTTATCATCATTCTCCGCCTTATGCTTACAGGTTCATAAGTTTGATAAAACAAATTACAAGTTGCTGATAAAAGCAATTTCAGATCTGGAAACCAACATTGCAAATGATTTCAAAACATACAAGAAATCATGTTACTTGCAGTCGGGTTTTGAGAATGATATTACAAATGGAATGACTTGCAATCAGACTTTGGGAGAGATACTGCAAGTATAAGCAAGTCAAGACACAAGACAATGAGGAAAATGGGATTTTGGAAGAGCAAAAACACATGCTTCAGCAAAAACTTCGAACTTTCAAGCTTGGAGTCGGTCTTTTTAAATGACTTTACAAGTGATAAACTCCCAAACTCATGTGGGTCGGGTCTTGAAAGACCACATGCAAGTCGTTTTTTGAAAGAGCTTTCTCACGTGAACTTGTCTTTTTCCTTTACAATTTGTAATTCGGGTCTTGAATGGGTGATTACAAGTGCAAATCGGGTCCCAAGGACTTAACAGCAAGTTCCCTTAAAGATTTCAAGCTCTCCAACTTGTAAGTCGGGTCTCAAGACCCCCACCACAAGTTACAAGTACTTCATAAGGTGAAAAAGAGCCTTCACTTGCAATTCGGGTCTTAAGACCCCCATTGAAAGTTAATGATAAAACATAACAAGTGACTCTAATAGGCCAAAAAGCAACTCGGGTCTTGGGAAAGCATTCACAAGTGACATGAACTTAACTTTTTACCTTCAACTTGTAATTCGGGTCTCAAGGCCCCCATTACAAGTGACATATAAAAAGTTACCTTTTAAAAAGCCTTCAACTTGTAATTCGGGTTTTAAGACCCCCATTACAAGTTACATGAATTTTATAAAGTGGAAAAGTGCTCTTCACTTGCAATTCGGGTTTTAAGGCCCCCATTGCAAGTGACAAACCATTTCTAAACCTCTTGCAAATCGGGTCTTAGGACCCCCATTGCAAGTCATCAATTTTAAAAACACAAAAGTGACTTAAAAAGCTCATAAAGTGAAATCAGGTCTTAGAGACTTGATTGCAAGTAAAAGTATCACTTGCATTTTAGAACTTAAAACCCCCAAACTTGTAGTGAGGTCTTCGAAACCCGAAATGGACCAAAAACACACCAAAAATGACTTAGAATACCATGAAAATGGACGAGAGTGAATAAAAAATGTTGGCCAAAAGGACTATGGACCCAAAACTTAAAATGCCCAACCTCTATACCTCGTAATACGTGCCTTGAGGCCAAAAGGTCCCTACTTGCAATGGTGATCAAAAATCCCAATATTGGACAAAACAAGGGGAAAAACATGTCGAAATGTTCCCAAATTTCACACAAAGCAAAATAGGAAGGAGACTAATGGCTGCACAATTCAATTGGAGAATTTTGGTGCCTCGAAATGCGTGCCATAGAGATTTATGAAAAAAAATTAGGTAAAATTTCATATGGGTTGTCCAATTTTGAAAATTCAAAATTGAGGACAACAGAGCTTGAATATCAGGGGGGACAAATAGTCCAATAAACCCTAGTTTTGTATTAGAGCATGAACCGGGCAGGATAAGTAGTCCAAAGAGTCCTAGTTCAGTTGCTTATTCCAAAATGAGCAGGGTGGTGAACTATGACAACGCTCTTGAAGCGTGTACAATTGTACCAAACTATGGCCACAGTGAGTGCCGATGCCACACATGCACTTGTTTGTTCACAGTACCCCAGACGCCTAAATTAAGCAAAGATGGCGTACTTAGTAGGAAGGTATCCTTAGTAGTGCATCAGAGTTAGTTAGGTGGGGGTACACATCAAAGCTCAGATGGCAACTGAGACGGTTCCCAACGTAACCTTTCAATGAAGGGTAAGGCCGCTTCCAGTTAGGAAGCATGCAGGGGACCACTTGAGTCTGTGGTTGGAGGCAAAGTAGCTGGATGATGCTTTCCCTTTCGTCAATGGCGTGTCGAGTTTTAGATAGCGCAAGATTCAGATGAGGTTCTCTAACCTTTACTCTTACTGCTCTTTATTTATTTTAGAATAGTATCATGCTGATATTAATGCCTAAGTTGCAAACTTATATGATGATGAATGATGAAATACTCTTTCTTCAAATGAACTTGAAATTGAAATGCAGTAGCATTGTGATGTATACTTGCTTATCTCTTAAAAAAAAAATAGTTACTTCTCTTGTACAACTTTTGTCTTGTTGGATTTGGTTCATAACGGTTATTTTGTGTTAGAAGGAGTTGGTTGTTACACAATTCCATTGCAAGGATTGTGCTTGTGCTTCAAAGATTTACAGGAAAGCTTCAAAGCTAGGGTTTGAATGAAATATCAGAATAATGCAAATATATTAATCATTATTTTTAGAGGAAGAGAACTATAGGAGAACTTCAATAAATAGGTGGTTGTCAGGCAAGGGTTTTGACCATTTAATTGTTGCAAATAAATCTGATTGTGAGTCTCCAGCAAGGAGCCATGAGGGCTTGTTCAGGTGTATAACTGTGCACTCAACCGCCTATACTGCTTTTGCATACTTTCTGTGCATAGCTGGGCGCTTCTATGGGTAGTTGGGAGTGACTATCTGATGCAAATTGCAGCTACAGTCACCAATCTTATGCTACAGCCAACATGGATCCCTGCTGTCAGCCCAGCATCATTCTTTGGAAGCTATTAACGGGTATTTTAACATTTTATTGTGATTGTATAAATCTGATATTTAATTGTTGTACATGCTGAGTGATCAGATTTGAGAAATCAGTCATAGATAACACTCAGAAAATCACTGTTAAAGCATTACCTTGTCACCCAGAATTTGCTGTTAACATTGTGTTATCTATTTAAGAAGCGATAATGATCTGTCATTAATTTTTTGAACTGAGCATGTAATGGTCTGTTGTAAATTTCTGAGCACTAATATGTTATGAAATCAGACTTTTATGAAGTCAGAAAAATCATAGAAATTGCTTATCAGTGTTGATTATGTACCTTATTGACTGTATCAATCAGTATATGTGATTTGCAAACCTCAAAGTTGTTGAAAGATAATCAGATCAGTTAGCTTGTGACTTGTTTGACAAAATGTCCCATGTGTAGAACTGAAAATTAACTGAGCAAATTCGCAAAGTCAAAACTTAGATTGGGGCGGAACATTTCATAAGGAGTCAAGTGGAGAAACCAAATGACGATGGTGAGTACATATGGCAGCCTTTGGTCTTGTGGGAGTTTATGGATATTTTCATGCATCATCAAATCAAAGAGGATCATCTTGAGATTCCTTTCATCCCCTAACTAATATTATTTGGGATTGGAAGGACACTCTTCAAGATTTCATCACGGAATTTTCAGAGGTTTGTGTTGTGGATCATGCTCATGTGTTGGCCAAATTGTCTCCTAAGTTGCAAGGGTTGCATACGCTTGTTGTGGGTTATGAAGTTGGGGAATGTTCTACTTGTTGGCCTAAGTTGCTTCATTTGATAGGCAAGCGACCCAAACTTTAAAAGTGCTACATCATGATCCATAGCCTGGGTATAGTGTTGTTTGATCGTCCCAAGCAATAGTTGCTTGAAGGCAAGCAATTCCAAGAAGGGTGGACTGTCATGTCCACTTTTCAAAATAGTGCCATAGAAAAGAGCTCTAGACTATTCCCAATTCCCATAAACTAAAGGGCAAAACAAGAGAAATAAATCTTAGTATTATTTTAAGTTGGGCTTGGTAATTTTACTATCAAAATAAACAATGTTTTTAAAACTCTATTATTAAAATAAAAAAAGTTTTTAAATACTAATTGGAATGAAATCTAATAAAAGGTCTAAATTGGAAATGCTTAAATAGAGAGTGCTTGGCTTCAATTTGGCATAGAGATTTCATCTTGGCATTTTCATTGTGACATTTGGCATCCAAGGACAACAACCTTTGGTTGTTTTCAACAATCTGGGAGGTCAAAAACCCTCTTGGCTCTTGTTTTCCAGAGGGTCTTATCAACTTGAGTTTGCAAGCAAATTATTGTTTGTGATTATTGGAGGGCGATCTTGCTGATTTGCAGAGTTATCCATCATTTATTGTTGCTGACCGCCTCATTTTTTTGCAGACTTAGCCATTGTGGAGACTATACAGCCAATCTGCACCATATATTGCTGCATTTGGAGATCCGTAAATCATTCCTGGAGAGCATTTTTGGAGTTTACTCCAGCTCCAGCAAAGGAGGGTTTTTTTTACACATTGAAATATCATTTTGACCTGTTACTAGCTGTCATACATTCTGATCCAACCGTGCAACACTAATTACCAGCCGTACCAGTGATATTTATTGTTCCAGGGCACTATAAAGGTCTGCAGCAATCAATAGAGGAGTTGTACTATCACCTTTGAGGGGTAATTTGCATTTTTAAACTCATTTTTGGAGGCATCAGCAGTGGGAAAGGTCATACATAATTTTATTTGGCACATTGTAGTCCTGTAGCAACCGTGCAACTCTCATATTGTAGCTATACCAGTTCGTACAGGTATGTGAATCACATTATTTCAGTTGG
Organism: Sequoiadendron giganteum; assembly: GCA_007115665.2. Classification (NCBI taxonomy): domain Eukaryota; kingdom Viridiplantae; phylum Streptophyta; class Pinopsida; order Cupressales; family Cupressaceae; genus Sequoiadendron; species Sequoiadendron giganteum. Next base: position 348,450,669 of record CM021108.1, read on the forward strand.
ATAAGCTAGCCGTACCATCCCAAGGAGGATTTTGTGAGTAGAATTGTTATTATCAGATCTGTAGTATGTTTCCAAACATGTTCCCAGCCGTGTAAACATTTTGAACAGTTTCAAATTAATAAAATCAATCTTCGGAGGGTTTATAAAATCATATTTGATTCAGATCTGAGTATTTGAGTGATCTAGGGTTGTACCAGCAATTATATTTGTCACAAATTGGTTCAGATTTGACATGTGATGTGTTAATCAGCATTTGAGGGTTTGATTATGTGTTTCCAGCTGTTTGTTTTCAATTTTTATTTGTTGTTCCAGTTTGGTTTGGTGGTCAAAATTTAGAAAAATACAAAAAAAATCAGAAAATAGCAAAAAATTCAAAAAAGGGGACATTACAAAAGATCCTCTGGTTATTATTAGAATATGCTCTTAAGTTGTCATAACCTGTCACAGGAATCTCCTCAAGTTGGGTGCCCAAGTTTGACATTTGCCTTCAATAGAAAGATGCTTATCACATGCAGCATAATGCTGGTCAATATTCCAATGTAACCTCCCTCTTACATGCTCTTATGCACCATAAGAATTTGTTATATGTAACTCCTATTCTGATGACCTTACACACACCAAAAGATGTCAAAACATGGCCAAATAATGTCACCTCAATGTGGGGCACCTACTTCCTCATGTGGAGACATAATCTATTAAAAATGAATTCCATATCACCTCCAAATGGAGCGCCAACTCTCCGACAAGAAGGCAAAATGCACAAAAAATAAAATAGTGAATGTATACAAAAGTGTTAAAGTTGAATATTAGGAATCCAAGATTGACACCTTTTCCCTACACTTTCTAGGATGTCTACTATATATTCTACTTCTGTTACTTCAATTGAATGGAAGATCTCTATTATCGCAAACTTTGTTAGAAACACATTTTCTACTTACCTCCTTGGTGGGAAAGTGAGAGATGACAAATTCATAGTGCCAAATGGTCTCATTCTTTATAAAGAAATAATCTGCTTAATTCCTAAATCCAAAATAAATGAGAAGATTTTGAAATATTTTAATGATGCACCACTAGCAGCCTAGCAGGATACCTAACATTCTACAAGATCTACAAACAAATCAGTGAAAGATTCTCATGGAAAGGCCTAAGGAGAACATCTTCAAAGACATCAAAGAATGCATAACGTATCAACAAAACAAAGTAGAACATGTCTTTACAGGAAGGTTGCTACAGCCATTGCCTATTTCAAATGAAAAGTGGGAAAGTATATCCTTTGATTTCATTGCAGGCCTCCCCAAGATAAATGGTAAAGATTGTATTTATGCTGTGGATAATATTGTATGCACATTTATTTACTATTTCTTCAAAACTCAAATCAAATCAAAGGGAAAATTTGTTTTTTAAATTATGTTTATGCTGCATGGGTTGCCAAAAAAATTGTCAGTGATAAAGATAACACATTTCTTAATTCTTTTTGGCAGAAATTATTTCATTTGAATGGTACAGAACTTACTCTTAACACAAGCTATCACCCACAAACAAAAAAATAGGAAAAATGAATGAGTGAGTAGTGGGATGCTTGAAGAACTATGGTTTAGATCAATAATCAATATGGGTTAAGTGGTTGCTCTTGGGAGAATATTGCTACAACACCACCTACCATATGTCCATAGGTATGTCTCAATTTATGGTATTTTAACCTTTTTTTTATTTAGCATTCATAGACAACAAAGTGCTAGTAGCTAGTGATTTGGCAAAGCGTAGCAGGACATACTAAGGTCACTCGAAAATCATCTCTAACAAGCTCAGAATCTACAAAAGTTCTATTGAAACCAAGACCACACTGAAAGATCATTTGAAGTTGGGGATGTGGTCTTTCTAAGATTGCAGCCTTATAGGCAAACTTCCATCAAAAGAAGTGGGGCTTAAAAACTCAAACTTCACTTCTATGGGCCTTACAAATTTTGAGGAGAGTTTATGAAGTTGTTTACGAGTTGGAGCTACCAAAAATCAGCAGGATCCATAATGTTTTCCATGTATCTTGCCTCAAAAAGGTAATTGAACAACATATAACACCTTCAATAGATTTGCCACCCATGGATGATGAAGGAAAGCTCATCTTAGTACCTAATACTATTATTTACACCATAATGAAGAAATTGAGAAACATAAACATTACAGAATACCTGGTTCACTAGAAGAATCTACCTACAAAAGATGCTACTTGGGAAGGACTAGAGATTTTGGAACATTCAAATTTGCATTTCTTGAAAAAAACAATTTTGAGAAGGGTGTATTTGTAATGTCCCTTTCTTAATTAATTTAATTTTGAGGACCAAAATCCCATTCTATTGTTTCCCATGGGCTAAGGGGAATTTGCCAAGGAAATAAATTTAATTAATTTTTAATTATTGGACCGAAATTGATTGTTGTTTTTCAAAACTTTTAAAATAAGACAATTAAATATTAAAATGTTATTATTTGTATAATTGCCCAAAATGGAGCATGGGATTTCATAGAGAAAGCATAATGTAACCCCTAAGACATGTGGCATCTCCACTATGGCAAATTCTGACAATTTTTATGACAAATTATATGGCAAAGGATTATAAGGGAGTTATAGAGCATTATGATAGAATCTATGAAAAGAAATTAGTGGGCAAGTTACAAATTGGTATGGAAGAGCATATTCATAATTATTTCAGACAAATTTTATGATGGTTGTAAGTGGATGAAGAGGAGCATCTTTATTAGTTGGAAATAATTGGATAGAAGCAGTTATGACAACCATTTTAGTGAGCCTATTTTGAGAGGGAATATTGCAAATATATTCATTATTATTGACCTAGTATATTGGGGAATTGGAATATAGGTGCCCAAGTTGGACCCTCATTTGCTATTTATTCCAAGTTGTTTCTTCATGTTTACGTCTTATGTCATTTTATCAAATTTTCTTCATAACTTGGACCTTGTGTTCGTCATTGGTCCAAGGACAAATACCCTTAGATTTGGAGATGGAGAGTGAAAACCCTTTGGTTTCTTGAAGGAAATTACATCCGGAGGTTGCATATGTGTTGAAGGTTTGCAATTATTTCATTTTTTGCAATGATTGTATAGAAGAGAGCTCCAACATTCAAAATTTTATTTCAAATTTATGTATCATTTGTAGTGCTGTTTCAGCATATTGCTGCTCATTTCATGAAGATACATCAGCTCCAACATATTCGTAATGTTTCTTATATATTCAAACACTATAGATTTATGTGGTTCATTTTGAGCATACTTCATATATGTAATTTTTAATATTTATTCACCGTATGCTCTCATTTAACCCTCATGGGGTCTTGGTGATCAGAAATTTGTAAATATTTTATATAGAAAATTGTGTAGATCATTACACATTTGCTAGTTGGTCAATAATGACAAAATTTATCTTCCTTATTGTCCTACCAATTAGCAGATTGTTGAAGACTGACATAATGACTAAACCTCTTGGAACAAATAAATTTGTCAAATTTGAGATAATTTAGGATTGTATCTGGTTCAATCATTAAGGGTGTTATTTGTAGTTATTTATTGTTCAAGTTTCTTACAATAGTAGCTGGTTATCACTTTGTTATATAGTTTTGTGAAAGATACCCTCTCAAATTTTTTGATTTTTCAATGACAATTACAATTAATCAAGCACCCGTTAAGGTTAGTTGTAAACCAAAACGATGCAGAAAAGAACTCTAACCAAGAATGCGCCCTAAAACCACTCAAGGAAGAGGGGCGGGCATATGGTCAGAGGATCCCTAGGATCTAGTTAATCAATAACTGAAATGATTACAATTGAATGAGAGGAATTAAACTCAACACCAAAAATGTACACACAAGATACCTTAGAAGGCGAGGTGCTAACATATGGTGGAGCGCTAATAACAAAATTGAAAGTACTTAGGCGGATAACCAGCCATGAGAGAATTTTCACTCTTCCACTCAAACAGTGGGGGGAAAGAAATTACAAATAAATGATTCATCCGCTGCGGCAGGCATCCACTCAAGAGTGGGGATTCACCACTTGACAGTGAGTATAAGAAAGCTTAACAATTCATTTCTCCACACTGGCGGTATACCATCCAAGGGTGCTTAATGTGAAATTAAGAAATCAATGCAGCAATAAGAAACTGAAACAATACTACTGTTTATAGTTTTTACAAATAGGAAAGAGCTGCAAATTACAAGAGTTTTACAATGATTTCAAAACACCAAGATAAAGGATGATTTCACGTTAGATATCAACAAGAATTGATGAAGAAAGACTGGAAATGCAAACTGAAATAAAGTCTGATATAGAAATCTACAATTCTAGAAATGAATTATCAACAACTGCAAAATCAATCAAATGCTCATAACTTCACCAAATTACCTCCGATTAGACTGAAATCTTTTGAAAATGACCTCTAAGAGTATGGCGTCCAAGAACCAATCAGAAAACAGCACCAAATCTTTCACATTTATTTGGCATGAATCCCAATGCCACTAAGAAAAGTACAACCCTCCTTGAGGGGCGATTTTAGCATTAAAAATCAGATACTCCAAATTAAAATCTGCAAATTCATGCAGATGGTCGCCAATATCACAAAATTCAGTTGATCAATTACCCATCAGCAAATAAAAATCACCATGAGTGTTGCAAGTGAAATCGACTTTCAGCCATGTCTGCAACAACTACTCCAAAACTGAAAATTATCATCAAAACTTCAATTATAAAGCTCAATCTGCTAGTCTGGATGAGAAGCAGCAATAAAAACCAACTAGGTGTTATCTTTCAAACACGAAATTGGATTGTAACTAGGAGGTCAGCATCCCTCGAAGTGAAAATCAAGTTGTCATTTCGACAGCATAACAATAGCATAAAACATTGGATACCAAATGCTGTAGCAAAGCTTCATCTTTATAGAAAATGGGATGACTCTTCAGATTCTAGGCAAGGGACGCCCCAATAGACATTTGAATTATTTTCAAATTCCAAAAATATAAAACTCCCTCAAAAAGGCGTCCAACTTCAAGGCATAAGATCTTCATTAAATGTTTCTTTAATTAATTCCTTAATGAAGGCATCCCCCTTCATGGCCACTTTTTAACACAACTTAAAGTTAGTTCACTAGGCCAAGGGGTCAACTGAAAAACATAACATTAATGCCTTTAATTTAACTTTTTGACCAAATTAAGCTTTTAAGCCAGAACTGGGAAACACCTTATTGCTCCAACTGAAGAGGAACTTAACTAAAGAGCTGACAACTGAGATACTGCCAAAAATAGAATTTACTATAGATAGTAAATTCCGAGAAATACCACAAAACTTCCAATAAAGGAAACCCTAATTTACCTCAACGAGCCTACGGGCCTCCGGAATAGGCTGATGAGTAACTAAACTAGTTATTGATGAGAAGGGGACATTACATTTTGTTTGTATTAACAGATTGCCAGCTTATATATAGTGGCATCTTCGACTACAATTAATGGCTTAAACAATCAAGTCTAATACTTGAAGCACCTTAGCAATATGATCCCAAGGTCATCTTTGATAGTTTTCAGAAGATCTCGTGACTACGTAAGAATGGTAAAGGGTATAAAGTATAAACTCACTTCTTTTGTCAAACCTTTGCTCTATAATAGGCTAAACAAGTAAATTTGCACTAGTTTCGTCTTAATCTTTTGTATCATGTGGGAAGCAAAGGCAAATAATGCTGATAATGTTCATCCTAGAGTAATCAAATCACTTTTTAATACATATTCTAAAGTTTGTGATGAGCAGAAAGGAATTCCTTGGCATCATTATTTTCTTGGTAAGGAGGTAATTTTGAATACTGGTCACCAACCACTTCAAATTTTGAACGCTCAATCTAATATTCAAGAACATAGAAATTAAAAGTGGGCAAATTACATTCAACAATTACATTAGGTGCTAATTTATAGAAGGGGTGTCACAAAGAAAGTGGCCCATCTTCTTAGCTGTTCTCCTTGTAAGATACTTAGAATTTTGGATGCTTGATTCACAATATATGACGAGTGGAAATATCTTACTCCATGGATACTCAATTTGGGCCAATGGTTCAAGCTTAACAACATCCAAATTGGTGCACCAAACACCTTTCCTTGACTTCAGTTTTTAGGATGTACTGTTGCATAAGTTCACTCAACTTTTTGTTTCTACTGGCCCTTCTCACCAACTTTTGGTGAAGGAAGCTCACTCATCCTCCTATGGTGGACATTTTTGTGTCTTAAAAACCAACTTCTGCAATACATTTATTGGCCTTCTATGAGAACATGGGTTGAGGATTGCATTAGTTAAAGCTATCTTTGCTGTCAGTCTAAGCCTTCCAACCAAAATCTTGGATTATATCAATCAATGTTTTAAAACTCAATGAGTCCTCATCAGACTCACAAGTTTCTATATCAAATGAGTAACTCTGCCACAACTCATGAGATGAGTCTGCTGCACTATTTTGCAAGTTACTTAGCAAATCTCTGTCAAGACTTACTCAGACCCAGCAAGGCCAACAAAACAAGGTTGTTACAAATGCAACCAAGAACATTGCATAAAACCCTATTGACAAATTTTAAAAGTGATTAAAAATGAAAAATGGCATGCACATGAAGATCCTTGTGGACTCAAAAGCCTTTAGCTTGGTGTTTGGGGCTCCAACCTCAAATCTCACGAGGGGCACTGCCCAATTGAGGCCACTTTGGTTTTAACAAGAAAAAAAATAAAATTGTTTTGGGTTGCACCAGATGGAAAACAATGTATTTCCCCTTTATTTGGCTTGAAATAACAGAACATAAATTTTTTCTCTGTTTTTATGAATATTTTAGTGGTTTTTAGTTTCTCATTTTTTCCCAATTAAATCCTAAGTAATTTAATTATATTTATACTTTTGGTTTGTTGAGTCAATCCCAATTCCAAGTATGCTACTATGATCTAAATAGACCTTAAGTATTCTCTAAGTTCATTATTTATGCTTCTCGTGCATTGTTTAAGATTTTTTTGTGTATTTATTTAATTTATTTTGATTTGCCAAGTTTTTCACCAAGTCCGAGTCAAATTTTAGGCTGCCAAGTTTTAACCAAGCCTGAGTTTTTCAACTATGATATCAACCATAACTAGTGCCTTCTCGACCATAGGAATTTATTTCCATGGATTTGATTTGTGGTTTGCCCAACACTTAGTGACAACATGATTATATATTTCTGGTTGTCCATTGATTTTCCAATATGGCTATCTTAATACATGCTCCAAGGCCATTGATGTTCCACAAGCTGCAAACTTGTTCTCCAAGCATTGTTGGAACAATTTCAGGATGCCCCTTGCTATCATTTCAAATTGCGATCCATGCTTCTTTAGTCACTTTTGATGATTATGTAGAAGCTTATGGGTTGTCAATTGTGCTTCTAGATGATCACCAAAACTGACTCAAGAAGCATGATTGGAACAATTTTGGGATGCCACTTGCTATCATTTCAAATTGTGACCCATGCTTCTTGAGTCACTTTTGATGATTACGTAGAAGCTTCTAGGTTGTCAATTGATACCCATATGAGGCTGGCGACATTATTTATTTGTTTTTTATCCTTTGGGATACTTGGGATATTATGTAAGAAGGCGTTGAATAGAGAGGTTACATTAAAAAAGTCAAAATTGGGAGTTATAGAGCATCTTCCCAATTTGGATATTATGAAAAGACATTGAATACCTTCATGGCACACCTAGATTTGGGAAATTAGTCAATTGACTATTATGACGGAATCTATGATGCGTAAGAGAGGTGTAAGAGGTGTACAAGAAATTTCCTTGCTATGTTTAGTTGTTTGACCATAACTATGAAGTGTTGAATTTTGTTTATGGCTCATGATTTTGACTCATAGTTTCGGATACCACATGGTGGTTTCTTGTTTATGATATTTCTATATAATGGAGGCATGGGAAAGAGATTTGTAAGATTCTTTTATATGTACTCTTATGCTACCGAATTACTATTACCACAGAGATACATGGATTGTATTGGTGTACACTTTTATTATGATTAATACAAGCTTGAATCTCTTTGGTGGTGGAGTTTTTTCCTACAAGGGTTTCTCCATGTCTATCTAGTGTTCATATAGTCTGTGTATTTCTGTTTGCTTCTCCATTGCTTCATTAATATTATATAGTGTATCACATGTTTAAACTTCAATCAGATTGATACATTTAATTGTTAATATTCTCATTATGTCATTCACTCTATTTTCAACAGGACCTACACAAATCACAAGGGAAAAAACACCATACATATCTTGTAGGTGAAAGAGGAACTTTAATGGCACAGGCCAGAGGGTTCTTGAATCAGATTTTCCAAAAAAATTCTCAAATCTAATGTATAAATTAGGGACAATTTCCTCTACGCAGGGAAGAAATGATGAGAAGATCTAATATAGTTAGTAATTTAACTATAATTATTTATAAATAGTATCCATATGCAAGTGGGAAGATGGAAATAAATCAAGAAGTAGGTGGACATTTAGAAAGTTTGTAGAGAGTAAATAGCAACGAATTAAAAGTAGATGGACTGTTCAAACAGCTATAAAAGGTAGATAACAATGAGTTAAAAGTAGATGGATATCTGAAGTTCTGAACAGCTTTAAAGGTAGTTATTTATAAATTAAAAGCAGTTTACAGTTATAATAGCTGCGAAAAGATTGATAGAAATGAATTAAAAGTTAGGAAAATAGATAGAAGCAGCAAATGTCATCGTAATAGCCAAAAAATGCAGGCTACTCTTACGTAAATATTGATCAATAACACATTCAGCAACGTAAACATATCAAAGACAAACCAGTATCTGGTCCAGTAATGCTTAAAGACTGAGCCAAAAGCCATTAAATTTACAAACCAGAGTAAATTCCATCAAAATGTTCAAAACCTGGCGAAACAAGCTAGAGTTTCCTTTCAAAGAAGGGATCTTAACAAATTTGTCATAACATATAAATGTTCGTGAGAGTATAAACTCTTTAAGTGAAAAAGTTGTGTTACGAATTTATTAGCATGACGTACTGGGCGGGAAAGCAGAGTAAGTGAGACCTTAGGCTAGCCACTTTCCAATCAAGGGATTCCTTGAAAGAGATGGCATGAGATTGTACTCTGAATCTACCAACACATACCTATCTTTCAACAGTGATTGTTCTTCCGGGTCTCAGACCTCTCACTTGTGGTCCTTAGACAATTGAGAAGAAAAATCTGGCGTAGTAAGGCTGCTGTGGTTCTTTCTCATTTTCATATCTGCATTCCATCATTCTAGTTTCTCCAGAACTCATCCAGATGTCCTTGGGTAACTTTCCAATGCTTGTGATCCATTAGGCTGTGGTCTATAGACAAGTTGGAGCCCTTTCTGCCACAGTGATCTAGCTTCAAACCCAGCAAGTGGGCTCTCCATGATAAACGCAACTTGGAAAATGGAGTAAGTACCCTCTCTATAGAAAGGCTTTTTTTCTTTTTCTTCTTTTAATTAAGCAAACAAAACTTCCTTGATTCTTGTCTACTGTGTACTTGAGGTGCAGCTCTTTGAGGACATTCTCTTATGTTGACATTAAACCAGAGCAATCTGTAGGATTGTATTAAAGGCCGACAATAAACATAGCTTTTAAGATGATCATTCTAGATACTTTTTATAACAGATCATTCAATCAACTGGGTTTTAAAATACATCTTGGAAAAATGATACAAATAATTGTCGAATATTCTTAAAAAGTCTGTTGCAAATAGCTTTACCCAGGTCAAAAGGCTGTTCGCTCGCTTATGGAAACATTAGGAAAGGGCAGAGGGAATTTAGTCTGCCGAGAAAAATACAAGTCCTGAAGGAATCGGGATCCATCTTGGGGCGGGGGAACGCATATAATGCCAAATTCTATTAATGGGGGAGCTAAATCCTCAATGATATGATATGCTTGGACATTAGCATATCCTCATTGCAACACCACAAGGGCTCCTAAACTAAGTCAGCATAAATAACAACCACTTGTAAAATCTGAAATGGTAGAAAAAGTTTGAAAGAGCTTTCTAAAATTGAACTAACCTTGAAATAATGGTAGACACAGCACCAGCCAAGAGAAGCTTAGGAGTGTCGTCCAATGATTTCTGCTTGGTCGGGTTTCTCCCTCTCCTTTGTTGTTTGGATTTTATCTTTGCTTCCTCATTCCCTTCTTCTGTTTCCAACTCGGATCCATAAAACCCATCATCTCTAGACTGTAATCTAATGCAATTTAGTTGAAAACTAATCTTGTGCCCAGCAGCTTTGGGACCGAAAAATGACATTCCCAAGCTTGCTATGAGGGTTGTTTCCAAAATGGGTATGGGTGCAATGTCTTTAAGTTTTACTAATGGCCAAAAGCTGGTGCAGGACAATGTTGGTGATGGGGACATTGTAGGTTTCTTCCCGAAAATTGTTGAAGCGAATGTAGAAACAGAGTATGGGGACGGAAACAGGGAGTTCATGTATCCATGTCCCTGTCCATATGGCTCTGCAACTGATTGGTTAACTGTATGTGACAAGTATTTCTGGAGGTGGAACGAGGAGGAAGACCCAGTGACCATTGTGGATGTCTGTGTTTTTTATCCTTGTTCTTATGTATAATATATAGCTTAAACCACAGAAGAATACGAAAATTCAGTTGCTTGCATTTTCCATTTACGTTTTCACCGTAACTGTACGTTATGGTTCCTTACAGAATAGCCTCCACCACGCTTTGTTTGATGTTGACAAATAAGTCTGTGATTTGGGTACTTCATTGAATTGAATGGATAGAGTTTACTGTCAATGGATGGCATTACATGACTTGGTTTAATATTTCTCGTCTAACCATGGAAAGTGATGTACTGATGTGTATTCATCGTAGAAACTGCCACAGCCTCTCTGTGGTGTTTCCCCCTTCAGTTTCAATTTAGAATTTAATTATATCAGATGGGTGACGTTTTGTAAGTTAGTCTTGTCAGTATTATTTAGATGAAAGGAGCGTTGAAGACAATTATTTATAACATATTTATGGTTATTACATAGATGTGGGATTTGAATGAATTATTTATGGAAATGGGTTGATGAAGATCGATTTAGAAATTATTTAATAAATTATTAGATAAGTTAAATATTTATTTTATTTAAAATTAATTTAGTTGTAAAGAAAGTTTTTTACATTGGAGTAAAATATAATTATTAGAGTTTAGTGTAAAATGTAATTGTGAAATGCTTTGAACTAAGAAGAAAATCAATTTGAAATTAATATTTGTTTTGTATAGGATGGAATAAAAGTACACACATACACGCATATATATGATTGAAAGTGAATATATATATGATTGAAATTGAATAATATTGAGTATACATTCAAAACATTAAAATTAATTATATATTCAATTAAATAATATTGAGTAACATTGAAATAATATTGAATTATATATGTGTGTGTGCGCTTTTAAATTGAATAATATTGAGTAACATTGAAATAATATTGAATAATTATATGATATGTTTAAAATTGAATAATATTGAGTATACATTCAAAACATTAAATAAATTGTTTGCATAGTTATAATATAATTTATAAATACAAATTTAGAAACAATATTTAATTTATTTTTTCTTTGTATAAAATGCAATGATTATTTTGATAATGAATTCAGTGTATTTAAATATGTTTTTCTAAAATATAATAGTTTTTTTATTTGTAAAATATAATAATTTGGTTTTTTTTTTTTTTGATCTTTATAATATGAATGTGAAGCATATTTTCTAATGGAAATGTAGAAAGAATATTTGATTCTTTGTTTTGTTTTTTTCTTTGATTATTTTATATTGGGTTCATTCTTTCTTTGATTATTTTATATTGGGTGCATCAACACTTAGATCTTTTTCAATAGTCTTGCATCATATTAACACATTGTAACTTCAATGTCTTTATAATACGATTTATACACTTTGAATATTAGTGGAAAATTAGAAACAATATGTAATTATTTTTTCTTTCTTTATATAAAATGCAATGATTAATTAGATAAGGTAAATTTAATGTAGTAAAATATTTTTTGTCAAATATAATATTATTATTTGAATTTGTAAAATACAATAATTATATTTTTTTTTCACCTTTATAATATAAATGTAAAACATATTTTCTAGTGGAAATGTAGAAAGAATATTGATTCTTTGTTTTCTTTCTTTGTATAAAGTGTTTTATTTTTTAATATTATTTTTATTTATTTTATCTTGGATTCATGGAACCAATCTTTTTCACTGGTCAACCATCATTCTACCACATTTTCAACAATTGATCATTAAAGTCAATCGGTAATGTTCATATAGGGAATACCTTGGACGCAATAAGGGATAATTAAAAAAGGGGTTACATAAATAATATAAATTATAAAATATTAAATATTAAAATACATAATTTGATTAGAAATTATGTTCTATTATTTTAATGATGTTATGACTCTTTATTTTTTTTGTTTTTATGTTTTCTAATTCATTAAGAGTGTCCCATTATGAAGTGTTATCCTTTAAATTAGTATGAAGATAGCAAATAAAAAATTATTATCTTTATGTTTATTTTCTATGTTTATTAACTCATTAAGAGTATTTAATTATGATGTGTTGTCTTTGAAATAATCATCGAGATAACAATTATTCTTTTTTGTTGTTATTATCTTTGTGTTTATCTTCTATGTCTATTAGTTTATTAGGAGCATATGGTTATGAAGTGTTATTCTTGAGGTTATCATTTTTTTGTTATTATCTTTATGTGCATTTGTTATGTCTATTAGCCCATCAAAGTGTGTGATTATGAAGTGTTATCCTTGAAATTATCATATCAAGATGACATGACAATAATTCTTATTTTCCATTCATCGTCCAAATCTTCTCTTATGAGTGAAAAAATTAGAAGAAAGGCAAAGAAAAAAATAAAATACTATTGAAACAAGAACATTAGAGTAAAAATAAATATGTTTATAAGATTATTCCTATGTTTGAACATGGTAGAATGATTTTGGTTTTGGTGTGTGGATTTTTGAATAAGTGGCGTGTTTAGATGAATCAAACATTCTAGCTTACTTCAACGACAACAAAATCATGGAGTGTGTCTTCAATAGAATTTGTGCAACTTCAACAACAACATGAATTCACTTCAACGACACTATATTTTTGGAAGGAACTAGGCAACTTTTACAACAAGGCATGAAGGATTGTTGGAAAATATGATTCTTACTTATGTGAATCATACAAGACACATAGGGTTGTCTTTTGTCCTAATCAACTTATTTTAAGCCTACAACTATTAATAAGGGTCACATAATTTATTATTATTTTTTTTCAAAGGTACTTCATCCAACACTTGGTAGTCTAGAAACTCCTTCAAAATTCATCTAGAATTAAGTAGAGAAAATGGAGAGATTTAAACACCAACACATTTTGGATAAAATGACCCAAAAAGAAAGCAAATTTGTTATAGTAGATAGGCGAACAAAATGAATGACTAAATTAATTATTTCAAATCATGATGTGACTTAGGGAAAATAAATTGACTCCAAAATTCCTACAAACATAAGGATGTGGACAAAAAACATTTAGATCATTCATGAACAAAACATACCCTAAATCATGTGAAGAAGAGAATTTGTGAGCAAGAAAGGAAAACAATAGAGCAAGGGCATAACACAGGAAAAGGCCAACCATTTGAAGTAAGAGATATGTTAGGGAAATAGAAAAAACTAAAAGGAGAATGAGAAAAAATAAAAAGCCATAATTTCATCCCTCTCTAGGCATATGACAATCCTATGTCATTTTTATGTATTATGTTATAGATTAGGGTTTTCCTAGCATATGTGTAATCCTACACAAATAATTTCTAGGAGCTCATCATTTGAGGTGACCATGTATAGGATGGTAAAGAAAATATTTCAAGATATGTTAATAGACTCCATGTATATATTCAAGATGAATTTAGTATGATAATATTAAGGTCAGTGGAAGGATCCTTTCAATGTGTTTTGAAGGTAGAAGAGAAGGAAGAGGAAGATTGTTTGGGGGAAGAGAACAAGATGGTAGTGGTAAAGAACAACCTACATATGAAGGGAAAAAAAGAACTTCTCAAAATAGTGATTCTAGTAAAAACACAAGAGGAAGAGAGTATTTTTCAAGAGGAAATTACTATTACAATAAAGGAAGAGGTAGAGGATTCACTCATACTTGCTATATATGTGGATAAGTTAGGCATAAAGCATTTGATTATCTAGAAGTTTAGTACAATAACAATAGAGTAAATACAAATTAATATAATGTTGCTTCACCCAAGTGCACATAAGAATTAGAGCATGGAGCATCTCTCATGGTGAAGAGTGTGTTGTTGAAACCAAATAAGGAGGAACATGATCCTATACAAATGAAGAGCTTATTCCAAACTATATACAAATGTGGAGGTAAATATTGCAAGGTCATTGTTGATAGTGGTGTTGGCGTTACAATTTGCACCTTTGGAGTGTGCATTGGCAACAAACAATTATGCACAGTATTAACTACTCTTCAAATTAGGAGGGGAAGCTCCCTCTTTTGTTGTTATGTGTAGAAATTAAAGTCATCTAAGTTCCTATCATTTTTACTCAGCTGGTAGAGGCACAAGGTTATAAAATGTGATGTGTTGCAGCCAAGGTTTTTCTCTATTTTTTGCATATCTTAACTATAACCAAGCTAAAGCTATGACTATCTTATCTCCTCAAGAATTTCAGAGTGAGAGGAACTAGGAGCAAGTGGGAATGATTGGATTCACTTAGATGAATTGTCTCTCAGAATACATATGAAGCCTTTGAACTTCTAGATTTAATCTAAAATAAAATTTATGCAAGTAAATACTAAATGATAAGTTGGATCTCAGGATTTCCAAGGAGGCAAGGTGCTCTGTCCAAGATGTAAGCTGAAATACAAATCATTAGAAATAACATATAATGATAATATTAATCTCTAAATCCCTAAGGAGATGAGGTGCTATGTCCGAGGTGTAGATTAAAAGAAATACTATTTGAAACAACATGTATGAAATATCTTGAGAACTTTGCATCAATGGCGTATGGCACTCATGATTTATTATCTCAACCTCAATCAAAGATTACACTTGGGATGGAAAATTTTATGAATAAGAGCAATCACACAACATGTAATCAACCAATAACACATGAACATATATTGAACACACCTATTTGAATAACAAGAAACAAGCAAACCGCTTAGCGTTTAGCTATAACAAATACTATTCAAGAACATATACTAAGTGAACAAAACACAGGCTATCCGACATCAATGTTTTGCTACCGTGAAGTAAATTTAAAAAATAATGAGCAAAGGTTGCTCTTATTTATAGAAACTCAAAGCAATAGGCAACCCTAAAGTCTCCTTGAGTTAACAATGAGTTCTTGCCAATTTGTAAGATTTATTCCTATGTCTAAAAGTAGGTAACCTAATAGTTAACTAGAAAGTCTACTTCAGTTAACTTATTCTAAACTATAGCTAACTCCAATATGCAAAGGTGTCTCTAAAAATAGACATGCACAATTGGTGGGACAATAAGTTAACTTGGAAAGAGGCATCAAGTTAACTATTTGTCTTGAGTGCTATTTTTGGAGAGATAGGATGTCCTAACTATGAGTTCACGCCTCATCAACTTGAGTGATCATCTCCTACAACCAGTTATTAACTACCTCGTCATCTAGAGATCGTCACATGCGTCAACTATCAATTTACTGCTTATCAGCAACTTCAGCAAACTTGGAAATATCTACACACTTCAACTAGCAGTTCACTGACTGAAAACTTTGGTGGCTCTATAACTGGAGTGATGACCTCTATTCCTTTTGCAGCTTTATGCTTCTGATGCTTTTCTTGATTTTTCTCAATGGAAGAGTGTTGCACGATGAAACTGCGAAGTTTGACTCAAACACTCTAGTTGTGAGAAATGCTCTTGAACTTGTTGCGTACCCAGAGTTCCAATGGTATCCAACCCTCTAAACTAACCTTGAAAGGCTATCAAATATACAAGGTATGAAACTGCGTAGACTTTTGAGTATCTATGCCTATCATTTTTTCCAAATAGACTTTTGGGTGTGCTCGATGCGAATCGGTGAGTCATTTTCAAGAAGTCATGAAGTAGGTATAACTTGGTCTTGCATTCAATGGGAGAATTGTATTTTGAAAGCCTTGGAGATTGACTAGGCACACGATACTATTCAGATAACTTTTTTGCGGTGGTAAAAAATAGCTTCCTTGAAGAGCAATTTTTACGAAAAATTCTGAGATGTGAGTTTTGTTGAGAATATATTTTTGAACGAACCCACAACGTCATTTTTTTGAAAAAATGGTTTTTTCTTTGGCATGCAACAACCCTTCAGGGTAAAAGCTGTAGAAGCTATTTTTTCTTGGAAAATTCTGGCACATGGGTATTGTAAGTGCATGCGAGCTGACCAAACCTAGTTCATCGATTTCTGGAAAAAAAAAAAGTGACTTTTTGTAGAAAACCTAAAAATTGGAGGTAGTGAGGCAACTTTTCTAAAGAAATCTAGCATGTTGGTTTTATGCCCAACCTTGTGTTAATCATACCCAAAAGGCCAAATTTGTGAAAAAATGTTGTTTATTTGGACATGCAAGAAGATCTAAGACAAGAATAGAAGAAATGTGTGTGGAGAATCTAGAAGTTATGAGTACTTGCCTTGGAAAATGATGCCTGAAGATGAAAGCTTGTGAAAGGAGTCCTTCTATGCAAACCAAGACTAGATGTTGAGGAAGGCTTTTGTCAGATCTTCAAATGGTGTTGGAGAGAAAAATATTTTTATTTGAGCTCTTCAACCTGCAAGAGATAATGAAGAATGGATGCCTAGATGCTTTATTTATAGCAATTTGAGTAGCAAGCATCAGTTAGGGTGTCGATCCTTGATTGAAGAGTCATTTTGCATGATTTGGAGTCAACTAGAAGAGTTTCCACCAATTTTGGGATGCCTAGACTTGAGAGAAAGTCTTTAAAATCCTAATTGGGAGTTGACTTTGGATGCCACCTTGCTAGTTTGAAGATTTTCAACATTTGCTCAACCTCTGTTTGGTCTTGAATTCTGTTCATTTGATTGATCATGAAGCCTTGCTAACAGATTCACTACGGAGTTGGATCAACTCTGAAGAAATGTTACTAGGGACTACAAACCTCAAAAACTAAATTTGGTGCCTTAAATTCTTGGGTGCCTTTTCCCAAAAGGGTGCTTTTTCTATTAGTGTTAGCCAATTTCTTGGATGCTTTTCAATTTTCTCCATTTGACCCTCTGTGCTTCAATCAACAATTGTTGGTGACTGACGAATCTCGTGATTGGGATGTTCGATCTATTGTGAAGCTAGAAACATTTTGGAATAGATGACTATATGTGCAAGCTTAGAAAATTGTTTTATGAGGTTCAAACTTCTAGGCACCCCTGGCCTGCATGGGCACTTTTATTCTTTTGAGGTACATTTTGCACTTTGTAACCCTTCATGAATAACTCCAGTTTGATCTTTGTCATCGGAGGTTTAACTGCTTTGATTTTCATGTCGATGGTTTCATCATGAAGATTGATCAAAACGGAAGAGGTCTTCTTGGAAGTCACAACACTTGAAAGCAACATCTGATTGCCCAAAAGGTTGGGTGCCTATTTTTAGGAAGGTGCATTTTATTAAACACTTAGTCAATTCTTCATGTCATTATTTCTAGGAAGGTGCATTTTATTCAACACTTAGTCAATTCTTCATGTCCTTCAATTTGCCTTTGCCTCCAATGTTTTCTGCTAGATCTTCATCTGCGAGTGCTTGACAGGTCTCGTGGGCCTGCAACTAGGTTGATCGTGAAGCTGAAAGGTTGCTGAGAAGATGCCTTAGAGAAGTCAGCTTCTGAAAAACTTCATTTAGTTTCTCAAAATGATGGGCGCCCCTGGCCAGTAGGGGCGCTTTTGTCTTGATGTCCATCAATTTACCCTTCGTTTCATGTGCTTAGATGATCAACTGTGGCTATCGTTTGGTATGTCTCGTGAACTGGCTACAGGATCAATCACGAAGTTGGGCTGACTCAGAGGAGATCATCTGGAGGTTTCCAATCCAAAGTCTTGTTATGCCTTGCATAACCACCCCATCTTTTGCCTTGGTCAAAATGGGTCCCCCTTTATTGTTTTTGTCCTTGGTTGTTTGTCAAACAAAGTTTGGAGTCTTTCTTTTCCAATACTTTGTTTTTCTTTGGTTTGTTCTGTCGGAACCGGAGCCAAAACCGAATCGGGTTTTTAAACTTCTTTCGAAGCTCGTTCTGATTCCCATCCCGACAGTTTTTCTTTTGACATTGTTGTTTTGTCTTTCTCAGAGCCAGAGCCAGAGTGGAAGTCAAGTCGATATTTATTCAAAATTTCAAAATCAAATCTTGTTCCGCCTCCGCCTCCGCTTTTTGGTCTTTCATTTTAAACTAGGTTTTTATGTGAAGTTTTCTTGTTTTCGTCTTTTTGTTTTATTTTGATGTTTTGTTTCACTTTCTTCTTTGTCGGCAGAATCGGACGCGGAATGGGAACCAAGTTGGGAAATTACTCAAGTTTCCAAAATAGTTTTCATTTTGATTCCGCTCCTGCAGTTTCTTGGTCATTGACATTACTGAAGTTGCACAATAGTAATGTGCCAGTTCCTTCTCCAGTTCTAAATCCTCTCTACTGCATTTATTTCATTAATGAGAGGTGCCATGCATGCGTGAAACTCCGAGTTTTACCTTAATTAGGGACTAACACATAGTTATCATGATTATTGTTAAGAGATCGAAGAGTGAACCAGAGTTGCAGTGGAGCTTTTGTGTGAGTGAATCAATTGAAAGAGAGACAGTTGCACGCAAATTTCTTCAGGAAGTTAACCTATTTATTTGCGTTCGAGGTAGGGTTTTCTATTCTCATTTTTTCTTTTTATTTTCGTGTTTTTAATTTCTGTTCATCTTTGATTGTTTGGTTTCGTGTGAATTCCTCTGTAAGTTCGTGTGTTTCGGTTTATTTCGCTTTTGTTTAAGTTTTCTTGTTTTCTTATGTTGCTTTATGGTTTTGTTTCATGTCTATTTGTTTTAAACACGGTTGTTTTCACATTTTAGTCGTGACTGCATCGTGGTACCCTAGTTTTTAAAATGCATAGGATAGTTATTGTTTTACAGTGAGTAGGGTTTGGTAAATGGTCATTTTTACTTAGGAATCTTGTTTTGCATTCTATCTGGTTAGTTTAAATGGGGTTAAATTTGTGCCCTAGTTATTTGGAATCGATGATTTTTTAGTTTAGGGTTTTGAAGTGTTCGTATTTTTAAATTAAATATGATGCCCTAAAAGGTACAGTCGCCTCTCGGTCATATGGGGATGGTCTTATTAGTTTATTTTTTAGCCCCTTTCATTTTTAATATGACCTAGTCCTTAAATCATGAAGTTATGTATTGAACTACTAAAATCACTTATGATGTCATGGTCATTTTAGGCGGAAGCAAGATCGGAATCGATCTAGACTTTGAACCATGTTTTCCAATAAGTATCGATTCCATTTCCATCCCATTTCCGACTTCGCTTACTATAAGAAGCATTCTTTCAAAATAACGATAACCTAAGGCAGAAGCGAAACTGGAACTGAATATGAAATTAGAAAATCTGAAAGAAACCAAAAAAGTTTCCATTCCGGTTCTGGTTACCATTCCAGTTCCGATTTCGGTCCCGCTTGTTATTACTATAAGCTCAATGATTGTTTTGAATCTGATCTCGACACTGTGTTAAAGAGACTGTTTAGAATGTTTTCTTCTTGGTTCCGCCTCTGGTAGATATATGAAGGGTAAGATTTTAAAGTATATTTTCTGATGTTTATTCAAGGATCTAATTAGAGGTTTTATTGCAGGAAGCTAAAGGATGTCAGGAGTATCAAGAGAAGATTCCCAAAGGAATCGGCCTGCAGAAACATCAAAGGCAACAACTAAGCCTAAGAAGATTAAGCCGGAGTAGCTACCTTATACTTTGAGGTTTAACCATAGGGGTCCTGTTGTCACTGCAAGCAAAGTGGAATTGGATTGGTCTGATATAACTAACACCAATCTAGGCTCATACAATTTTGGGGAGTTATATTCAGAAACATTCGCTGAGGATATAACAGGGAGAACTCAAAGAATAGTTGAGTCTGGCTTGGCTCACATCACCTTATTTCCTCTATCTATCCAGTGTCCAGAGTTGATTATGATAGCAGCAGGAGCTTACAATTCAACCACTAGGCAGTGTATGGATTTACAGGACAATGTTATCATTGATCTAACTCCCCAAATGTTTCAACACATGTTTAGTGTCTCGGATCCAAAGAGCGTAGTACAGTTGAAAAAGGTAGAAGCTTTGGGTATATATAGCAAATACAAGGAGGCCAACAAATCTCACTTGAACAAGAAGTGGTTGAGGACAGAGAAGAAGTCTTTGACCAAGCTTCATGATCAACCAAAGAGGACAAAATTCTACAAAGAAGTATCGAACCTAATAATGATGTTGTCAAGAGCCTTTGGGAAGAGGGATGCATTTCATTTTAAGGAATGGATGTTTCCCTTCATTCAGACCATCTTTAATGGCAAACAATAGTTTGATTGGCCAATGATTGTCTCTGATGCTATTCATGACCAGTTAACTAGAATAAGGGAAACCAAGAGCTTTTTTATGACTTCTTATGTTGTCTATGTAGCAGCTAGAGGAGGCATCTTTCTAGGTTTGAATAGAGTGGGAATATTGGGAGAAGCTAAGGGACAAAGGAAAGTATGGGATCATTATGATCAGCTATCTCTACAAGTATCTGAAACATAATTTAGAAGGGTTAATGATGCATTCTTATATGTAATCATTAACCAACTTAATGGAGATGCAAGATATAGATTGAGCCAAGAGGCTATGGCCTTTATCACAGAATGGGGATGTTGGTATATCCAATACCCCAAATTCACTTATTTCAAACTGGTTGGATTTGAAGGTCATCCCCACTTACTTCCAAGATGTTGTAGCAATAGGATGGTTCTAATGGAATTTTTATATCAAGCTCTGGGGGTCAATGCCAGATTTGGGTTGAAGCACAAAACAGGGTGTCATAAGTTTCCCATGCAATTGGGTGAATACAACTGCCAACATCTTGTGGGAGCTAAGGTAGTTTGCAATGAATTGATACATTTGAAGCTAGGTTTGTACACGGCTCAGAAGCACTTTGATCCAAAGAAGAAAATGAATGCTTTGTTGCCTTCGATTTTTGACAAACATTTCAATCTGTTAGAGGACTTCTGGAGTGATTTGCAGGATGAATATGACCTCAAGAAAAGGAATCATGAGAGGTTTCCTGCTGCACTCATGGTAGAATTTGGGATCAAATATGACATCCCTAATACATTAGTAGATGATGGAGTTGTGTTGGATCCATCATATGAAGCATTGAATATTGGCACCAAAATTTTGGATCTGATAGATTGGGATGGTGAGGAGACTATCAATATCAAGCAAATAGGGAGACCAGTCTTGGATAGAAGTATCCACTAGGCTGTTCTAAGAACCAAAACTCCTTAGGAACCAGCTCCTAAGAAGGGGAAGGGATATAAAAGAATCAAAAGAAAATTGCCTTCCAAGGAGCCTTTGGAGTTCTTCCCTCCTGACATTGAAGAGATTGAACTTGAGGCATCTACTCAAGATTTACCTGGAGTACAAGAAGAGGATGCCCAAACAGAACCCATGGCTTCAACACCAACATTAGGTGAGTCATCTACTCAAGTCCCACTTACAAAGCAACAAAGTGAAGAAATAAAAAGAGGCACTCTTTATGATACAGTTGAGACCTTAAAGGGAAAAGGAGTAGAGGTGGAGATCCATGATGTGGGAATGGACTCTGATGAGACCTTATCAGAGAAAGATGCACAAGAAAAGATGCCTTTAGAGGAGGAAATTGAACATATTCTGACAGAAGAAGATCAATGGGCCCTATTTGAGGAAGCAAAGAAGGCTTTGAATGCTCAAGCACATGTAGAGGCAATGGAGAAGCAAAAGGCAATTGATGCTAAGGCACAAGTTGATGCCTTACTCCAACAACAACAGGTAGAAGCCAAATGAAGAGCTCATGAAATAGAAAAGTAGCAAAGGCAAAAAGAGCAGGAGCTCAAGATCAAAGAAGAAAATGATAAGCTGGAATTAATACAAAAAATTCATGATTTGGAGGAAGAAAAGGCAAAACAACGAAGGGAAAGAGAGGTTCTTGTGGCCAAATTGAAGCTTGCTGAAGAGGCCTATAAAGAGAAAGAGGAAGCAGAACGAGTGCAAAAGGAGAAGGATGCCGAGGAGCTGACCAAGCAACAAAAAGAAAAGGAAGATGCAGATAGACTTAAGGCATTAGAGGAAGAGAGAAATCGGAACTGGAGAAGAAGAGATTAGAAGAAGAAAAGTTGAAAAAGTAAGAAGAAGATAAGAGGATACAAGAACAAAAGGATAGGGAGGAAGCTAAAAAGCTTGCTCAGACAAATGTGGACCAAGAATAACAAGAGATACAAGGGGTTGATTCTCAAACTCAAGTAAATGTGCAACCACCCTCTACTACTACTGTTGCTTCTTCTTCAACTATAATGACCACTACTCCAAGTGCTCCCACTTGGTTAAAATTGGATCTTCAGAAAAGATCAGTGACACCTTCATAGCCTCTCAATTGGGACGATATGATGAAAGAAATTGAGAAAGAAAGGCCCAAGAAGAAGGCCAATATCCTACATTCCACTAGACTCACTGACAAAGGATAAATTGTTGTTGAATGTACCATACCAATGATGGACAAGGATGTAGGAGATGGGCAATTGACTGATTACTAGTTGGGCACTGTTAACGTAGGGAGACCCACAAGAGATCAACAAATGAACTTAATAGATGTGGTAGCTTCATCCACTAAATCCAGAATGATGAAAGATAAGCAGAGAAAGGATGAGCTTAAGGCTCAATTAGATCAGTTGCATACTTTCTTAAAGAGTGTTTCTTCTTCGAGGTCACAACAAGTTGTCACCATTGAGACACCAATTTTGCTTAGTAAGAAAGAGGTGGATGATTTGGTACAGGTAAGGAGTAAGGCAGAGATGTTGGATAGGTGGACTGATAAAATAAATCAAGAAATATGTGAAGTGTTGGACAACAGTTTTGAGGTTCATAAAATAGCGGAGGAGTTAATAGAGGAAATGAACCAATATGTCAAAGTATTGGGGGAACAGGAGGAGGAGTACAAAGGATATAGTCAGAGGTTGAAGGAGGTTAGTAAATTGCCAAAGTCCACTCTTCTAGAACAGTCAATACTTGAAGAGGACAACAAAGGTTTATTGGAAAAGACTTCCAGCATACTCCGGTTTAGATCGGAATTTTTATACAAGCATAAAAATGAGGTTCGAGATTCTTTCAAGGATCTAAATGAACAGTTTGAGGAGTTGGAAGCAATTATTGTTGTTATAGTAAATGTTGATATACCAGTAAAGGAGGGCCTACCTTTGAGCCAAATAAAGGAGAAATGGGATGACAGGTTTAAAGAGATCACACAAAAAGGAGATAACGGAGAAGATATGTTGTTAGATCAGTTAATGGATATTAAAGAAGAGATAAGGGAAGCTAAGAGGGAGTTAACAAAGCTAAAGGACATGAGAGGATTTGCTGCTGCGAAATTAGAAAGGATCAAGTTTGAAGACAATTGGGTTGATGGGCCGGATTTGGACATGCTTCAACAAGTCTTCTCCAGTTACGATTACAGAGCAGGCTTCACATGCATAATTGATAATCTCATGCATGCATGGCTTTCTTCTCTTCTCTACATGCAAGACTGGCAGTTTTAGAAGCGCATGGCTTTCTTTTCTCTTCTATCTTCTTCTCTCCAGTTTAACTAAATGATCAGGATGGGAACTAGAGATCAAATTGATCTGAGTTTCCAAGAAGACTTTAATTCCTAAAAAGGTGGATCGACTTAAGATAGAAGGGACTTCGGATTTTTGTACATCTATAAATACCCATGGGGTATCATATTGTAAGGGTCGGCTGATGAGAATAAGATTAGCCACCTGATAGTAGGAGATAGAATTTTTTGTAGTTGTTACAGAGATACTTTGTTATTTACAGTTGAATATAATTACAGGTTTTTATGCAATATGGTGTTGGAATTAAGTTTATTTGATAAGGTTGATGAATTATAGTCTATCTGTATGCAAGTGATTGTGCTAAAGCATAAGTATTTCTTTTGTGATGAAAATCCTTAGAAGAAACCAGATTTAAAGATTATTTCATTAGATTATCTGTGAATTGGATTTATTGAAGTCTGTTGATCTATGGTCTTGGCAACAAATAAGAGTGCGTTCTTTTATCTTTGAAATATTTATGATGTGTGATTGTGATGTTAAATTAAGCACCTTAGATGCATGCAATAGTATGGAATATTCTGTAGATTGTATCATGTTATGGTTTTCTTGATCTGTTGGAAGAACATTCATTGTTGAAGATATATGTCCGGATGCTAGATAAGTTTTATTCATGTTTTACTGATGTACCCCTTGATCTATCTTTTTCTTTTATTTAAAACCCCCTTTCTATTAAGAATAGTTTGATGAATAAGTCATTGCTTGCATTCCTTGTTACCAACACAGGCCCCTTGAATATTACAATTGCATGGACCAATTGAGTGACACCAGACAGTTGAGAACCAACTACCATGACCTTGGGAGTTAGGCTACTATATGTTGTCTTTCTTTTTCAGGGGAAATAGAATAAAAATATTTTGTTTAACGTTGTTTGTGTCATTTTCACCACCAACAAGTCTGACATCTTATATCTTTCACTATTGGGCAACCTTGAGCTACAGGGGCACCTTTTCCTTTGTTTGACTGTCATCCTTGATGACCTTTGCTTTTAGCATCTTCTGCCTTTTCCTGTGTTTGATGATGTTCGACGAATTTGGTGAACTCACTTGATGATTCATTGGAAAGCCAACATAATTCCAAAGAGGATGACCATTTTCACAATTCATAATAACTATAGTTGCCCTCTTTGATTCATGGGCGCCCCTGGCCAACAAGGGCACTTTTGGCTCCTGAGTTGGTCATTCGTTGATGATTTTGACCTCATCATGCTTCACATTTATCGTCTTGCCAACTGTGTTGATCACTGTTGTCGACGACGCGAACACATTCACCATTGTGATCACTTTCACCATCATACATGTACGAGTGCTTGAAAAGTTCACCAAAGCATTAACTACGTAGCATATTTCTTGTAGCAAGGCGTGCATCTTCCATACTTGGAATATTTTCAACATTTTTTAACCTTTGAAAATCTCCT
The DNA here is from genome assembly GCA_007115665.2 of Sequoiadendron giganteum. Taxonomy (NCBI): domain Eukaryota; kingdom Viridiplantae; phylum Streptophyta; class Pinopsida; order Cupressales; family Cupressaceae; genus Sequoiadendron; species Sequoiadendron giganteum. Next base: position 348,476,083 of record CM021108.1, read on the forward strand.
TTGTTTTCAAGCATCTTTCGCCATGAATTCTTCCTCGAATCTTTTGAGGCTTAGATTTTGATACTTGGTACTGGTCATCTACCATTAATGGCCTCGACGGTCCTAGCTTTTCTCTTGAAAAAATAAAATAGACCCACCAGAGTAAAACAAACTTTTTGGTGATTTTGACTTGACCAGTGTGATCATGAAGTCATATTATCTTATCAAAATCATTTTCAATTAATTCTAGAAAGGTCCTATTTTTTAGGGTTTTCCTAAAAATAGGGATTTAAAACCCTAATTTATTTATTTTAAAAAAAATAATTTTGCAAGTATCTTCCTTGACATAAACCCACAAAAATCCCATGTTTTGTTTGAACAGACTTTTGATGACAATTTTACAAGATTTAGACCATTTTTCTCAAAAATGCCTTATTGAAGCAAAAAATTATTTTGGGTACAAGTGGAAATATAGATAATGTGGTGTCTACTAAGATGGTACATAATCTTAGATCAAAGAGTATTGAGCACCCAACCCATTCAAGGTTTATTGGTTAGAAAGGACACATCAAATCTTGGTAAGTGAATAGTGTTTATCATATTTTTAGATTAGTTTATATAAATAAATTTTATGTGATATTATGCTCATGGATGTTTATCATGTTTTGTTGAGAAGGCCTTGGAAATTTGATAAAAAAGATATACATGATGGTATCATGAGTACTTACTCTCTAACGAAGGATGGAAGGAAGTTTACTTTGAGCCAAATGAAGGGAAAAGAAGAAGTGGACAATAGTCCCAAAGTTTGTTTAATCTCAAAAATATAGTTTGTAAGAGTAATGAAGGAGGGGAAAGGATCTTTTTCTTTCATTTTGAAACACATGGATGTTGGTTTGATAGGTAGAGTGGAGGAAAATCCACATGAGAGTGATCCAAAGAGTATCTAGATAGCAAAAAGAATGTCAAACATGTGATATAGTGGAGTAAAATGAGTAGTGGGTGGGATATTGTGTAAATCATGTATTTGACAAGGAAATCAAGGAAGAAAACCATCTATTTCTTGAAATAAAGATAAATATGATCAAGGTAGTGTTCCATTCCAATGATTGTTTTATCAATTTTATTAAATGGGTACGAAGAACTATCCAACATAAGAGTGTTGGAATAATAAGGATTTTGTCATTGATGCATTTGTTGGCAACATGAGCATGAGGGATAAGTGCATTGCATTACACTGTTGTCATTGATTTCAAAATTGTATTTTGGTATGAAGACCCTTGTGTAGATTGGTTTGTATATCTTGAGCATGTTTGAAGATAGTAATCCAGTGGGCTTTTGTAAGAAGGTTTGATCCAGCAAAGGCAGTTGATATGAAAATTGACTAAGTGTCAATACAAGTAATTTTTTGTACAAGACATCCCATTATTGGGTTCACCTTGGTTTGTTGTGTAAGATCATGCTCTACACTTTTGATATAATTTTCCTAGTTGTTAGAGAAGCTCATATCCAGAGTTTCATATTATTTTGGCTTTTGGTGAAAAATTTATGAGTGACAGAAGTTCGCGTCTAGCAGTGACAATAATTTCCAGTTTGGTGTACATGTTTTGGTGAATCCACACCTATTTGCGGTTTGGAATCTAGTTTTGCATATTTGTGGAGATGTTGATAGGTGTCAATAGCACATATATTCCAAGCGGAATAAAGTTTGGAGGTCCATGTTTCTGTTCGTGGTTGTACAGTTTGAAAATGTTGATATTAGGTCATTAACAGTGTCAAACTAATAAGTTTTGTATATTGTGGAGTTTGAATAAGTACTAATTCATTATGTGGGAATTATTTTGAGTCCATGTCAACCTATTTTGATTTTTTATAAGTTTTGAATCTTGGTGTTGAGCATGTATGTATGTATGTTGAGCCAACAAGGTATGATTTGTATGATACATCTAATTAGGACGACCTAATTGATGTTGTAGGTGTTTGTGGATGAAGCGGGTATATATGTAAGATCCTTTTCAGTTTTGAGATGTATGTATGTATGATGTATATCTATTGATGTGAAGTGTGTGAATATAAGGCAAATGCAGAGAAAAGTAGAGTGTTAGTACAAATCAATATGAAGTGTGTAAAGTCTATATTTTGAGCTTCAATGGAACTGTAATTCATGCATATGTTAGATGCAACCATAATAGTTCAAACTTAGTTGTGAGCCACCTCTCTATTATATATTTTCTTCTTTTAGTGGGGAGTGAATCCACTCAGACAATGAGTCCACTTGCAACGAGTACTTCTATAATATCTTATAATGATTCATAATATATTGTGAGTTAATCCTCACCATGGTTTTTCCCATTTTGGGTTTTCCACATAAAAATCTAGTGTTCATGTGTTATGTGCTTTAATGGTTACTTGAAATATTTTCCTTTCCTACTACAAATTGAATATGCTATATGGAATGAATGTTTAAGTGGTTTAAAAGAATACTAATTCACCCCCCTTCTCAGTATTTTGAGTGTTCAAAAAATAGGAGAACATGAAACATGAAGGAAATTTTTATCTACATGAAATAACTTGTAAAGAGAATGTGCAGTTGATCTCAATGTCAACACAAGCATGTGAAATAAAAAAGGAAAATATGGCTAAAACATTGTTGGAAGAAATGTAAATGGGAAATATTTTTCCCATGACATTATTTTGGTTTGTGTATAATAACATAAAAAGGAACAAATGTATGGAGATCAAAATTATGACAATGGGGCATGGGAAGAAGATGGGAAAATAATAAAATATTTCTTCCTTGATTCTATTTTTAGTTGTGCATGTGCAAGTGTACATTAAAACAAAACACAAAATAAGACCTTTCCAAGGAAGAAGAATGAGATATCTAAGATCACAAAACATAAAGAGATAAATTCTTTGAAGAAACTATAATCAACTCAAGGCGAAGGGTCAAAAAATATAGTAACAAAATTAGACCAAGGATAAAAATATAGTTACTTTGTGGAGGTGCTTAGTCTATGATGACATTCCCCTCATATACCCCCAGCTTATAGATTGGGATCAACAAGACACCCCCATTTTAGACACATTTGAGAACGACGAAGCAAAAGTTGAGTTCGTGGGACTACGAGAAGGCATACCTAGTGGAGACCATAAGGTTGGATTTACCATAGACTTGGATAACATGGCATATTTTTGGGAGTCTGTACACCCCTCCAATCATAAAAGTGAAAACAAAAAGAAAAAGAATGAAAATGATGAGTCCCTAGGTGAAAACCGAAAGGCACCTTTGGACGATGAAAAAGTAAAAATAAAGGACACATCCAAGGGCGAAAACCTCTCTGAGGCACCCAAGGATGGAGGATTGAACATTCTGCCAGTTGCTAAGGAAAATTCACCAATGTTAGTTGAAGAATCTGTAGAAATCAACATAAACACTAAAGATAATCCTCGGATAATTTATTTTGTAGCATCTTTGACAGAGATAGAGCAACCAGAGTTTCATGAATTCTTCATAAAAAGATAGATTAAATTTGCATGGTCATATGTCGACATGCTTGGACTGGATCCTAACCTTATATTACATCATTTTCCATTACAACCAGGTGTTAAGCCCGTGAAGCAAAAGTTAAGGAAAATGCACCCACAGATTGCTTTATTAGTCAAAGCTGAACTAAAGAAACTTTTGGATGTCGGCTTTATTAGAACAATAAACTACACATAATGGAATTATAATTTTTTTCTAGTAATGAAACCATCTGGGGGCATTCGCATTTGTACAGACTTCAGAGATATAAACAAAGCATGTCCTAAGGATTACTTTCCTTTGCCAAACATTGATATGATAGTGGACCTAACAACAGGATATGAGATGCTATCCCTTATGGATGGTTTCTCGGGATATAATCAAATCAAAATTGCACCTGAGGACCAACACAAGATAGTTTTTACATGTCCATGGGGAACATATTGTTGGGACGTCATGCCTTTTGGGCTAAAAAATGTTGGAGTTACATACCAACTCGCCATGAAAACCATATTCCATGATCTTGTACACACTCTCATGGAGGACTATGTGGATGATCTAATAGCTAAATCATTGACAAGGGTTGATCACTTAAAAGTATTAGATAAGATATTTCAAAGACTAGAAGAATACAAAGTAAGGCTAAATCCAAAAAAATGTGTCTTTGGCATTCAATCAGGAAAACTTCCAGGATATATCATTTCTAGATGAGGCATTGAAGTGGACCCAACAAAAGTGAAAGCCATAATGGACATGCCTCCACCCGTCAACATAAGTCAACTAAGAACATTACAAGGGAGACTGCAGTCTATCAAGCGAATCATAGTGCAATTAGCAGATAAGATACATCCATTCCAACACTTACTCAAAAAAAAGGGGTACCATTTGTATGGACTGAAAAATGCCAAGAAGCTTTTCAAAAGATCAAGGATTACCTGCTTACACCACCAGTGTTAATGCCACCTATAGATGAACGACCTATGATAATCTACATTTTAGCAACCGCATCAGCACTAGGAGCCTTACTCACACAAAATGATGATGAAGGTCATGAAAGAGCAGTATACTATATCAGTCATACTTTGGTGGAATATGAGCTAAACTACAGTCACATTAAGTGTTCCCGTCTTGCAATAGTTTTTGCTACTCAAAAAATTAGACACTACATGTTAAACCATCAAACTATGTTGATTGCAAAGATAGATCCTTTGAAGTATCTTTTAAGTAAAGCAACGTTAATAGGCCGATTGGCTAAATGGGTAATGATACTCAGTGAATATGATATCCAGTAAGTAGAAAGAAAAGCTATAAAAGGACAAGCTATCGCTGATCAACTAGCAGATGCACCAATTAAGGTAGATCATCCTCTAGTTACAGATTTTCTTGATGAGTTCATCTTCACCATTGAAAAAAGAACCACATGGAAGTTATACTTTGACAGGCCCCACACAAATCATGGTTCAGGAGCAAGCATACTGTTTGTCACACCACAAGGTGACACAATTCCTAAGTCATTCAAAATTGTTTTTCCATGCACAAACAACATAGCAGAATATGAGGCCCTTGTGACAAGATTTTGTATGGAAATCAAATGGAAGATCAAACATTTACATGTTTATGGAGACTCTCAACTGGTCATCTGACAAGTTAACGACGAATATGAAACCAAGGATGAAAAGCTCGCCCCATATAAATGGATGGCAGATAGTTTTAAGCAATACTTTGACAACATCAACTTTCATCAAATACCCTGCATTTAGAAAAGGGCAGCAGATGCTATGGCAACCGTTGGTTCCTTATTGGATATACCTACCAACATGCCTAAATTCAAGTTTTTGGTAGAATAGCTTTTGGTCCTTGCCTATGATGTCCCAAATTTTGCAATGGTGTGTGAACTTGTCGGTCCCACTTCCCCATGGTACAAAGACATATATGACTACCTTCATGCTCAAATCTTACTCTTAGACCTTTCAAACAACCAATGTAGGACCTTTATCTGCAAGTCTTCCAAGTATACTATCATCGAAGATACCCTTGATAAACATGCCCTAGACAACACCTTGTTGAGATGTCTCGATGTTGAAGAAGCACAAGCAACCCTGCGTGCGGTACATGAGGGTATATGTGGATCCCATTCTAGCGGTCCCACCTTAGCTAAGAAGATACGAGACTAGGCTATTATTGGCCTACAATGGAAAAGGACTCGTATATCTTTTTCAAGAAATGTCGACAATGCCAAATTCACAGAGACTTGATACACGCCAGCACAAAAGCTTCGTCCAATAACTTCACCATGGCCCTTTGCCCAATGGGAACTTGATCTCATAGGTAAGATACATCCTGCATCCTCCAATGACCATAAGTTTATCATAACTATAGCCTAATACTTCACCAAGTGGATCGAAGCCATTCCTATGACCTACATTACTGACACACAAATTTCCAAGTTTATCCTTAACTATATCATTTGTTAGTATGGTGTCCCATAATCCATAATCACAAAAAATGGCCGCCCTTTCAAAAACCAAGAAGTCTACCATCTCTGTGAAGAATTCTATATCCAAAACCATTTTTCCACACCATATTATCCATAAGGTAATGACCAAGCTGAGGCGTCTAATAAAACAATCATCAAAATCCTCAAAAAGACTATCAATGATGTTGGTCATGACTAGCATTTACAACTTAACCCTGTCCTATGGGCTTACCGCACAAGCATCTGCACTCCCACCGACTCCACTCCTTACTCCTTGGTATTTGGTTATGAAGTCATCTTGCCTATTAAGGTAGAAATTCCTTCCCTAAGGGTATCTTTGAAAGGGCATATTGACGATGAAGAGTACCATGTGTCAAGACTGCATGAGCTAGAGTTCCTAGACGAACGAAGACAGAAGGCACTAGATAATCTTCAAGCATATCAAAACCGCCTTCGTTGTAGCTATAACAGGAAAGTTTTGAATCGACACTTTTCCATTGGTGACTTGGTCTTAATGGAGAACCCAAAGAATCAAGAAGAAAGAGAAAAGCCAAGAAATTTTGAACCAAACTGGTTAGGACCGTACATCATCATAGAAGCCTTTAGATTAGGAGCATATCAGCTTTCTATACCTGAAGGAGAACCATTGTTAGATCCAATTAACAACCTTCATCTGAAGAGGTTCTATACATAACTTATGAGAACCTTGTCTTAATCATGAAAAATACAAAAAAAAAGAGTAAAAAAAAATCATTACCTTGATGAAAACTTGGCAAACAAGTGTCTTTGTAACACCAAAAAAATTGAAAAATCAACAAAATAGTAAAGGGAAATAATTCGTCCAATAGTGAAAACCACTTCGATGGCACTTTGGATAAGTACCATGGTGAAAACCTAGCAAACAGGCGCCATGTGTAGTCGACTGTGCTCCTTTGTCTACCATCATTCCAATCTGATTTTTGCATCATTACACCCATAATAAATGGATGTCCTTTCCGTAAATTGGAACGATTGACATCAAGAAGACCCCATATCCCCATCCCATCCTATTGGTCTTATACCTGACTAGGGGAAAATACTCAACCTACGTCATTTGGACCTTGCACTTGTTGTTCCAATATCATAAAATATCCTAAAAAAAATTCCAAAAACATCATAAAATGTCCTGGAAAAAAAAATGCAAAAAAACATCAAAACATTCCAAAAAGACAAAAACATCAAAACATGTCAAAATCCCAAAAATAGAGTTAGAGCTAGTTGTGTGAGACAGTCGTCACCATGTCAAACTACGTTGCCTCTATGACTGGATGTAGGAAAGGCCATCACTTGATGCGCCTCTGAGGCATTAGGTCTATCTTTTTGGGTTTGTCACATATCACACATAAAATCATGGCTCCTTCTTTGTACATCAAAGTCATTGGTCATGTTGAACTACGAGGTCTCAGGCAAGGCGATCAATTGATGAGCCCCCAAGGCCAAACTAGGTCAGTCCTTTAGGGTTTATCACATTTAGTATCACACATGTCAAATATCACACAGATCAGTCAGTCTTGTCAGTCAAAGTCAAGTTGAACTATGAGGTCTCTACATGTATAACGTAGGCAAGGCCGTCAATCAATGAGCTCCCAAGGCCGCACTAGGTCAGTCCTTTAGGATATGTCGTGTCAATCAACATAAGTCAAACATTGTCATCACACACCAACAATGGTCAAAACATCAAGACAAGTCACACATCAACAAGACAAACAAGTCAACAATGTCGCCAAGTCAAACCAAACAAATTTCCAATATAATCAACTTGTGTCTTATACAAGATGTGTCCTTTTTATCATTTAGACAAAAAATCATCATAGCCTTATATAGGTGTCACATCAACAAAATCAGACTCAACATATTAAATGGTACATGTCTTTCTAAAACCAGGCTTTGTCACGTCTTACACATATAGTCACAAAATCGAAATTAGACTCAACGTCTTATATGATATGTGTCATCCCAAAAATCAGGCTTTATCAAACAATCATTTTATCAATGGCAAACAACAAACAGATCAAATTTTGGAAAATATTCTTACTGGATTTTGACTTTGTGGCTTGTTTCGTTTTACCTTTTCATTTGGCTTTGTCTTTGAGTCCCGTTACTAGCTTTCTCGAGGATGTCCCATGAAGGATTTAGAAAAGCAAGGATGTCTTAGGACTCTTTTTCTTTGATTGTTGTTTGTCGACTGTCTTTTGGCTTTGTCCTTGAGTCACGTTACTAGCTTCCTCGAGGATGTCGCATGAAGGATTTAGAGGAGTGATGATGTCTCATGACTCATCTTTTATTTGTTTGTTGTTTGTGGTTTGTCTTGACAAAAAGATTGGGGCACATAATTGCCCTTAGTATGAGTTAGGACACTCCTTGTTTGCAATTGTCTGTTTTCAGCAGTTGGATGACTTTGCACACCTTGGTCTATCTCATATCATGGTGTTTATTGTCCATTTGTAACATTTAACACCAAATGATGATTTATTGCAAGGCCTAGTATGTATTTGGAAAAATATTGAAGATTCTAAATTTTTTGATACTAACATCCATGCCATCTATTTTACAATTCATCTTTTCCGCACTAACATTTCTTCTTTCTTGCATCATGATGGAGTCCTGTGACACACAAAAATATAGCACATCCTACATATATAGATATTGCATCATACATATATGTTGCATTTAAAAACGCAAAAATATAGGCATTCATCCCATCTAGGTAACCATGGCATTCATGCATTTCCCATTAACAACTGTACATACTATAAAACATTTACATGGAATTGTACATATATATCATATTGCATCTCATATCTTAAACATAGAATGCATACATAACATTTATAAATAATGCGCATTCGTCATCATGTAGAATCAATATATCATCATACGAACTAAAGCGTCATAATGTACGTATGATCATCCATAACATGTGCATGTCATATAGAAAATTGCATATCAAATATAACATGTGCACATCATATAGAAAACTGCATATCAAATAAAACATGTGCATACATAAATAGAACACTGCATAATCATATAATCACTGGAAAAAATGGTATATATATCACTCAAAACATGTGTCACAATACAATGTCATAATGTATCTCTCAGAAGGGAGCTCACAGGCTCTATGATCATAAAACAATGTCTATAAATAAATAAAATGTGTCCCTAAGATGTACTCCCACTGCTCCCATGTGGAGTCTGAGGAGGTGGCTGATGAGGAGGCACTCATTGTGCAGAACGTGGCCTATCATATGGTCTTGTCCTAGGTCCTACAACACCCTTTGTGCTTTGTGATCTGTTTTGTGACTTGTTGTGTCCACTACTACTATGTGTTTGTGAATAGCTAGGAGCTCGTCTCTCAGGAGGTACCTCTACCTCATATAAGTCTTTGTAATACCTCTCCCTATCACCAGCTCTGACTAACTCCCAAGAAAAAGTTGCAGCTGGTCCAGTACATAGGGCTCTCAACTCTACAAACCTCTGCTACGTCTCTTGTCTTCGGGCCACTGCTTGATCTCTGTCCATATAAGCACTATCTCTCTCCATCTACATAGAAGATCGCTTTGCAGTCACCACCCTCACCCTCTCCTCCAAGGCCTCTATTCAGGCCTATAAATCCACCAACCTTTGATCAATGAGACCCTCCTCCTCCCATCGTGGCCTCTCTCCCACCTCTACATCCCACTCCTCAACAATCTTGTCTCAAAGCTCCCTCTCTTGATCCCCCATCTCCTCCTCCTCATCTTGATACCCTGCCAACAAACCAAGGGCATCTAAATCTATCTCCTCTCCATTGACCTCCTCCTCGACATGATCCTCCCCACTAGCCTCCTCCACAACATGCTCTACATCCATCTCCACCTCTCCTCCTACACCAAGATCTAACATCGAAACATCCTATCCCTCCCCCTCCTCACGTACGGGTGAAAAACCTCACCCTCTACCGCCTCTCCTGCCTCATCAACCTTGTCGACCACCTCTCCCACCCCCTCCTCTACTATCAACTCCACCATCTCTGCCACCTCTACCACCACCCCTGCCACCACGCCAACCTCGTGGTCTTGTCCCCCGTCGCTCTACAGGAGTCAATTGATTCAGATCTGTATATGGTATGGGCCTATGCTCTACCCACCAAGCATCATATGCTGTAGTAGTCCGAAGATCTGCAACCCCACCCCTCCAGCCCCACTGAATCAGTTGTAGTGCCTGAATATTTTCCTTGGCTGCCATGATAGGAATCATTGACCCCCATAAAGGAACCTCTCTCGAAGAATGAGCAAACTCAGCTCGCCCTCGTGGCTCATCCTGGACCTCACCAAACTATCTGAGGACTCAATCTGGAAGGTGTCTCTCAATAATGTGAACACCGGATACTGTCCTCCCAATCAAATACTGTGTCTATCTACAGAATGGTAGATGTTTATCCTTATTAGTCCACCTGCACAATCCATATACGACCTTCATAAAAATTGTACCAAGGTGTCAATGGCATGCCTCCAATACCCTATGTCCCCCACATGACTCTGACTAATGGTCCCAACATATCAAAAGATATAGGGGGATCTATCATCTAAATCAGTTGTAACTGGTGGGCGAAAAACAACAATATGTTCCCACACCTAGATCATCAGTAGAGTGGCACCACAACTCATCGACTGTGCCTCTCTGTAGGCTATGTTATGCAAATGAAAATATAACATTGCCAATAAACAAGGGCCCCATGCATATACAACCTGTTGCTCTAACATCCCTACAAGCATCTCACCCCACCCTATAAGAAACCCATGACCTCGGCGGTCAAGAAGGACAATCCAAACAATCAATGTGCACAACATGCAATCAATGCGCTCATGTCTCTCAACAAGGACATGCCATCTAATCTCATAATGCTCTATGCCTAGCTGTCTAATGTCATCATATACATAAAACTAGGTGAGCTCGCTATAACCTCTCTAAGAATCATACAAGACTCTCTCACCTCTAATCGGTAATCTCAAAATCCTATATACATCCTCTAATGTAACTGTAGCCTCTCTAGTAGGTAGGTGAAAAGAAGAAGTGTCTGAGTGCCATCGCTCACAGAGAGTTTTCAACATACCTCTATTTGCCCGAATGGTGGGCATGAATGCTACATGATGCAATCCAAGAATCCATATCAATCATCTCTCTACACTCTACAAATGGTCTCACAAATCATATGTCATCGGTCTCAACTCCCGAGTGTATATCAGATCAAAAACAACCTATAAATGCATAACAAATAATCTTGTGTCAGAAATACAAACACAATTTTGCTTTACATTTCAAAACTTCAAAAATTTTGACAGGCAAATGCGTCATTTTTTTTATCAAATGCAATGTAGAATCTCAAATGTGTCATTTCAACCTACACATGCGTTGCACAATCCCAAATGTGTCATTCATTCATGCAGATGCATTATAACAATGCAAATGCGACAAACATGCAAGCACACCCAACTATCAGGCACATGCGTCACATTTTTGCAAATGCGGTGTATAATTTATACACTTAGCTATCATGCATAAGCGTCACATTCTCACAAATGCGGTGCAAAATTAATCCACTGCCTATCATGCAAATACATCTCATAAAACACATGCGGTGCACTATCCTATTGCGACACTATTTTCCGCATATGCAATTCAATCCTACATATGCGATCCAAAAAAACAGATGTGTTTATCTATCTAAATGACCTATTTTGATCTAGACGTGTTTTCACATATGCGTCATTTCACAAACACATGTGTTGCATACAAACACATATGCGTTGATCCTAAAATGATGCATTTGAAAATTTAAATTTAAATGCCTAAAAATGCATGAAAATTGGAAATTCAAAAGACGGTTCAGGGGTACATACCGGGGGTCTTGCGTCAGCTAGATGTCTGAAGGTCTGAATGTGATAACAACGGTGCTCTGTGTATGGAATGGGCGACATCTATGTTGAGAGCTCTACAGAAAAATTAAAGTTTTCAAAACTTTAGGGGTGCAAATGAATTGTTTTTCCACCCAAAATCCTATTTATACCTAGGGTTTTGGAGGGTTTTTACTCCAACCATCTATACTAGCCACACTATTTACCAACTTCTAACATTCATTTCGCATTCCAAACCTCTTCAAAATCAATTTCTTTCACCACCATCACACTTCTGACTATCAAATTACCTAATCGGGATAATTTCCAAATTTTTCATTTTTTTTTTCAAAAATTGTCATTTTTCCCGAGGGGGCATACTCTTATCTATTTCACACCGAGGCACGACAGGGGCATGTTTTAACTATTTTTCTTTGACACAAAGCCGAAATGAAATTGTATCAAAGAGGGGCAAACTATAGACACTGAAAATTGGTCTAGGCCCGTGACACCATTTTCGACATAAATTCTCATCTTCATGGTCATGATTAAATGATGTTAATTATTTAATTATTTTTCTAAGGTTACCTATCCTCTATTAATTAAATAAGTTTAATTATTTAATTAATTAATTATTATCCTTTATTCAATCTTGATTAATTAAATAAATATCATTTATTTAATTACGTCTCTAATTAATCTATCTCTTCTTAAAATTAAATAAATTGTTATTTAATTTACCCTTATCACATTTTCGACTATAATTAAATAATCATCTAAAATTATTTGATTATTCTTTAACCTTTTTTCCAGTCAATTAAATAAATCTAATCCCTAAATTTGGAATGTTGAATTAAATAATCATTTAATTTAATAAAAGGATTTATCCATAGCATATTCTTCTATAATTAGATAATTGATTAGTTATCTAATTAGTCATTCACCACTTAAGTCAAGATTTAATTAAATCAGTCAGTTGTCTCCTGATTTAATATCTGTTTGTTCCTAACAAACAGACTTTCTGCTTTAATCAGTTAGTTTTATTCTTCTGCGTGCAAACCTTTATTAATTAAATAACTTTAACTAATTAATTTGTGTGTTCAAACATACCATTTCTCTATTTCAATCTTTATCCTTCACATGCAAACTTTATTCTTTTGAGTTTCAAATAGTCTCAACTAAAGATTAAATTATTATTTAATTTAATCTCCAGCTTCTGACTCACGTTATTACTGACACTAATCTCTGTCACATGGCATGTCTTTAATCTCAATCGTCGATCTATCTTTTAATCCGAGCCGATCATTCGAAAATCAATTTTCTATAAATTGGCTTGACCTTCATCATTATTACTCCTCCTGAAATCTTTATACTTTTAGGAAGTGACTTTAAGAATCTTCAATATTTTGCTAAATCATTAATCAATAGGCCCTATTTGCATACTTAAGAGAAATTTGAGGGAAATTATTATACAACAAAAAAATGGAGAAGTGCAATAAAGATGATTCATGGAATGCATGGAGACTTTGGTGAGATTGTTCTTTTATTCTTGTGTTTATGCTTTAATTCCATTATTCTTTGTTGTTAGTGTAGGTTAGATTAGAGTTTATTGCATTAGTGTTGCTCAATCTTGCATTTTTGTTTTCCCTAGCGTTACACCTATAAGTTTCCAAATTCAAATTGGAAGACATTTTAATGCCTAATGATGATTAGTGACATAGAAAATAACTCTACACGATATGAAATGACAAAACAGTCTCTCTCCTAACTAACTCCAAAGCTATGGAAGTGCTTAGTTAGCCACCTAAAGTCCTCTCAAATATCATTTGTATCACTTTGACCATTTGACAAGTGTTTTCTTATTGTCACTTTATCTTAATTCTTTTTTACCTAAAAAAATGACATGTTCACCCCTCTTTTATTAATATTTTCTATAGGGAGAATGAAATTCTCATTAGTGAATAAATTATTGATAGAAGAGGTGAATGTCCCTTATTTTTATTTATTCATCATTCTCATTCATGGTGCCCTTCTTTGACATTTTATATTTTTCTTTGATAGATGAATGCATCTAGCAACCCTAAGATGGGTTTTTCCTTCTTCTAGCATAAGAATCTATAGATAGGGAGGTTTTAAGTACATTAAAATAAAACACATGAGAAGGTACTCTCAAGGTAAAAGAATGATCTATCTAAGCTCATAAAACACAAAGAGGTAAATAGTTTGAAAAAACTATAATTTGGTGAAGGTGAAGGGTCAAGAAATCTAATAATAGACTAAATTGGTGAGAAAGAATATAGAGCTACTTGGTGGAGGCAGTTAGTCTATGGTGGGTCTAAGCACATAAGAAGATTCAATAAGAAAGTATGAGTTTACTAGGGAAGGTAGATGGACTATGTATGAAATTTCCCAAATTCAAATGTGAAGACAACTTAACGTCCAATTATAATTAGTGGCCTATCATATGAACTTATGTGTGAAATGATGAAACCTTCTCTCTCCTAACTAGTTCTAAAGTTATGGAAGTGCTTAGTTAGCCCCCCAAAGTTGTCTTCATTGTCATTTTGTATCACTTTGAGCATTTACCAAATGTTTTCTTGTTGTCACTTAATCTTAGTTCTTATTTTTACATCAAAATGACATGTTCACCTCTCTTTTAATTAGTTTTCTCCAAGGAAATTAGTATTCACGCGAATGAACAAATTATTGGTAAAATAGGTGAATGACTTGTTGTATTTATTCATCATTCTCATTCATGGCACCCTTCTTTTATTTTTTTAACTTTTTTATTCGATAGATGAATGTATGCAACAACTATAAGTGGGGATTTTCCTTCCTCTTTCATAATAATCTAGAGATAAGGATGTTTTATATTTTGTGGTGGTGGAATCATTTATTTCAAACTCTGGATCTATTTATTTTATAATCAATACAAAGAAATATTTTGAGGAATCCTAAATCCAATTTCTCATGGTTTTAGAGGTCATATTAATACGAACTTAGGGTTAAATAATTAAAGGATCATATCAAATAGGTACATTCCTTCAAATTAATCAAATACACTATTTGTAAACAACCTTTAGGCTCTTCAAGTTACACATACACATAATTAGCTCTACAACAATAATATCCTCATACATTGTTTTTAATCTTTTTTCATGTCTCTTTCACCAATAAAAATTACCATCTCCCATCATGAAGGAAACATCCATAAGAAGGAGGGAAATTTAAAGGTGAAAAGTGGGTGTGTGAGGACTCTCATATCAATAGACAACTCTTTCATAATCAAGATCTTCCATATCCAGGTGAGAATTCATGTTTCATATCATGTTATTTGGTTTAATTGATTGTTATAATAGATTTAGTTTAGAGTAGTCTAGTCATTCAATTTTCTAGAACTTTGACACTTTAGCATTGCTCTTTAGATTTAAAATATATTTAGGATTAATTTCCTTTCATAAGGAGCAGTTGTAGATTTGAATCATTAAAAATTATTTCAAGATAACACTAAATGAGTTATCTAAACATCTTGAACTATTGCAATATTTCCTACAAGAAATACAAACAACTCAAAAATCAACTAATAAAATTACCGAAAAAATGAAAATTCCTCTCACAAATAAAACACCTAAAATAGAAAATCAGAAAAATAGTAGGATTACACATGTTTGAGATTTAAAGCTCCCACACTTAGTTTCTAATCCACCAAGTAGATAAAAGAATGATCAAACTCAAACACACATGAAATCATCAACTTTTCAACAAGCCTAAGGTCAACTTACACAATTGAAGGTCAACTAAGCTATTTTCTTTTAAATTGTTCTCCACTCTTATTTACACTTGGAAATTTCAACCCACATGTGTCTTAGAGTGAGGATTGATTGGTTAATGTCACTTTAGAAGATTAAATTAAAAAAACCTACTCTTACTGCTACACGAATCCTTGATCAAGAAAATGCTTTAAAAATTCCCTAAAAATAAAACAAAGGATAGTTATTGGCATAGAAATCCAAGAAGCTCTTTTAGAGTTATTGGATATTCAAGTAATAATTATCCTTGAGAATGCTTTTCAAGAGCCTAATAACATATGAACACGAATCACAATACCTTAACACAATTGTTACATCACAACTCAACGATATATTTATTTGAAGATAAAATTTCCCTTGTGAAGAGAGCAACCCTTCAAGAACAAAAAATACCATGTAAACAAACATAAGTGCCATTTTTAGGAAAATTCTCTCTTGAAAAGAAGGAAGTTCTCCAAACACTCCCCTGATTTACTTGATTTTCCCACCATCTTTGGTTCATACATAATGATGGTGAGTCAAACTTGGAGAGTACATATTTTGGTGAGCCCAATGTGAAAAAAGTTTAATTTTTATCAACCATTTTTCAATCATCCATTTTATCCAAAATATATTGTCTTTCATTCATTTATCCTATGACAACTATAATAACCTTAAATACTTTAGGAAAAATGGGACCTCAAGGGAAATTTCATTCTAATATTTATTTTTTATATCCATTTGATAGATATGTTCCTCAACAAGATCTTCTTGCTCCCTTCAAATTTGTAATGATTATTGTAAGCAATAATATAAAATTGAACAATAAAAAACAAATATAAAGTACATGATTCCTATTCCAAAATAATACAAAATTTAGATAGAGCTCAACAAAAGGAATTCAACAAAGCAATGACACAATTAAAGCAATTCAAATATTACCAATGACACTCCAAACATTGACTTGATTTTCTTCAATGATTAGTTGATATGTGGATGCTCCTTTGCTTGAAAGTTACCTATTTTGAGAACATTTACTTAGCTCAAAGTGTGATGATATTAAAATGGGTGAGAATGTGCCCCCATTTATACAATTTTGGAAGAGGAAATGTATGGTTGAGATGTGATGGAGAGATCAACAATGGAGGATGAATGGAAATATTTCCTTAACTTATCAAAGAGAGAATGGAGGGTTGAGATGGAGTTGTTGAAATGTGAAGGGCTAGGATGAATTTACTAAATTTGGAAAGTAGTTGCAACCATGAGAGACATAAGGGACAAGTGTACTTAGAAGTCATTTGTTCTTGGGTTTGGTGGAGATAATATTAGAACCATGAGGATAAGTGTTCTTATGTGTCCTTTATTCTTGGGATAGACGGAGGGAATATAGTCATAATTAAATAATAGTATTTAATTATTTGTCATGTATGAGGTGGAAAATAGGTGTAAATAGTAATTATTTATTTATTTACATAAGAAGAGATGGAAAGGGGGATTAATTAAATGATAGGATTATTTAATTAAGTGGTAGAATTTAGGTGAAGGGGACTTGTCTAGGTCATGTGTTTGATCAATTAGGACTAGGGAAATATTTAGGCGTCTACAATTATGAAGAATAAATATTAGAATGAACAAAATGAACACGATCTCTCTCAAATAATTTAGTATTTCATAATCCTTTAAGTTCAAATAACAATAACATATAATTCAACCCGTCATAATAATTCACAAGGATAACATGTTTATGTCTAATCTAAAATTCACCAATAGGGAAGCTAACTTGATGCGTTATCAAGATACAACCACACACCTCAAGAATAAGGTGGGATTTTTAGGAAATATTTAAATAAATATTGATCAATCTGTGGCTTATGAAGGGGTTTATTGGTATGAACAAGCTCATCCTTTCTCTATACCACCAAAAAAATAGATAGACACAAATGGGATAATTTCACATTCACCACCTAAACAAAACAATAGGAATAAAGAGAACCATGAAAAATCCATACATGGTGATGGAATGAGTAATATGACAAAGCAAAATGCTACCACCCCTAAGATCTAATTTCTACCTTAGTTTAAATAATTAGACTCCTAGAAGCATAATTTTTTGGAAAACATAATAAAAACCCTATTCAAGAGAATATAAATCTTAAGCCCCAAAAAAATAAACTAAACTTTCATTCATGTACACTAATGTGACCTTTACACATTCTTTCCCTCCATTCAACATTGTGAGAAAAATCAACCAAGTGGGATGCTACCAAGCTAAACCTAGAATTTCATGGTCCCGCCTAGCTTCCCATTAACCAACACCTTTCCTTTAAATTATGCATCATTTCTTATACCCCATCAACCAATCCAAGGACTTTAGCCTCGTCTAAGTTACCATATTCATCCTTTGGGACCTATATACCACCTCTTTCCATATTATCCCCTTATAAATAATTACAACATATCATAAAAAATATGTCACTAGAGGATAATACATATGACCCTTATTGTAGACCTAGGGATTTTTATCCAAACAATTTCTAATCCTTCCACAATGCCTAGGAGCATGATACAAAAATATGTAGGGAGTATAATAGATTCATGTCAAAGATCCTTGAGGAGAAACAACGCCTATTCATCTATACGTTTCTCTATCCATAAAGTATTCCAAATTGAAACAATAGTCAAGGGATCCTAAACATTCAAAATTGGAAATATATTCAAATTTTTCGTACTCCATCAATAATAAAACACAACACAACCAAATTCTTCTAGTATCTCTACCTTTGGATCAACTATTATTTTTAATATAAAGGAGTTGGATCTCTCAAATAAGCTAGGTATAGAGAGATAAAGTAAGATTCTAAGGTTGATAGAACTCATACACCTAATACAAATATCAACAGCCTCATGTTGTTAAAAAATTTAAATAGAATGGGAACATAGTCTCTACCATCGATCAAATACCTAATCCAATTGGTCCATATGACCTTATGAAAGACCTTAATAATACATTTGTAAAAATATCATACATGGATATTTTAAGAAAATCTCTTTCCCATATAGCGATCTTTTAGAAGAAATCAATTTTATGTATATTCACCACATAACACCATCTCCCAAAGAGTACATAAATTAGATTGACTAAAGTGTCCCACCCCAATCTAAGTTTTGGCTTTGCAAATTTGCTCGATTATTTCTCAATATGACATATGGGACATTTTGTCAAACTTAAACATATTCATCATAAACTCAATAAATAAATGCAGGACGCAATTCATTAATAACTACCACAAATATTTCTGATATATTTATCACAAAAACTTGATTGATTGGATAATGCAACTACTCAAAATTTTACATCAACCTTGTGCACACTCAAAAAGTTAACTACAAAAATCATAGAAGAACACCCAACACCCCTTTGTATGTTTACAATGATTATTATGAACAATAAGAGGAAATTACAACACATTCAATAGTCAGACCAATCACCAATAAGGTTTACAATGCATAAAGAACTCAGATTATATTCACAGTAGAAGTAATGTGATCAGATTAGTCAAGAACTTGGATATATGTGCGGTTCTATACTGTTATGGCAATGCTTGATATATTCAAATTTATTATAACAACAAATGGCAATGAAAGTTGGTTTATACTCAGACCTGGAGACTTCTCAGACCTCAAATAGGCTTTTGAATGCTTGTATACAAATAATTCCAATAGTAAATAAGTCCTTGGAACTGTTGCCACAAACTGATAATGAACAGTAGCAACCTGGGACTATGTGCAGGTTTGGAAAAGATAGCAGCAACCTAGTAAATGTCTGAAACATTGATATTTGCCCACGTCTAGTTTCTTGAGCTTCATATGATTCTCACTTATGCAACATATATTGCCAAAACCTCCACATTTTTATCAAAACACTTTCCAAACCCTAGTGCCTAGGGTTTTCTAATCTCCACACCTCCCTAGAGGATGATATTACCTTTGTATGAATATAATTGATGCAACACAACACTTATCAGCTCCAGCTTGATTCGGTCCAAAATACCTTTACTATGAAGCGCCTCTAATATCTCTATTTGTTGATATAATTGATTTACTTCAATTTGTGTCTCCACTCCAACAATCTCTCACAACTGAAATAAAATATCAATCTCCTTAATATTTGATATCTTGTGATTCATCAAACTTCCTGATAAATTCTTCTAACCCTAGATTTGAATCTTTCTTGTAACTCTTTGAAACACAAGCACAATCCCTGCAATGGAATTGCCTGCAAGTTGTTCTTCTTGAGGGGCTATGTCCTTAAAAAGCTTGAGATTTTTAGACTCTCCGGTCTTCAGCAAAACCCTTAGCCAAATTTTTCTTCTTCAACAATGAATTAATGAATGAAATGAATTCCAAAATGCCCTTTTATATTTCACCTCAAAATCTTTTTAAATTCATTTCATTTAATTTACTTTCATTTCCCTTTTAATTAATGATGCACAACTTAATAATATAAAATATATTTTAAATCATTTAAGTCATCTTTTAATAAAGTCCTTATGTCTCCATTTCAACAATATAAATTAATAAAGCATCATTAAATAGGTCACTTTATTAATTTTCATTTAACCCTTATATCACCTTTCATAATAAAGTCCCCTTTAAATAATCACTTTATTAAAATATTATAAAGTGACTTAAGAATTAATCGCTTTACTTTATTAAATTAAAATATTAAAGTTAACACTTTAGTATTTCATCTTTCATGCTAAGACCATCACCCGATCACTCCAACTAGAAATTGATGCAACAACTGATCCCGGGGTGATGTCTAAACAAAGCAAGCCAACTACCAGTCTCCTCCTAAAAAGTAGGGATTCCCCTAAAAAGTAGGAAACTATCTTTGATCATATAAAATGGCTCATAAGGCTCCCTGCCAGGCTCCACAAACTTCGAGAGGTCACAGATGAATTGTTTGTCCATTCCAAAAAAATAGGAGATTGGCTCCAAGCTTTTGAAACGCCATGCAGACTTCCCAAAAGGTCGCAAGACCCTTGAAAGAGCTCCCTATCCACTGTGTTAGCCTACGGGAACCCAACTGATAGCTAGGAAAATGGGACATTACATTGACTTAGACCTCAATTAGGCTCTTGATCCTAAGTTGTACTTGACCTAGGTTTCTTCTTTGACCTAAAGAAAATGTCAGTTGAAGCAAAACTAATAGGAAGGAAAGATATTTCTTTGCACCTTTGAGTATATACATATATGAAAAATGTATTAAGAAAAAATTGTAGACAATGGAGCTATGGTTAACATCATTCCATTTTCTCTCTTGGAAAGAATGACATATGGTCATAGTAATATAATTTCTTATAGAGATACATTGCATGGATATTATAATCTAAAGTCAAATATGATGGGAAATATAATTCTCTTAGTGATTTTATGACCCAAAATAATGCCAACCATATTCTATATTATTGAAAATGACATCATTTATAACTTTCTACTAGGAAAGTCATGGCTACATAAGATGAAAGTAATCCCCTCATTCCTCTTTTAGGAAATTCAATTCTTGTGCACCTAGGAAAATTTATGTTTCCGAAGGATATGTTGAATTATTTAGTATGCTAAAAAGAGACCTAATAATAAGAGGCTAGAAATTCCCATTGACTATGAATTGCCTACAAGCAAATCATGGTGCCTAAAATTATGCAACAAACTCTTTGACTAAGAAAGAATGAAACTCAAAAACAATCAAGGAATTAGAAGTTTTTCATTTGAAATGGGGGGATTACTAAAGGGGTTGAAACTATTTAAACGAGAGGAAATACCGTCCTCAAAACCATGATTACAAAGATAAATAAAACTTTGAAGGAATATAAATTGCTCAAATTCCCTTTTTGATGCTCATTTTACACAAACCCTTGCACCTTTTATCTTGGCCACTATCTAAATTGAAAAAGAATTTAGCATCCATATGGTTGAGCTTGATATGAATTATAGAAATGACTCTATCAATACTTATATGGTATAACTTATACTCAATGATAAGGAAAATGAACTTTAGTCTACACGGTTAGAAAAAGGTATAAAAAATTTCTCCTTTGTTAGATAATTTTTGGATTCTCCATTTCAATGGAGCCAAATCTAGAACAAGAGTTAGGTCAAGAGTAATCCTCATCTCTCCAAAGGGAAGAATGTTTCCTTTAGCTTTATGATTCAACTTTCCTACACCGACAATTTTATTAAATGTGAGGTCCTTTCCTTAGGAATCATACTCACATTAAAGTTGGGGGTCAAGAACATCTTCGTTTTTGGTAATAAACCAAGTCTCTAAAAGTTACAAAATGAAAATTGAATGATTGCGACCATACAATTACTTGATTCACTTCTTTTTTTATATAAGCTATATCCAAAGAAAATATGAGTAAAAAATTGAATCCATGGCTACTTTTGTAATGTTTTCACCTCATGCATAATTATAGAACTCAAAACTTCTTATCATAATTTGAAATGAACCATTGATGGAAAGAGGATGTCTTCTACACATTCTTAGCTATGTTGAAGCCAAATTAGAACATTTCACATGAGATTATGTAGAGAATGATGAAGCCATATTGGAATACGTTCATGATTACAATGGGCTCCCATAAGCTTATTGAAACTAATACTCCATCCAAATGATTATTTTGGAGAAGAGGTTGACATCTTGTAAATAAAACTACACTATCAATATGTTTCTAGCCCATCCTTATTTCAAAGAAGGCCATTCATCTTCGATATGAGATATTATAAGTATTAATGTTGATATCCCAAAAAATTAGATGTTTAAAGTAAGGGTTGAATTGATGGACAAGGAATTAGGGGAGAGGGGCCCAAAGTAGGGATAACCAACTTTGCAGGTCCACATGGCAATCCATGTGGACCAAATTTTTTTTTTTATCCCACCACGTCAGCCTGCCACTTGTGCATTGGGCCCAATTTTGTTTTAAAAAAATCGAGCACCCTGCCACATGTCAAGCACCATTTTCACCAATGTGTCCAAAATGTGCCCATTTTTTCCTCCACCTGAAAGTGGAGCCCATCTTCCTCCTTAATCGACGAACACATCTATGTATAGTGGATTGAATGGTCGCGTGTCCATGATAGTCTCACCACCCTGAACCAACAGTTTAGAGGATTTAACGCTTGTCGCCTCCTTTGTTTCCTCCACTAACCAAATTTCCTTATGCATCCCTTCACATTTACTCAGACTGTCGAGTGCATTAATCAGAGATCAAGGTTCATTCAATGCTCCACAATCTCACATATCCCGCTCACTCTCATTCCTTGTGTTTGCAAACATTCTCGAATGTTAGTTTGGTTTTGCATCAAAACTAGTTCGGCTCACCATGCTTCATTGTTCTGATCTTCCTGTTTCTTCATTCGGATCTGCACTCTCGAGATCTCCCTTTCTCTTTCAGGTGAGGTTTCTAACCTCACTTAGCCTGTACCACTATCTTCGAATATGACTGTATTCTTCCATGCACTTATTTTTGCACAAATTTTCCTTCTGATATTTTTTCTTTGAGAAAGATTGCCTTAAATGAAGTGTGGGGAGGGTTTAACTGGTTTTATTTTTGTCTACACTCAACCATGCACTCAAAATATTGTGTTATTCATTGCACCTCTGCATTGGGATTTTCATATTTGCTTCCTTATACAAAATATGAAATGGGTTTGACTGGTTAAATGGTATTTCATTACTATCAGATTTGTTCGACGAAATATGGAAAGGGTTTGACTGGTTTTCAGCCATGCACTTGTATTTGTGTGTTCGACATTGCACAAAATTTAAATCTGCAATTTTCTTTTTTACATTTGTTTGTAATTCCAAAATAAAAAAATGGATACAATAGATTTTCTTATTACTAGGAAATACTCATAGGGTTTTAATGTTTATCATTTCGAGGGTTTATGCCATGCACTTGTATTCATGTCTTCCTCACTACATAAACTTTAACTTTGCAATTTGCTTATAATATTCTCATGTTATTCTAAAATATGAAAATGGTATGATTGGTTTTCATTTCGAAGATATTCTGACATGTTTATGTATTATTTTGTTCTTCCATGCACAATAGTTATGTTTGTGAAATTCTTTTTTCATTTGATTGTTACTACCAAACATGGAAAGGGTTTCATTGGTTAAAAATTACAAGGTTTTCTGCCATGCACTTGTATTCCTTTTTTTGAAAATGCACAATCTTTAACTCTGCAATTTGCCTTTAATATTTGTTTGTTATTCCCAATTATGAAAATGGATTCACTTGTTCTCATTTTGAAGTTATTCTACCATGCAATTATATTATTCTGTTATGATAGATGTATTTGTCTTTCCATACATATACTTGTTTTTATTTCGAAGATATTCTGCCATGCAATTATAATATATATATATATATATATATATATATATATATATATATATATATATATATATATATATATTAATATATTAATATTAATATATATATATATATATTAATATATTAATAATATATCTATATTATTATTAATATAGTAATATATTAATATTATATATATATATATATATATATATATATATATATATTAATATATTAATTTGTATATATTTGTAATTGTTTATGTGATTGTTAGTACGAAATTTATTTTTATATATTTATGTTCGACTCTCCATGATTCATTGTTCGTCTCTGAACTGAAGAAAGATCCCTTTGTCTTTCAGTTGAGGTTTGCTACCTCACTACACCTGTACCTTTTTCTTTCATTTTGACAATGTTTAGCCAACGTTTGTTCATGTCTCACTACAAAGATCTTCTCTAAGACATTTCAATTTAAATAATTAAATTGAACAAACTGTCATCATGCATATATTGAATAAAAACAAACTGTTCATGCACATTAAAGACAATTGCATTACAAACAGTTGATAAAAACTAAGCATTGAATTGAAAACTTTGAAGATGCATATTAAAGAAAAGAAAACTGTATATTTATATACGTGTATACATGTATATATATTCATGTATATGTATATATATATATATATAAGTGCATGGTTGAAAACCTTGTAATTTTCTATATAATAAGGTTGTTGTTTCAGGGAAGTGTTGCCTGTAAGTATTGGAGATAAGTGTGGAGAAAGAGGGATCTGATGTACCAAAGTGCATGGAATGATGTTGGATAAAACTAATGCACTAAGCCTAAATGAGTTGAACCAAACAAAAAATAGGAATTCAGATCGGGTTTTATATTCAGGGTAAAACATATGATTCTATTCATGTTTTTTATTTGGGTTCGACTCATTCAATCTAGTGTATTGCACAAGAGGGAATGTGTTGTTGAGCAAGCAATATATGTATATAATTACTGCCTTTCTCCACCCTTAATGACTAGTTTAGAGCAGTAATCGCTTGCCGCCTCCTTCATTACCTCCACTGGGTAACTTTCCTTACACATCCCTCCACACTTACTTAGACTGTCAAGTGCATAATTTAGAGATCAAGGTTCATTCAATGCTCCAAATTCTCTCATATCCCGCTCATTGTCATTCCTTTTGTTTGCAAACATTATGGAGTGTTCGTTTGGTTACACACCCATACATGTTTGGATCTCAATGACTCGTTGTTCAGCTCTGCACGCTTCATTTTTTGGCTCTGCACTCTTAAAAGGTCCCTTTCTCTTTCAGGTGAGCTTTTTTACCTCACTAGGCCTCTACCAGTGCCTATATATATTAAAACTAACATATACACACACACACACACACACACACACATATATATGTATGAATACATATATACATACATACATACATATATAACGTGTATCTATGTATCTATGTATCTATGTATTCATATATATTTATATATATGTATGTATATATAAATATACATACATATATATATACATGTTTGTATATATACATTCATACATACATACATGCATGCATACATACATACATGCATGCATACATACATATATATATATATATATATATGTCAATCTCTTGTATGATATGCATATATTTTCCATGAATCTATAAATATCTGGGGTTTCACAATGATGTTGTTCACATTGGGTTTTTCATTTAAGTTCTTTAAGCCATGGAATACAAATATGTTGTGTGTGATTTCAACGTTTGTCACAATAAACTATAACTCAATTTATGGGGTTTCAACTTACACTATTTATGAATGTCAAGACATCTGAGTTCATTTTCAGGGTTTTTTAATTTTCTATATGCACTGTCAATGTTTGTCACCCACCACCCTGTAACTTAGTATAGCAGTGTTTCAACTTGCACTATTTATGGATGTTAATGCGTTTCAGTTCCATAGATTGTGATTTTTACACCCTATCATGTTGGTATATATGTATAAATCATGTACAAATGTTCAATTGCATTCTTCAATTCGATTGTTCAATTGAATTTCTCAATTTGATTGATCAATTGGATTGTTCAATTGCATTTTTCTATTGGATTGTTCAAAAGGATTGTTCTATTCGATTGATCAATCAGAATGTTCAATTTCATTGTTTAATTGCATTGTTCAATTGGAATGTTCAATTGCAATGCTCAATTCAATTTTTTATTTCGATTGTTCAAATTGAATGTCATGTATATCATGTATATTCGTTAGGAGTTATTCGTTTCATTCTTTTAGACATGTTGGTATATTTGGCTAACACTTGTTGTAAATTTGTGTCTTGTTCAATCTTCTTTGATGGTGTGAAATTTCAATTCATTATTGGCTTGGTGCTGGTCAATTTCATTTCAAAGGTAAACACAAAAGGATAATATACATTTTTATTGTAAGTTAAACACTTTCCTTACTGCACTTTTCTTATTAATGACTATTTTCATTCATGTTTGTAGGATTCAGTTGGAGAAATTCACCATACCATTGTTCATCTCCAATTTATAGAGGTGAGATTTTTAACCTCACTAAAGCTACACCAATGTCTTGTAACGCCCCACCATAGGACCCTAGAGTACAAAACATCATCTACACATAGAAATGGTACAATTTTTTTTTTGAAAGTGAAAGCGTATTAAAGATTACAAGATGAACTTAACTCACATTTAACCTAAGTTCTCTAAGGTCCATGACTACACTACTAGGATCCCATAACCATTATGATAATAATTAAAATTCATAGCAATAAACCATTCCAATTAACATTATGAGCTATCCATGTCATGTCATTAATAATGAGTAATAAAATCCATCTAGCAACTAACATATTCAATAACCACCATCAAATTATTTATTATAAATGAGAGTCTGACATTAAATTTGCAAGAGAATATAACAAGAACAATAATCATCTCTATATGAACGTAAATTTAGATTATGCCAACTCAAACCACATTCTGACATCATGAAACACTAAGAAATTCCTTAAGATATGATGTCTTGGGTAGTGACTTCTCAAGATACCCAACCCTAAGAAGTCACTCCTCAAGACATCAAATATTGAGTACTTCTCGATTCCGACGATGCCATCAAGATTCACAATACATTTCTCAATCGATTCATACATATATCTCTACATGCTAATATCTGAAATAATGTCATTAATCATAACAAATCCTCCATAGATACCATCCAATTCAATTTCATTAGCTAAATCAATTACAATGGAAAGTTCTACAATAAATTACAATGTTACATAATTACATCATGACAAGTAATATCTCCTTGATCATATGTGACGAGAGTACATCAACAACGTAATACATGGTACAAGAGAGTAATGATACAGTATAGTTATATGGAATGCAATTCACAAGAACTGGGACAAGAGTAGAAATCTTCAAATTCAGGAGTAGTCACCATGAACGCGAACAAGAGACGGAACCCAATGGAGTACATGACACGTTCCACCCGGCCATGTGGAACCCTGAGGTCCACCCCCTGTGCTAGGAGATACCGAAAGTGTCCCACCACCAAAATGACAACAAGGTGACAAACCACTGTCTCAACAAGACTATAAGGATACCAACAACAAGTACAATAAAACACCACATGACCATGATACAGTATCCAGAGGCACACATATACATTATATGGAAATACAATCATGGGATAGTTAGGTTGTAGTAGAGGAGAGTGCCATCACATGGTCCTAGCATGGGTTGTCCTAACAGTATTTCTCTAGATGCCAACCCCATCTATGGTTGTCCTAACAGTTGCACATTCGACGTTGGCCCCATAGGGTAACACATGAGAGACTAATTATCCTTTCACGGGGACAAGGAAATTGGTCTTGCCGAACAGGCCTTCTCGACCCATCCTTAGCCTGAACGAGTGCTATAGGCATAGGTGAGGCATTCATTTATCTTAATAAAAATGAAATTCTACCCAACCCCCTAGTTAATTAATGAGGTTATCACTTGATTACAAAACTCCCATATGGATTATCCTAGATGCCACTTTATGCGTCGACCCCCATTGGAAGCCACTCCCCTTTCTACAACTAGAAACCCAAAAAAAAATGACAAGGCCCACTTGCATAGGCACACAACTAATTACAAGGAAACAAAGTGAGGTATAACCCCTCTCGCATTCAATTACAACCTCATTGGTGAATACACAGAGTAAGCTAATAACCATCAAATACTTCATTCAAAACAAGACAATCATCACCACATATAACAAAGAATACTATCAAAAAGACCATTTCCCTTAGCCTTTGGAAGACTCCTAGAATCCACTTTTAATGAGGACTTAACTACCCAACAAATCCCAAAATTTCATTCACTACTTTCTGACTTAACTCATCCAGTAACTTCATTTTAAGACTCACATAAGAATGCAAGTTTAATTAATGAGGTCTAACCTTCCATCTATATAGTTTACTATATCACAATTATTCTAACTCTAATTATTCTATGATATATCCATTCTTAAATCATATTAACTCAATAATGACAACATTATCAATTACAATAACTATGGTCACACATTTACAAGCGTGTATACATACATACATACATACATATAATATGCAAAGTAAAGCTCTAGTCCAATTGTAAAGTTTAGATTCTAATGATATAACTATCTCTAGAATTAAATATACAGACTTACCTATATATATATATAAGTGCATTAAATAGAATCAATTATCAATGAAATATAACTATGCTTTAATCAAATTGAATATCATACAACTATGCAATGTATTAAAAAATCGAATAACATTTATAGGGGAAATGAACTAAGTTGAATATCATTCTTACTTCTAATGTCATTTAAAGAAACCTACAACTATTGTTTGATTGGCCGATTTTTGCATGAGAGGTATAGTGAACTAAGGAAAAATTGAATGCTATTTATTAGACAATCTGTCTTAATGCAGAGAACTCTTCATGAACTAAACTTTAGGAATACTTGCACCCACTAGAGATTACCTTGAAGTCGGTTAGAGGGAACGAGGGTGAAGGAGAAGCTGTGCACTTTCTAGTCAATCAAAGTAGAGCAAATAAGTGGTGGATTCATCAATATTGGGAGTATAGAGACGAAACAAATTGGGAATGACAACCGATACACATAGATAAATGAATGCTCCCTTTCAAGTTTCGCTAGGCCTCAATAGGAAGACTAGCAGCCACGGTGCAGATGTAGGGGTATACCTATCAAAATATTCAAGCATAGATTCAAAGTCTGAACATGGAGGCAAGGACGATAGGATGAGAGCAATGTCAGAACCACAAGAAACACGAGGATAATAAAATTTTAGACCTGAAATTTCTATAGGAACAAGAAAGTTTGAGGAAAACAAAATTTGATTGAATCTTTTTACATAATCATTGCAATCTATTGCATTATAGGGAGCCCCTACAAAATCATAAATCGTTCAGTACTATCATAGAAAATCATGCAAAATCCAACACGTGACAAGGTTTAGCCTTAAGCAGGCATAAGGATGTGCTCTAGAGAAAGGTATTGATGATGCTAAATAAATAACCATGGACAAGGAAAACCCTCCTAGACGTGTTTTCTACAAATTGTAAGCTCAACATACATAAATATTTCAAATGATACAACGAAAATACCAAGTGAAATCTCCAAATCTACATAATCAACTCAAGCAAGGGGATCGAATGAAACATAATGTTTCCAGAGAGATTACATAAAAGAAGGGTTGGAAAAACTCACACAAGAATACAATGTCTACCAGGTATAAACGAAAAGAGTTTATTTCTAACCTCAAGAAATCATCTATTAAAACTTACAAAATATTTACAAAGATATCCCGAGCACTCTTTTAGAATACATCTATTAAATTTTATTTCAATATCTAATTCAATCAAAGACATAATTAAGAGACAGTGGAATCTATAAATTCATCCAACTGATTGAAGATTGATGTGGAACCCAATTCTGGCCTGCTACAACAACTCAACAACTTAGCTTTCAATCCTTTCTGAGATTCCATACACTGTAAAAATCCCCAATCTCCAAGTTTTCCAAACTTCCCAGAAAATTTTCAAGAACACCCAAGATTATTCATGACAGAGCTGCAAGATCAGTTTTTCAGAAAAATAACAAAAAAGCCCCTCTTTTAGTTAACTTCAACTGATTTATTAATTACCTCTCTCCTTTTCCCGTAACTGCATCCACCCTTTTCTTTAATTAATTTATCTTCTTTTAAATTTACCTCCATTACTCTCTCCACCTCCATTAAGTTATTATTTTATAATTTTCACCATGCTTTATAATTTGAGCATAGAAATTTAATTCAATTATTAAATATTTAATTTATTACTTTAATCTTTTCATCTTACATTGCGTGCACCGTAAAATAGTTAACATAATTATTTAAATAATTATTTCTCGAGTCACAAATTTTTATTTATTTAAATAAAAAATAACATTAACAACAATTTATTTATTAAAATTATAAACTATAATAATTCATTTGTATTAACTATCAAATGCCTTTTAAACAGAAATACTCTTCATTTAATGTAAAATCCATCAAAGCATCAATCAAGCAAAGAACTCAAATGAACTAAATACCCAACAGTACCTGACCACAAGGTGAAACAAAAGGCAAAGACGACGACAACAATTTGACAAACCAATTTGGACGGACCACATAAATAGGGAACGACAAACGGACACTCATCCTTGTCAAGGATGATGGCTCAACATGGGGAACCCGATGCTATCTCTGAATCAACAACCTCCATGGGTATGAGGCACGCTCAAACCTAAAAATTAGGTGGAGTTGATGCCTAGTACTTACAACCTACAACAAACCACATGGTCGAATGTGTATAAAGACAAACAATCAATCACATTGTGAAGGGAAAATCGCAGTGTCGCAGGGCACTCGCAAGTGAGTGATGCGACCCTGTTCCCCTTCACCAACATGACTCACAATAAAACGATATCCAATCATGATAGAAAATACATCCAATAAACACATAAAATTCATATCCATGATAACTCCCATGAACAAGTAAACTGATCTACTAAGAATAGTATAAGCATAAAGCAGTAGATATAACAGTGTCATCAAGCATTAACATAACTAAGCATAAAAGTATTACAATAATCCAGTGTCATCAAACAGTATCATAAAGTATAAATGCATCTGAGTAACTGTCCAAAGGAAAATAAATATGAGGGGCACTATACCCCCCCTAGAACCAGGCTTACTCTTGGAAGCCTGTAAACATATATGGGTACTCTCTCATCTTGGCAACATCTTCCCTTGTAGCAGAAGACTCATCGTTTAGATCCCACTGGACCCTAACTTGCTCAATGTCTCTCCCCTGAGGGTGTGTCGTCTGTGTTGAATGATACCCATAGGATCCAAAGCTAGCTGCCTATCCTCTACCTATAATGCAATCCAATCAAGGACATGAGGTATATGAGGATAATAGGGTCTAAGAACTAAAAAATGAAACACATCATGAATGCGTGAGAGATTGGGCGAAAAGCAAGATGATAAGCTACTGGACCAATCCTCTCCAACACCTCAAAAGGCCCAACAAAGCGTGGTGCGAGCTTAGAGCCTTTTCCATAGCGGATCAGACTCTTTCAGGGACGTACCCGCAAGAATACTCGGTCTCCAACTGAGAACTGATGGTCAACCCTATGAGCATCGACATATTTCTTTTGTCTATCTTGGACTACCACCAAATGCTCTCTAATGAAAAACAACTACTTCTCCATCTCCTGAAGCATCTCTGGACCAAGAAGAACCCTATCCTCTAACTGATCCCAACTCAACGGGGTCTGACAAGGATGACCATATAACGCCTGAAAAGGAGGCATTCCAATATAACTATGATAACTATTATTGTGTGCAAACTCCACCAAATGAAGGTAATCCTACCATCATGACTATTGATCCATGATGTACATCTGATTGACCCTCTCGGTCTGCCCATCCATATCTAGATGATAAGAATAACCGAAGTTCAACTGAGTCCCTAATGCATGCTGCAGGGACCTCCAAAGAGTTGAAGTAAACACTGGATCCCTATCTGAGATAATCCTACGAGGAACACCGTGCAACCTGACAATGTCCTCCATGAAAATTTTGGCCATTGATGATGCATTGTATGAGGATCAGACATGAAAGAAGTGTGCCACCTTCATTAACCTATCCACAGTGACCATAATGGCATCATACCGACGAGAAGAAGCAGGTAAACCAACAATAAAATCTTTTGAGATAATGTTCCATTTCCACTTCAAGACTAGATGAGGTTGCAAAAGACCTGCAGGATGCTGGTATTCTACCTTCACTCTCTGACATTCCATAAACCTAGACACAAAATCAATTATATCTCTCTTCATTCCAACCCAAAAGTATAGTTGTCGAAGGTCAGCGTGCATCTTTTTGACACCCGGATGAGGTAAATAAGGTGCCCGATGCACCTCAGACATGATCAAAGTACGAATATCTCCTGAGGAAGGTACATAAATATGACCCAAATGTCGTAACAAACCATATGATTCAAGGGAATATACTACAAACCTGCCCTCTAAAGCTCTGCCTGACTCGACCTCATACCTCACCTCCTGATACCAACTATCTGAAGGAAGTGCAGAAAGGATCCGGCTTCTCAAGTCCACACCAAGAGTCACTGCCGAAAGCTCATGTCTTTGTTGACTCAGAGAATCTGCCACCACATTTTCATTTCCCTGAATATACTTCACCTCAAACTCATATTCACAAAGGAATTCCATCCATCGTCTCTACCTGGCATTCAAATTAGGTTGCATGAAAATATATTGTAAACTATGATGATCACTATGTAGCTCAAACTGATGTCCCAAAAGAAAGTGCCTCCATCTCATCAAAGTATGAACCACAATGGCTAATTCCAGATCATGTGTAGGATAGTTCAGCTTGTGATCCTTGATTTTGTGAGACTCATAGGCAATCATGCAACCATCATGCATCAACATCGCTCCTAAACCCTCCAAGGAAGCATCTATACAAACCATAAAATCCCCAGTAAGATCAGGAACAACCAATATAGGTGTACATGTCAATCTCTCCTTAAGAGTCTAGAAAGCTTCTTGGCACTACTTTGACCAAGTAAATTTCTTCCCTTTCTTCTAAAGGGAAGTGATGAGGTGGGCTATCCTCAAAAAACCTTGCATAAAATGATGGTAGTAACCTGCCAAACCCATGAAACTATGAATCTCATCAACATTAGTGGGTGCAAGCTAATCCATGATAGCTTGGATCTTTGAAGGATCCACAAAATGCCCTCACCAGAGATAACATGACCTAGATAATTCACCTTCGTCTAGAAGAACTCAAACTTTGAAAAATTTGCATACAACTGGTTCTCTCTCAAATATTGTAACACCTACCTCAGATGCTCCTCATGATTCTCCATGGTCCTCGAATAGATCAAAATGTCATCTAGAAACACCAAGACAAACCTGTCAAGGTAGGTTGGAAAGACACCATTCATCAAACTTATGAACACTGATGGCACATTCGTTAAATTGAATAACACAACTATGAACTCGCAATGTCCGTAACAAGTATGAAATGTGGTCTTATGGATATGTGCCTCAAATATGCGTAACTGGTGATATCCCGACTTAAGATCAATCTTTGAAAATACCCTAGCACTCTTGATATGATCAAATAGATCATCAATCCTCGACAATGGATACCTATTCCTTACTGTCACCTTGTTCAACTGCCGATAATTAATGCATAATTGCAGGGACTAGTCCTTCTTCACAAAAATCACTAGTGCTCCCCAAGGAGAAACACTAGGATGAATAAATCCCTTTGCTAACAACTTCTCAAGCTATAACCAGAGCTTCTTAAGTTCTTGAGTGGTCATCCGATATGGAGCTCGTGAAATGGGTTTAGCTCTAGGTATAGGATCTATCTTAAAGTCGATGTCACACTTAGGTGGCATCCCTGGTATCTCACTAGCAAAGACATCTGCATACTGGCTAAGGATAGGATGACTATCAAGAGACACCTCCTCTCGATTCTCTCCTAACTCCGAATCATTAACTACCACTACAAACAATTGACAACCCTGTCTCATACACCTCCTCAACTGCATAGTTGAGATCATCCTCAAAGAAATAGGCCTCTGAACCCCAACTACCTCAACCTTACTTCTAGAGTCATCTATACATTACACCGACTGATGACGATAATTTATGACTTCTTTGTGAGCCTCTAGCCAATCCATGCCCAATAAAATATCGTAAGACCCAAGGGGTATGACACAAAGGTCTACTATGGTGCAAAGAGATCTAATCCTCAAACTAAAACCATGAATGAGAGACTTAGCTACAACCTTAGCACCAGAGGCCAACTCGACCTGTCGCCTATCGTCTTGCTTCACTGCCACAAGTCCACATCACGCTACTACAAAAGGAGAAATAAAGGAATCTGAAGCACCTGAATCAAAGAGAATAGAGACTCTACTACCCTATAACATGCTCGAAGTCTCAACCATTGTACATTGGTGCTCAAACTGGTAATTATCAACCATAGAAAAACTCTGTGTGATCTGCCTGAATCCTCTACAATCGGCTTTGAAGCCGCTGATCTCTGACTAAATCTAGATGTGCCCTTCTGCAGACACTGTCTAGCATTGTGACCCTGTTGGCCACAAGAGAAGCACCTTGAACCTCTACCAAAACCTCTACCACCTGGAGGTGCACTAGACTACTGAAAACTGCCTCTGCCAGCTACAAAATGTGAACCCTGAGCTGACTGATCAAGACGGTAATGCTGAGCTCTCTACCAACTCTAATTTTTCCTAGAATGAAATCTACCACCCTATCGAGACAGAGAGTTCTTATGTTTCGATTGAGAGTGTTGTTGTTGCTATTGACCACCCTTGGTGGCTGCATGGTGACTCCTAGAAGGACCTACTGACTAAGTCTGATTACCCCAAGAAATAAAACCTACTGGAGGTGCACTGCCAATCTAAACCCCCGTCTGACCACCTAAAGCCATAACCAAATTTTTCTCAACTATCTGGGCTTTCTCCACAACCATCTCCATATTTTTTGACTCAAATAATCAAACACCCCCACTTATATGCACATTCAATCCCTTAATAAAGTGTTGTACTAACATACCCTCATCATCACCTATGCCAGCATACTGCTTAAGCTCATAAAATATCCTCTCATATTTCTCAACTAGCATCTCCATCTACCTTAGGTCATGGAACTCATTTGCACGACCCTATCACTAATGATCAGACAAGAATCGAGCTCTGAATCTCTCTAAGAACATCTCCCATGAGATTGAATCTATATCCAATTTGAGCTTCTTCTCCTCCAAACGCCACCACGTGGAAGAAAAACCTCAAAGATGCAAGATAGTGCATGTAGCCTTGGTGTTGCTACCATATGGATGCATAGAAAAATACCTGATCAAATCAATTAACCATGTATCAGCCTCGAAACCACTACCAGTCCCATCAAACATAGGAGGACGATCTCTCAACAAATCTCTCATATGTCCAACTAAAATTGCCTCTTGCTCTGCAGTGACCTCCTTTCTCTTGGGGGACCTCTCCCTCTCTCTAACAATCAACTACTCACCCCGCGGTCTCAGACCAAGACAACCAACAATTTCATCAAGTAAGTGTCACAATTGTGTGCCCTCCAATCCCGATTGATCCGGATTTTGATCTCCACCTCTTTGATTATTTTGGGAACTCTATTGTTCCTCATGATCAAACTCATGGGAACTCTGAGGGGGAGAGTCTTGGCGATTAGCCCCACGACCACCACCATGAACTCTACCACGTCCTCGACCTCGACCCCTACCTCTAGGCATTATCCTACATAGACACCACAAAAGACAAGTTCAGGGTGTTAGACGACGTCAACAAGAGAAAAATGTAAACTTCAAAATCTATCAAACTAATACAACTTAATGGGATCATAATATACCTAGAGTACCCAGTGTTAGAATTTGGGCTCTAATACCATGAGTAACGCCTTGCCATAGGACCCTAGAGGACAAAACACCATCTACACATAGAAACGATACAATTTTTTTTGAAAGTGAAAGCATATTAAAGATTACAAGATGAACTTAACTCACATTTAACCTAAGTCCTATAAGGTATGTGACTACGCTACTAGGATCCCATAACCATTATGACAAGAATTAAAACTCATAGCAATAAACCATTCCAATTAACATTATGAGTTATTCATGTCATGCCATTAATAATGAGTAATAACAACCATCTAGAAACTAACATATTCAATAGCCATCATCATATTATTCATTATAAACGAGAGTTTAACATTAAATTTGCAAGAGAATATAACGAGAATGATAATAATCTCTATATGAACATAAATTTAGATTATTCCAACTCGAACCACATTCTGACATCATGAGACACTAAGAAATTCCTTAAGATAATATGTCCTGGGTAGTGACTTCTCAAGATACCCAATCCTAAGAAGTCACTCCTCAAGACATCAAATCTTGAGTACTTCTCAATTTTGACGATGCCCTCAAGATTCACAATACATTTCTCAATCGATTTAATACATATATCTCTACATGCTAATATCTGAAATAATATCATTAATCATAAAAAATCCTCCATAGATACCATCCAATTCAATTTCATTAGCTAAATAAATTACAATATAAAGTTCTACAATAAATTACAATGTTACATAATTACATTGTGACAAGTAATATCTCCTTGATCATATGTGATGAGAGTACATCAACAACATAATACATGATACAAGAGAGTAATGATACAGTACAACTACATGCAATGTAATTCACAAGAACTAGGACAAGACCAGAAATCTTCAAATCTAGGAGTAGTCACCACAAACATGAACAAGAGAGGGAACCCGATGGAGTACATGGCACGTTCCACTCGACCATGTGGAACACTAAGGTCCACCCCCATGCTAAGAGATAGCGAAAGGGTCCCACCACCAAAATGACAACAAGGTGATAAACCACTGACTCAACAAGACTATAAGGATACCAACAACAAGTACAATAAAACACCACACGACCGCGACACAGTATCCAAAGGCACTCATAAACATTATATGGAAATACAATTGTGGGATAGATAGGTTGTAGCAGAGGAGAGTGCCATCACATGGTCCTAGCATGGTTCATCCTAACAGTCTTTCTCTAGACATTGACCCCCATCTATGGTTGTCCTAACAGTCGCACATTCGACGTCGACCCCATAGGGTAACACATGCAGGACCAATTATCCTTTCATGGGACAAGAAAATTGGTCTTGCTAACTAGGCCTTCTCGACCCATACTTAGCCTGAACAAGTGCTAAAAGAATGGGTGAGGCATTCATTTATCTTAGTAAAAATGAAATTATATCCAACCCCCTAGTTAATTAATGAGGTTATCACTTGATTACAAAACTCCCATATGGGTTGTCCTAGATGCCACTTTGTGCGTCAGCCCTATTGGAAGCCACTTCCCTTTGTAAAACTAAAAACCCAAAATCAAATGACAAGGCCCACTTGCATAACCACACAACTAATTACAAGGCAACAAAGCAAGGTATAACCCTTCTTGCATTTAATTACAACCTCATTGGTGAATACAGAGAGTAAACTAATAACCATCAAATACTTCATTCAAAACAAGACAAGCATCACCACAGATAACAAAGAATACTATCAAAAAGACCATTTCCCTTAGCCTCTAGAAGACTCCTAGAATCCACTTTACATGAGGACTTAACCACCCAATAAATCCCAAAATTCCATTCACAACCCTCTGACTTAACTCATCCAGTAACTCCATTTTAAGATTCACGTAAATGCAAGTTTAATTAATGAAGTCTAACCTTCCATCTATATTGTTTACTATATCATAATTATTCTAACTCTAATTCTTCTATCATATATCCATTCTTAAATATTATTAACTCAATAATGACAACATTAACAATTATAAATAACTATGGTCACACATTTACAAGCATGTATACATACATACATATATATATAATATACAAAGTAAAGATCTAATCCAATTGCAAAGTGCAGATTCGAATGATATAACTATCTCTTGAATTAAATATACAGACTTACCTATGTATATACATACATATATATATACATACATATATATACATATATATATATATATATATACATATATATATATATATATATATATATATATATATATATATATATATATATATATATATATATATATATATATATATATATATATATATATATATATATATATATATATATATATATACATATATATATATATATATATATATATATATATATATATATATATACATATTATATATATATATATATATATATATATATATATATATATATATATATATATACATATATATATATATATATATATATATATATATATATATATATAAGTGCATTAAATATAATTGATTGTCAATGAAATATAACTATGCTTTAATCAAATCAAATATCATACAACTATGCACTATATAAAAAACTCAAATAACATTTACAGGGGAAATGAACTAAGTCGATTATCATTCTTACTTCTAATGTCATTTAAGGAACCTAAAACTATTGTTTGATTGGCCGATTTTTGCATGAGAGAGGTGAAGTGAGCTAAGGAAAAATTGAATGCTATTTATTAGACAATTTGTCTTAATGCAACGAACTCTCAATGAACTAAACTTTAGGAATACACATGTAGTTTGCACCCACTAGAGATCACCTTGAAGGTGGTTAGAGGGAACAAGGGTGAAGGAGAAGTTGTGCACTTTCCAGTCAATCAAAGCAAAGAAAATAAGCGGTGGATTCATTGGGAGTATAGAGGCAGAACAAACTGGGAATGACAATCGATACACACATAGATAAAGGAATGTTCCCTTTCAAATTTTCCCATGCCTTAATAGGAAGACTGGCAACCACAGTGTAGATGATAGGGGTATACCTGTCAGAATATTCAAGCATAGATTCAAAGTCTGAACATGGAGGCAAGGATGATAGGATAGAGCAATGATAGAACCACAAGAAACACAAGGATTATATAATTTTAGACATGGAATTTATATAGGAAAAAAGAAAGTTTAAGGAAATTAAAATGCGATTGAATCTTTTCACATAATCATTGAAATCTATTGCGTTATGGGGAGCCCCTATAGAAGCATAAATCATTCAGTACTCTCATAGCGAATCATGTAGAAGCCAACATGTGACAAGGTTTGGCCTTAAGCGGGCATAAGGATGTGCTCTAGAGAAAGGTATTGACGATGCTAAATAAATAACCATGGAAAAGGAAAACCCTCCCGGACATGTTTTGTACATATTGTAAGCTCAACATACATAAATATTTCAAATGATACAACAGAAATACCAGGTGAAATCTCCAAATCTACATAATCGACTCCAACAGGGAGATCGAATGAAACACAATGTTTCCAAAGAGATTACATAAAAGAAGGGTTGGAAAAACTCACACAAGAATACAATCTCTATTAGGTATAAATGAAAAGAGTGTATTTCTAACCTTAGGAAATCATCTATTAAAACTTACAAAATATGCACAAACAAAAGCTTTGCAAAGATATCCCGAGCACTCTTCTAGAATACATCTATTAAATTTTATTTCAATATCTAATTCAATCAAAGATGTAATTAAGAGACATGGAATTGGGATAAATTCCTCTAGTTGATTGAAGATTGATGCGGAACCCAATTCTAACCTGCTACAACAACTTAGCTTTCAATCCTTTCCAAGATTCCACACACTGTAAAAATCCCTAATCTCCAAATTTTCCAAACTTCCCATAAAATATTCAAGAACACCCAAGATTATTCACGACAGAGCTCCAAGATTAGTTTTTTCAGAAAAATAACAAAAAATCCCCTCTTTTAGTTAACTTCAACTGATTTATTAATGACCTCTCTCCTTTTTCCGTAACTGCATCCACCCTTTTCTTTAATTAATTTATCTTCTTTTAAATTTACCTCCATTACTCTCTCCACCTCCATTAAGTTATTATTTTATAATTTTCACCATGCTTTATAAATTACGCATAAAAATTTAATTCAATTATCAAATATTTAATTTATTACTTTAATATTTTCATCTTACATTGCGTGCACTGTAAAATAGTTAACATAATTATTTAAATAATTCTTTATCGAGTCACAAATTTTAATTTATTTAAATAAAAAATAACATTAACAACAATTTATTTATTAAAATTATAAACTATAATAATTCATTTGTATTAACTATCAGATACCTTTTAAACCACAATACTCTTCATTTAATGTAAAATCCATCAAAGCATCAATCAAGCAAAGAACTCAAATGAACTGAATACCCAACGGTACCTGAACATAAGGCGAAATGAAGGGCAAAGATGACAACGACGACGACAAACCAATTCAGATGGATCACATAAACAGGGAATGACAAATAGACACTCATCCTTGTTAAGGATGATGGCTCAACATGGGGAACCCAATGCTATCTTCAAATCAACAACCTCCATTGGGTATGAGGTACGCTCAAACTTGGCAATTCAGGTGGAGTTGATGCTTGGCACTTGCAACGTGCAACAAACCACATAGTCAAAAGTGTATAAAGACAAATAATCAATCATACGGTGAAGGGAAAATCACATTTTCTCAGGGCACTCGCAAGTGAGTGATGCTACCCTATTCCCCTTCACCAACACAACAACTCACAATAAACCGACATCCAATCATGATGGAACATACATCCAATAAACACATAAAATTCAATCCATGATAACTCCCATGAACAATCAAATTGATCTACTAAGCACAGTATAAGCATAAAGCAACAAATAGAATTGAGTTGCATTCATCATTAAATGGTACATAATTAATTTCAAAATCTTCTACTAAGTATTCATTGTTGTACAAATCTGATTACTTTTGAATTTCCAGTATTATTATGCAAATGTTTGTAACAAAAAACTCATAAATTTGCATAAGAAATGTTGTTTTATTCATATTGTAAAAGCAAAGTCCCACACAAGCAGTGGGATTAGCCTGATTTGATTACTTAATCAAATATTGAATACAAGAAAGAAATGTATATCACACAACTGAAGATAATATAAGAACAAGGAGAGAAGGTGATTATTCTTTGCCTGGAATGACGAATCATTGTCATAGTTGTGTTGATCTTGGTTTAGCTCCAGCACTAGGTCTAACTCCAGCTCCAAGGTTTACCTACAAGATTGTTGAAAGGTGGTGTTAGAGCAATGAAAAATCACATTCTACCTTATCCCTACATTACCAACAAAAATTTAATCTGCATTGTAACGCCCCATCATGGAACCCGAAAAACGTTATGTTATTCACATAGAACAACTGAATAATTTTTTTTAAACAGATAACATGTGACAAGAACAATCATAACCGTTTTAGGGTTCCACAACTACACTACTAAGTAACAACATCATAACTCTACATAACCATAAATAAATAAACTCATGAAATACTCAATCGAGATTATATCAAATCTCAGAATAAAACAATATATAAACAAGGCATTTTTAACATTTTAATTTAATCACTTAATAAACTAAAAATAGCTTTTCTAATTTAATTATTTCATTAAATCAATAAAGCAACATTACTATTTTAAATAAAACATTAAAATAATCTAAATTAATATTATAAATACATTATAAACTTGACATTAACAAATGACTGCAAGCACGCGACGAATAGGTGACAAGACAAAAAGGGTGACGCCAAATACTCATTCTTTTCAAAATGAAGGGTAAGGACAAAGGACAAGTCTATCTCCCTTTGATAATTCCATTGGGTCATGGCACGCTCAGACCTGACAAGTAGGTGGAGTCGATGCCTGTACCTGAAAGTTGCATAACACTGCATGATTAATCCAACATGTATAAATATGCAAACACATCGTGAAGAAGAATCATGATATAGTAGGGCACTCACTGATGAGTACTGCTAAATCATCTTCTTCATCGACTGACGTAAACATCTAACTAATCATAACATCATCATGTGTAAAACATAACAACATAGATAATCATCATAAATGTCATCTCATGAAAGTAAACATCGCATCAAATAATATAGTGTATCATCAAATGAGTTTCACAACCAGTCATGTAAATCATGACATAAAACATTGAA
This sequence comes from Sequoiadendron giganteum, assembly GCA_007115665.2. Lineage (NCBI taxonomy): Eukaryota > Viridiplantae > Streptophyta > Pinopsida > Cupressales > Cupressaceae > Sequoiadendron > Sequoiadendron giganteum. The sequence goes on from CM021108.1 coordinate 348,518,457, forward strand.
ACAACATAATATCAAAGGTCTAAGTTCTAACTGCTAACTCCACAAAACAACTAAAATAAAAGTGTCATCCGGAGGGACACTACATGCATCCTATCAGGCATTCATCAGATGATTAAGTCATCAATCATCAGGTGAAATCACTGAATCACTATTTTTTCTAATTCGTTTGCTTCATTTGTAGATACAAGAAAAGTAATGTTGCTGATCATCAGATTAAAACATGAGTGGTGGAAAATTTGGCTCTCACAAGGGTTGAGCCCAACTCATTAAAATGTTTTATGCAGAGTGAACATCATGAGATCAATATTGTGTTCTAGAAAACAACCTCATATGAAAGAAATAATTACATCATTATAATATATGCAAGCCTATTTTGTATATTCACGTGCATATAGGATTACATTGCAAAACAAAAGAGAATAAATCATTTACTTTTGTGAACCAATAAACAAGTTCAATTGGAGGTTGCAATACTTAGTCATCAAGAGCAGAGATAAATGCATTGCTTGCAGATTCAAAGGGACAATTTGATCATTTGCAGAATCTTTGTCAAATATCAAATATATAGAGATGGAAAGCAACCATGAAATAATTTCAGAAGAGGATATTATTTATTCACAAAGGCAATATCCGTCAGTTTCAGCATGATAGTTCAAAAGAATCATGATTCATGATCAACTCATAGTAAATCTGAAACATAATGCCTTAGCAAAGAACAAAAAAATTATTTCATCATGAGTAGCATTACTTCATAGTGCCAATGTTTTCAAAAGAAAATGATTCAAACAAGTAATGGATCTACCTAGGATGTGATGCTTTACATTTTCAAATGATCAATCATCAAAGGCATCTAATTCATTTCAAAGACCTTGACAAATATGCAGTGCTAAAAGAGAAAGTAATAATAAGCAAGGAGAAGATATAGAGACACAGAGGTATTGAGATTTCCTTAAGCCATGCATTCATAAAATGAAGGTGATCTTTGAGAGTTTGATGTACTTTCATGCTTAGGGAATTTGCAAGGGGAGGATTCTAATTTTTAATGATAAGCTTTGTACAAGTATATGTTTTACAAATCTGAAGAAACCTAGAGTATATATATTTGCAAAAATAAACTTTCATACTTATATATGGAGTTAACCCAGAAAGCCTCGAGCTAGGGTTTTGTAGTAAAATGAAATCATTTTTTTTTACATAAATCTGGAAATGAAAATCGAACACAGAAGGACTCATAACCTATAGAGGAAGATTGAGTCAAATATGCCTTGGAATACCTCGTCATTTTCATAATTTTTGAAGAGCTAAAGAACAGAAAGGTTGCGGCCTGAATCTACAGAGGGTTTGTGTTTTTTGTAGGAGAAAGGTTCAAATCCTTGGCAATTTATAAGCAAAATCCTTAGTAGTACATATTTCTAATGGCGGCCTAAAGTTTTTTATCTTTTTGAAGATTATAAACATAGTGTAAGGAAAGTTTGAGTTATTTAAAAATCCTCTAGAAGAAGTAATGCAAAGCAACACATGGCCGCGACCATTCTGTTGTTCTTTATACAAAAGATGCTTGGAAATGCATTGAAAAACAAAATATTTCACTACTTTTTGTACAACATAATTCGATACCATATGTGCATTCACTGGAAATGATTAAAAGCATTTTTTTTGCACGAATAGATCTTACCCAACCATCTCTTTCTTTGAGTCTTCAAAAGGCACGAAATTTCCAACTCAGAAATTAAATCCATGGTGGTAAGGAGAGAAATCAACAAAGGAAAAAATTTCACAGAGAAAATCACCAGATGTTTGCTTTGGCCGTGACTAAAAAGCTTTCAAAAGATTTTGATATGGAGAAAAACTTCCAGATTCAACAGAAATCAAACTTACCTCTCACAAACTTCAAGAATTTGCAAGAAAATGGTGTGGAAAGCAAATATTTCTAGCACAAAAGGCTCGAGCTAGGGTTCCTCATGGCGGTGCTTCTCAAGAAGTTTTCAAAAAGTAGCAAATGAAATGAATGTCTTACATCCAATTTAGGGTTAGATAACCCTAGGGCTTGATGGAGAAAGGCAATTTTTTCCTTAGGTTTAAAAAAAAAAAAATCTTTATTCATATTTGCTAAAATCGTGGCATCTCCTATGCCTTAGGTTTTATTTTGTTAAGTCTTTTAAATATCTTATAAGACTTAGTCATTTAAGTCTTTTCCATTTGATTTTATCTTTCCTTTATTTTTGCATTTAAATTTTTATTTTTTTGTAAAACTTTATTAAAATGATAATATAAATCATTTTAATAAAAGTTACTTATAGAAATGCAAAATAGAGATGGCAAATACATATTCGAGATAAGACTTTATTTATTTATTTTTGCATTTGATTCAAAAATGTAAATCTTTATTTAAGTGATGAAATATAAATCACTTCAAATAAAAGATATTTAAAATGCAAAAGTAAAAGTGTCATTAAATGTTGATGGGAGATTGTCAAAAAGAGTTATTTTGGAACTTTAAAGCTTTGCATGGATTATGGAAAAGATTGAGAAAATTGTGCCAGCATGTGGAGCAAAATCAGGGATTTTGGAGCACTTAATTGTGAGTTCTACTTCAATTAAGAGTTTTGATTGTTTGGATTTCAATTAAGGAGAAAAACGAGGCACATGACACCTTGTTCCATGCAGTTACAACCCTATTTTGGAGGGGACTTCAGTTGCACACGACCCATGAGATTTTTTTGATATATAGAACTCTTTATGCATTTTTGGAGGAGTTTTCAACAATTACATGCCATATTTGAAGGAGAGGATGGACAACACGTCATGTTTTGGAGCCAAGATTCAAATTTTGAATTTTTGGAGACTTTTCTATAAGTATTTCTCTTCTTTCATTATTTTCTCAAGTTTTGGGTTTGGAGACTACTGAGGTAGATTATTCATCCTTTGTAACTCTTTTCTCATGAGATTTCAGATATTTTGTAATGCATTTGTCTCCTGATTTTTAAAAGAAGAAGCTTGTTTCCTCCTCAATTTTCTTTTGCTTCAGTATTGATTAGTGAATGATTTGATTAAAATATTGTGTTCTCCTTTATTTTATTAGAATTCCTTCAATATTGGATGCAAAAGGTAGCATGTTATAGTGCAGGTCTTTGGATGTGTTTGTCTTTTTGTTGCATCAAAATTGTGAAAACATACTTCTTTTCCTGCTTATGAGCATCAAAAAACTAAAAACTTTCATTAGAATCACTTTTGCAAACATGTGCAACTGAGTTGTGAGATACTATAGTTCCTTAGATTGACCGGATTTGTGAGTTTCAAAAGCATTATTAGGTTTATTCATTTGGTGTATCACCCATTAGTGTTAGGTTTATTTTTCCAAGCATTATCTTTCTTCCCCTTTTCCTTTGTTTAAAAAATCAATGTTCACAAGAAATATCTAAAGGGAGCCAACCCATAATCTAGAGGTCTATCCTCATTATAGGATACCCACAGCCTAAGAGTAGTCCCATGTTGCATGAGATTTTAGGAGTTTTTCAACTTTGCATCTGGTGCAAATCCTCGTGTAAACTATTTTTGGCATGCCCGGTGGGACCTTGAACTGATTCATCAGTTCAAAAAGAACTTCATTTTACTATTGTTATGGTGTGAGCAATAGTATTTCAGCCTTCGGAGGCAAGATCTACATACACCTGGCGACTCCGAGCTCAAATCAACTGGTTTCAACAATCTAAGTGTTGGTATGTTCTAAATAAATCTGTCAATTATGACTTCCAACAATTTGAATGAATAGAAATGTCAAGCTTTCATGAAAATTCATGCTTTCACCCTTCATATCATGAGAATGCACCTTATCAACCTTATTTAAGCTACCATGATTCTGGTTTTAATCCAAACCCTTCTATAGCAAGTAACCAACATGCACATCATGCTTACCACCCACCCACCCAGTCCCAAGAAGGTTATTTCACTCCAAATCAACATGCTCTACAACTTATTGAGATAAAAGGAATATTGCATGAATATACTGAGTGGATGGATCAACAACAAGATGAGTGGGCTTATCAAGACTATCTCCATGAGCAAGAAGAGTTGGATCTTCAAGCCCAACTTCATAGGTAGGAATTGGAGGCACAAGAAAGGCAGTTTGCGAGTCTTTTTGCAAGGGAGTTAATTGCATAGAAAGAAAGATATGAGCAAAATCTCGCAAAGTTAGAAGCACAATTAATTTCTCCTCCTTCATTGGAAGAATTTGTATTTCTGCAACAAGTTCATGCACCTAATTCCTTTTCAAACCCATTCTTTGGTAAACATTTTTCTTTGTTCAACACCATGTGCTTCATCCAAAATGAGCCCATTCATGAGTAGGTTCAGCTTGCAATCCCTCAAGAGAAACCTCTTGCAAAACCTATTTTCCTTCCAATAGCCCAAGAATTTCCACAAGCTATTATAGTGGGGCCTATTATATCTCACGAGAGTTGTTATACTGAACATAACAAGCTGGAGCAACAAGTTATAGAGCAAGAAATTGGTGATCAACATGAGGTTTTTCCTGATTTGTTAAATGAACTTCCACTTTTCTTTGAAGAGGAGGTTGTTGTACAATGTTCGATGCCAAAAAATTAGTTGGAACAACAAAACGAAGATATAGAGGAAGTTAATGTTAAAGGTGCTAATGATAAATTTTTCAATTTCCTATCTGATGAACTCCCTTATTTTTATGAGAAAAATGAAGGAAAGAATGATGATGCTTATGAGAAAGAAGTTATTGTTCAAATTGAGCAAGTTCCCAAATCAGAGCTAATAATTCAAGGAGATTCATCAAATATAGAGAGGAGCTGAAATTACGTCAAAATTAGTACTATTTTGCTGAAAAGTGAAGAAGATGCCTTTTGGGATGATTTGGAAGGTTTTTGTTCAACCTTGGATGTTAAGTCATCATCTGTTGAAGTGGAAGTTCATAATCAGTAGAATAGGTTGAAGAAGCAGTTCATCAGCTGGAAACCAACAAAGAGAGTTCAGGTTTCATTCACACAAAAGGGTGTCCTATAAGGCATCTAGCCAAAATGGAGGCCAACATGAATATTCCCATCTTGCTTGCACCTAAGCATGGAGGTGTAGCTGAGAAAAAGTAGAATCAAGCCATCTTCCCACCTTAGGACATCAATGTTAATATTACATATGATGAGGTTAGTGAGCTTGTGTATGTTCTTCAAGAGTTTCTACAACTCTTTACTAAATTTCTACATGTGTTTCATTTATTTCTAGTTATCCTCAAGCATGGAAAGCATTTTAAGTTCTATAGAAAAGGAAGCTACTTCACTCAACCAATAAATGGTTTTGTTTGAGTTGGTAGTTTCTTGGTTAGTATAGGGTAGGTTTAAATGCATTCTTCATTTCCCCTAAGTGTTGTTTTGCACAAGTTAGCTAGTTTACTTTGAGTTTTATTAGGGGGAAAATAAGGAGTGCTTTTCCATTACCAATTATAGTTCAATCAAATAGACATTTAATATTGATAACATGGAATTAAGACTTCAATGTCATCAACAAAAAATGTATACTCAATGGAACTATAATCAGTTGGAGCAAAGTTACAGATAGTTACAACAATATGAATGAGATCTGCACTAAGTTTTAGAGTCAAAAAGAGGTAAAAAATGGACTCCATCCCAATGGATAAGTAATGCAACTGGCCTAATTTGTTTAGCAGGCAAACACCCCTAAGAGGTCACCAAATTGTTGCCTATTTTTAGCTACAACTCAAAATAGGTAGAAATGAGTTGCATTCATCATTAAAAGGTACACAATTAATTTCAAAATCTTTTGCTAAGTATTCATTGCTATACAAATCTGATTACTTTTGAATTTACAGTATTATTATGCAAATGTTTGTAACAGAAAAACTCATAAAGTTGCATAAGAAATGCTATTTTATTCATATTGTAAAAACAAAGTCCCACACAAGATGTGGGAGTAGCCTGATTTGATTACTTAATCAAATATTGAATACAAGAAAAAAAAATGTATATCACACAACTGAAGATAATATAAGAATAGGGAGAGAAGGTGATTCGTCATTGCCTGGAATGACAAATCATTGTCACAGTTGTGTTGATCTTGGTTCAACTCCAGCACTAGGTCCAACTCTAGCTCCAAGGTTTACTTGCAATATTGTTGAAAGGTGGTGTTAGAGAGATGAAAACTCACATTCTACCTTATCCCTACATTACCAAAAAAAATGTAATTTGCATCCTATCAGGCATTCATTAGATGATTAAGTCATCAAAAAGAAAATCATCAGGGGAAATCACTGAATTCACTATTTTTTCTAATTCGTTTGCTTCATGTGTAGATACATGAAAAGTAATGTTGTTGATCATCAAATTATAACGTGAGTGGTGGAAAATGTGGCTCCCACAAGGGTTGAGCCCAACTCATTAAAATGTTTTATGCAGAGTGAACATCATGAGATCAATATTGTGTTCTAGAAAACAACCTCATATGAAAGAAATAATTGCATCATTATAATATATGCAAGCCTATTTTGTATATTCAAGTGCATATAGGATTACATTTCAAAACAAAATAGAACAAACCATTTACGTTCGTGAACCAATAAACAAGTTCAAATGGAGGTTGCAATACTTAGTCATCAAGAGCAGAGATAAATGCATTGCTTGCAAATTCAAAGGGACAATTTTATCATTTGCAGAATCTTTGTCAAATATCAAATATATAAAGATGGAAAGCAACCATGAAAGAATTTCAGAAGAGGATATTATTTATTCACAAAGGCAATATCCATCAGTTTCAGTAGGACAGTTCAGAAGAATCATGATTCAGGATCACCTCAAAGTAAATCTGAAACAAAATGCCTTAGCAAAGAATAAAAAAATTGTTTCATCATGAGTAGCAGTACTTCATAGTGTCAATGTTTTCAAAAGAAAATGATTCAAACAAGTAATGAAGTTTCCTAGGATGTGATGCTTTACATTTTCAAATGATCAATTATCAAAGGCATCCAATTCATTTCAAAGACCTTGACAAATATGTAGTGCTAAAAGAGAAAGTAATAATAAGCAAGGAGAAGATATAGAGACACAGAGGTATTGAGATTTCCTTAAGCAATGCATTGTTAAAATGAAGGTGATCTCTGAGAGTTTGATGTACTTCCATGCTTAGGGAATTTGCAAGGTGAGGATGCTGATTTTTAATGATAAGTTTTGTACAAGTATATGTTTTAAAAATATGAAGAAACCCAAAGTAAATGTATTTGCAAAAATAAAATTTCATACTTATATATGGAGTTAACCCATAAAGCCCTCGAGCTAGGGTTTTGTAGTAAAATGAAATCATTTTTTTTACATAAATTTGGAAATGAAAATCGAACCCAAAAGGAGTCATAACCTATAGAGGAAGATTGAGTCAAATGTGCCCTGGAATACCTCGACATTTTGATAATTTCTAAAGAGCTAAAGAAAAAAAAGGCCACAGAATGAATCTACAAAGGGTCTGTGTTTTTTGCAAGAGAAAGGTTTGAATCCTTGGCAAGTTATAAGAAAAACTCTTAGTAGTACATATTTCTAATGGCGGCCTGAAGTTTTTTATCTTTTATGAAGATTCTGAACATAGTGTAATGAAAGTTCGAGTTATTTAAAAATCCTCTGGAAGAAGTAATGCAAAGCAACACATGGCCAGGATCATTCTACTATTCTTTATATAGAAGATGCTTGGAAATGCATTGAAAAACAAAATATTCTCACCACTTTTTGTACAAAAAAGTTTGATACCATATGTGCATTCACTGAAATGATTAAAAGCATTTTTTTTGCACAAATAGATCTTATCCAGTCGTCTCTTGTTTTGAGTCTTCAAAAGGCATGAAAGTTCCAACTCAAAGAAATTAAATCCATGGTGGTAAGGAGACAAATCAACAAAGAAAAAAATTTCATAGAGAAAATCATCAGATGTTTGCTTTGGCTGTGACTAAAAAGCATTCAAAAGCTTTTGATATGGAGAAAAACTTCTAGATTCAATAGAAATCAAACTTACCTCTCACAAAATTCAAGAATCTGCAAGAAAATGGCATGGAAAGAAAAGATTTCCAGCACAGAAGGCTCGACCTAGGGTTCCTCATGACGGGGCTTCTCAGGAAGTTCCCAGAAAGTAGCAAATGAAATGAATGTCTTACATCCAATTTAGGGTTAGATAACCCTAGGGCTCGATGGAGAAAGGCAATTTTTTCCTTAGGTTTTAAAAAAAAGAAAGATTTATTCATGTTTGCTAAAACCGTGGCATCTCCCATGCCTTAGGTTTTGTTTGGTTAAGTCTTTTAAAATATCCCATAAGACTTAGTCATTTAAGTCTTTTCCATTTGATTTTATCTTTCCTTTATTTTTGCATTTAATTTTTTTTTTGTAAAACTTTATTAAAATGATAATATAAATCATTTTAATAAAAGTTACTTATAGAAATGCAAAATAGAGATGGAAAATACATATTTGAGATAAGACTTTATTTATTTATTTTTGCATTTGATTCAAAAATGTAAATCTTTATTTAAGTGATAAAATATAAATCACTTCAAATAAAATATATTTAAAATGCAAAAGTAAAAGTGTCATTAAATGCTGATGGGAGATTGTCAAAAAGAGTTATTTTGGAACTTTAAAGCTTTGCATGGATTGTGGAAAATATTGAGAAAATTGTGTTAGCGTGTGGAGAGAAATCAGGGATTTTGGAGCACTTAATTGTGAGTTCTATTTCAATTAAGATTTTTGATTGTTTGGATTTCAATCAAGAGAAAAATGAGGCACATGACACCTTGTTCCATGTAGTTACAACCCTATTTTGAAGGGGACTTCAGTTGCATATGACCCATGAGGTTGTTTTGATATACATAACTCTCTATGCATTTTTGGAGGAGTTCTCAACAGTTACATGTCATATTTGAAGGAGAGGATGGACAAAACATCATGTTTTGGAGCCAAGATTCAAATTTTGAATTTTTGGAGACTTTTCTATAAGTATTTCTCTTCTTTCATTATTTTCTTGATTTCTGGGTTTGGAGACTATTGAGGCAAATTATTCATCCTTTGTAACTCATTTCTCATGAGATTTCAGATATTTTGTAATGCATTTGTCTCCTGATTTTCAATATAAGAAGCTTGTTTCCTCAATTTTCTTTTGCTTCAGTATTGATTAGTGAATGATTTGATTAAAATACCATGTTCTCCTTTATTTTATCAGAATTCCTTCAATATTGGATGCAAAAGGTAGCATGTTATAATGCAAGTTTGTGGATGTGTTTGTCTTTTTGTTGCATCATAATTGTGAAAAAATACTTGTTTTCCTTCTTATGAGCATCAAAAAACTAAAACCTTTCATTAGAATCACTTTTGCAAACATGTCCAACTAAGTTGTGAGATACTATAGTTCCTTAGATTGACCGGATTTGTGAGTTTCAAAAACATTATCAAGTTTATTCATTTGGTGTATCACCCATTAGTGTTAAGTTTATTTTTCCAAGCATTATCTTTCTTCCCCTTTTCCTCTGTTTAGAAAATCAGTACTCATAAGAAATATCCAAAGGGAGCCAACCCATAATCTAGAGGTCTACCCTCATTATAGGATACCCACAGCTTGAGAGTAGTCCCATGTTGCATGAGATTTTAGGAGTTTTTCAACTTTGCATCTAGTGCAAATCCTTGTGTCAACACTAACATCCAAAGGCTATAGTGCGTGAGAAGTATGAGCAGACAGTGTAAGGAGGTCAATGCCTAACCTCCTTGCCTCCTAGATAGTTGACAATGCAACGTGACTTCCATGGCCGTTAAAAATCAGCAGGTGCCTTTTAGTAGGTGACACACTCTTAGGAACCGACACACATAAATTTTCCATCCAGTCAAAGAAAATCTCCTTCGTCATCCAAGCATGTGCTTGGGTTGCCATGGTTGTGTATGGTTCATAGTTCACAATGTAAATCTCTATCTCTGTATTGCCCTTGAACAAATAGAAACCAAGTATGGTTTGGCCAGCTGCATTAACATAACATAGAATTGTTATCCATTCTCTTCTTTTTGGAATGATGTAGGAGACATTCCTGCTGCCTCATCATGCCAAGACCCTCATAGTTCCATTTCTGCTAGCTTGAATGCACGTTTCATCACAATTCCAAATTATGTCAGGACCGTATGGGGTACTTTCATATGCTGTTGTGAATGTTATAAAAAATTCATGTACTATTTTGGGTCTAAGGTTTACTACCTTGTCTTTGTCAAGATCTTCAGCTGTGTGTAAGGTCAATTCTGGATGGTGCCTCTTGAATCCAGTCCACCATGATTTTCCAAGCAACCCCTCCATGAAAGGGTTGGGTCTAGTCTGGCATATTTGAGCAACCTCTTGCTTGAGATTCATAATCTAAAGCCCGTAGCCAATATCTACCATATTTGTGCACCACTTCACAATCTGACCCTCCTCCTCTTTTGTCAAGACTATTGGTGGACCCTTCTTTGAAGTAGTGCTTAGGCCACCTAACCAATTGCTAAGTGTTGTAGCTTGGATTTTCCACTTCTTCACAACAACTCTCGTCGACATCCCATTTGTTTCAACATCCTCCCATGCTTTTTCCATGTCTTATGATGACCATTCCATTTCCTTTGATGCTCTTGCCCACCTGATTGGTGGTGCAACAACCTCCGAGACAACCTCAACATGTTTAGGATTCACGTTTACTTTTGCAACCGGTTGTTGCACATTGGGGATTGTTATAGTGTCTTTTTGTGTATGAGATGATGTCTTTGCAGTATTCGTTTCTGGTTTCAACCTCAGTTTACCTTTAGATTGCACTTGCAAATGTTAAAAAAGATGTTTGGAGCAATTAAAAAATAAATAAATTGAACATTATTGAAGTCACAGTGATGTATGAACAGTTTGCATTTATTTAATATGCATCTTGACATTTTGCAATTCAATGCTCTGGTTTGTATGAACAATTTGTAATGTAATTATCGACAGTTTGTAATGCAATTGTCTTTATTGTTCATGAACTATTTGTTTTTATTGTCTTTATTTTGCTTGGTTTTTATGAACAAATTGTAATGCAATTGGCTTTATTGTGCATGTTGACAGTTTGTTCAATTTTATTATTTGAATTGAAATGACTTAGAGCAGCTCTGTTTAGTGAGATGTAAACAAACATTGGCTAAACATTTTCAAAATGAAATACAATGGTACAGGCGTAGTGAGGTAGAAAACCTCAAATGAAAGAGAAAGGGAGATTTCTTTAGTGCAGAGCCGAACAATGAAACATGGAGAGCCAAACATAAATATATAAATCAAATTTTGTAGTAACAATCACATAAACAATTACATATATACATATACAAATATATATATGTATGGAAATATGTCTATGCATTATTCTGTTCTTCCATGCACAATATATATATATGTATGTATGTATGTATGTAAATGTATGGAAATATATAAAGGCAAATATGTCTATGTATTATTCTGTTTTTCCATGCACAATATATATATATATATATATATATATATATATATATATATATATATATATATATATATATATATATATATATATATATATATATATATATAGAAAAATACATATATAGGAACAAAATAATATAATTGCATGGCAGAATATATTCAAAATGAAAACAAGTGAATCCATTTTCATATTTGGGAATAACAAACAAATATTAAAGGTAAATTGTAGAGTTAGTTTGTGCATTGTCAAAGAGAGGACTACAAGTGCATGGCAAAAAACCCTATAATTGTGAACCAGTGAAACCATAAAAATGTTTGGTAGTAACAATGAAATAAAAATTACATTTTGCAGACATAACTATTGTGAATGGAAGAATAGAATAATATGATTGCATGGTAGAATATCTTTGAAATGAAAACCAGTCATACCATATATATGTATAGAAATATATACGTATAGAAATATGTGTATGTATTATTTTGTTCTTCCATGCATAATATGTATATATATGTATGGAAAGACAAATACATATAAGAACATAATAAAATAATTGCATGGCAGAATAACTTCGAAATGAAAACAAGTGAATCCATTTTCATATTTGAGAATAACAAATAAATATTAAAGGAAAATTGCAGAGTTAAAATTTTGTGCATTGTTAGAGAGAAAACCCTATAATTTTGAATCAATGTAACCCTTTCCATGTTAGGTAATAACAATCAAATGAAAAAATCATTTCATAGACATGACTATTGTGCATGGAAGAACAAAATAATACATAAACATGCCAGAATATCTTCGAAATGAAAACTAGTCATACCATTTTCATATTTCGGAATAACATGAGAATATTATAAGAAAATTGTAGAGATAAAGTATGCACAATGAGGAAGACACGAATGCAAGTGCATGGAAGAAACCCTCGAAATGATAACATTAAATCCCTATGAATATTTCCTAGTAACTAGCAAATATATTGTATCCATTTCCGTATTTTGGAATAACAAAGAAATGTAAAAAGAAAATTCTAGAGTTAAAGTTTGTGCAATGACGAACATACAAACACAAGTGCATGGCTGAAAACCAGTCAAACCCTTTCCATATTTTGTCGAACAAGTATAATAGTAATGAAAAACCAATTAAACCAATCAAACCTATTTCATATTTTGTATAAGGAAGTAAAGATGAAAAGCACAATGTAGAGTAAACATTGTGCAATGAATAACAAAAAGATTACGAAACACAATATATTGACATGCACAATGCGGGGTTAACGTCATGCATGAACGAGTATAGAGGAAAGGAAAACCAGTGAAACCTTGAACTTGAACTGAAATGACTTGACATTCATATAAATTATAAGTTGAAACCCTAGATATTGAGTTACAGGTCAATGTGAGAAAAATTGACATCCCATACAACATATTTGCATTCACAGTCATTGCCTATATCCCATTTAAAACTATAGTCGTGCTTTTGATTTTTCTTATATATCCTTTCCCGCCTTCAGTTTTACTTTGACATTTTAATCGCTCTTAATATTTCATTCTCCCGTGGCTTTATTGCTTTCACCGCAACTTCCTTTACTTTTACCACTCAACTGCGAGCTTAACTTTTATCTCTAGCGGTACCACGAGGCTCTGACTTTGACTGGTCCCTAGTCTACTAGCCTACCACTACCTCTCCTCCTTCCATCCCCGATATCGTGGTGTCCACTTCATCTGCCGTCACTTCACTCTCTACCGCGCTACCGCGGTCACTGGTCTGATCGCCAACGGTATCGCGGTGGCCACTCTACAACTTTCTACCAGCTTCCACCGACCATCTACCACATTACTGCAGTCTGAATTCTAACCTTCCACAACATTGTGGTGGCTCCTTTGAATGCTACCATCGTTGTTTAATAACCGACCACCACAGTCACCGCGGTCTGTGGTTTGACCACATGCGGTATCACGGTGGCCCCTCTGGTGGCCGTGCCACAACCGTTAACTATTGGGCCACCAATGACTATCTGTTTATTGTCACCATCATACCGCGAGCCACCTTGAAAGGGGTTGCGGTATAGTGGTAAAAAGCATTGGCTTATAGAGAATGATTAATATGGCAATGGTGAAGGGTTTTCTTAGCTTTAAGAAATGCGGTGAAGTGAAATATTTTAGGAAAAAGATAGGAAAAGGGTATAAATAAATAAAATCCCTTAGGGTATTGATGGAAAATTTAGGCTAAAATGGGAAAAAACCTTAGATTTTAATGGATTTTTTTTGGTTCTAACAGTGGCTCGTGTTGGGGATGAGTGGTTTTGCAAATCACTGCAAGAATCCAAAATTCTTTGGGAGAGTAGACCAAGTAAAGGAAAGGATATGAAAATGAAGGAAATAGCAGATAGAAGGAATGAATAGATGAAGGATATGGTCCATGCACTGGCAATCCTTAATCCTCTGTACTTGCTATGGTTCAAAAAAAATAAAACCACAAGGGATGGCCCCAGGCCACCAAAAAATAAAAACCTGTACTTTCCTCTATCATAGACTTTGTTTTGATTAAAGCTCATTAGGTTTCTTTTAAAAATTTCCATTCCATCTATCCTATTACATGCACTGCCTTTGAAAACCTTTAGGAAATCATTGCATTCAACCTTATTCATATTTATTTTACCATTCTTCCATTCATCATTCTTATTATCATATGAAAAATCTTTGTCATCTTTAGCATACAAAGTGTACCCAAATTCAACAAAACATTCATAGGTATGCTCACTGTCATATGTTGCTGAATGTGCTTGCAATTGCATTGGGACCTGAAAATCTGAATGTTTCACATGGGAATCTACAAATTCTATCTCATCAACATCTTCTGAAATAATCAAATCAAAATTAGTTTCCATTTATTTTCTATCATCAGTTGGCATTGACACATATTCTTGATCCATAAAGTCATCCTTATACATATTTGAATCAACAAATGTTGAATACTTATCATCAATTACATGCAAACCAATATCTTCCTTTTGCAGGCAAAAATAATTCGAGTCACATACCTCTTCTTGGACAGACATGGATCTTTGATCAGCTTCAAAGAATTCCTCATCACTGTGAGAGATACACATGGGGTCATATGAATTATTACTTTCACTGTCAAAACAAATGTAGGTTGGAGGAAAAACTTTGGAATCATCTTCATGTGCATACTTCTGGTATTCCAGAGTTAACAAATCTGAAACTTGCTTACTGCTGAGTGAATAGGTCTTTGCTTCTATATCTTCAACCATGTCTCCAACCTCTTCTTGATCTTCATAATAACTGCAACAATCATCCTGTTGAAGATCAACATCCACTATTTCATCTTCACAATTTGACTCACAATCTATTATGCAAGAGAAATTATCCACATCTTCATTGTTAGACAACATGATATCATTTTCTATTGCAGCTTCTGAAGCACTATTGGTGGTATCCACATACCTCGTCCCAAGTATGGAATCAATAAGTTTATTCACTACATCCAAGGCACACTGTTTTGATGATTCTGGCCAATAAACTGATTCAGGATCTGATGCTCTTAGAAGTTGTGCAACAAATGTGGGTCTTGTTGGCCTAAAATGAGGAGGTAATTGCATACAAATGTCTGTCATCCTATTGTATAGAGAGTTTACATCTTCTCCCTTATATCTCCTTATGTCAAAAAAGACATCCATAATATTTTTGCCTCTCTCTTCAATTTGAATACACTCATCAAAAATACTTTGCTATGAATAAAGTACATTACCTTTGTTTCCAGAGTTCTTAGTTGCATCATGTGGTGTTTGTGGTGTCCAAGATCTCATGGCCTTTGTGTATTCATCCTCACTATATGATGACCCATTCGGTGATGTGTCTGGAACACTTTTGACTCCCAATTGCAAAAATTATTGGTTCACTTGTAGCATTTGTTGGTCCAATTGCAACCTTTGTTGTCTTAATTCCTTCAACTCTCTTACTGACTGTTGTCTTCTCCCTGCTCCTGAAATTCTATGACTAGCATACTATTTCACCCAATTTATGGCTTGCATAAATTATGCTTGAATGTTTTCCTACCAAGTTCTTCTTTAATCATCCAACAAAAAATCCTAAAATCACCGTGACTTGTTTAAAAGAATTTTAGTTTTGACATGCAGACACCTATTAATCAAATCACACAGAGTGATAAATGCATTGTGATAAATCAGAAAATATACATGATATCTTGATTTAAATAATTTAATGATTTCTAATTGGAGACAACCAAACAGGAAATACAAAGCTTATAACATCTCAACAATTGAATACAAAAATGAACTTCACCAAAATATTCTCCATTGCTCTGTCTCAGGAAGGTTTTTTCCATTATCTACATTCCCAGTCTGAAAAAATCTCCTTCCTCCTCTAACTACTATCTACCCCTCTACCATCTCTGCAACTGAATTTTCAAATCATTTATACATTACATTCCAAGCGTTGCAACCTTTCATATTCCAGTTACAACCGTTTTGCATTTGTTAGCAAAAATTAAAATATTTAATTGCATTGCCTTATCGGCAAATTAAATATTTAAAACTATAGTCATGTTTTTTATTTTTCTTATATTTCCTTTCCCGCCTTCAGTTTTACTATGACATTTTAATCGCTCTTAATATTTCATTCTCCCGTGGCTTTATTTCTTTCACCGCAACTTCCTTTACTTTTACCGCTCAACCACGAGCTTAACTTTTATCTCTGGCGGTATCACGAGGCTCTGACTTTGACTGGTCCCTGGTCTACTGTGCGACCACTACCTCTCCTCCTTCCATCCGTGATATCACGGTGTCCACTTCATCTGTCGTCACTTTACTCTCTACTGCGCTACCATGGTCACTAGTCTGATTGCCAGCGGTACCGCGATGGTCACTGTGCAACCTGCTAGTAGCTTCCACCGACCATTTGCCACATTATTGTGGTCTGGATTCTAACCTTCCACGACATCGTGGTGGCTCCTTTGACCGCTACCATCATTGTTTAATAACCGACCACCGCAGTCACCACGGTTTGTTGTTTGACCACATGTGGTACCGCGGTGGCCCCTCTGTTGGCCGTGCCACAACCGTTAATTGTTGGCCCACCGATGACTATCCGTTAACTTTCACCGTCATACCACGAGCCACCCTAAAAGGGGCCGTGGTATAACGGTAAAAAGTGTTGGCTTAGAGAGAATGACTAATATGGCAATGGTGAAGGGTCTTCTTAGCTTTAAGAAATGCGGTGAAGTGAAATATTTTAGGGAAAATATAGGAAAAGGGTATAAATAAATAAAATCCTTTAGGGTATTGATGGAAAATTTAGGCTAAAATGGGAAAAAACCTTAGGATTTTAATGGAAATTTTTTGGTTCTAACAGTGGCTCCTTTTGGGGATGAGTGGTTTTGCAAATCACTGCAAGAATCCAAAATTATTTGGGAGAGTAGACGAAGTAAAGGAAAGGATATGAAAATGAAGGAAATATCAGACAAAAGGAATGAATAGATGAAGGATATGAAAATGGAGCAAACAGAGAAGGGAAAATCCTAAACTACTGTGCATGGAAGAGAATGATTAAAAAGGAATTGCTAAGAATTATCGATGCACTGGAAATCCTTAATCCTCTGTACCTGCAATGGTTCAAAAAAAATCAAACCACAAGGGATGGCCCTAGGCCACCAAAAAATAAAAACCTGTACTTTCCTCTATCATAGACTTTGTTCTGATTAAACCTCATTAGGTTTATTTTAAAACTTTCTATTCCATCTATCTTGTTACATGCATTGCCTTTGAAAACCTTTAGGAAATCATTGCATTCAACCTTATTCATATTTATTTTACCATTCTTCCATTCATCATTCTTATTATCATATGAAAAATCTTTGTCATTTTTAGCATACAAAGTGTACCCAAATTCAACAAAACATTCATAGGTATGCTCACTGCCATATGTTGTTGAATGTGCCTGCAACTGCACTGGGACCTAAAAATCTGAATGTTTCACATGGGAATCTAAAAATTCTATCTCATCATCATCTTCTGAAATAATCAAATCAAAATTATTTTCCATTTCTTTTCTATCATCGGTTGGCATTGACACATATTCTTGATCCATACAGTCATCCTTATACATATTTGAATCAACAAATGTTGAATACTTATCATCAATTACATGCAAACCAATATCTTCCTTTTGCAGGCAAAAATAATTCAAGTCACATACCTCTTCTTGGACAGACATGGATCTTTGATCAACTTCAAAGAATTCCTCATCACTGTGAGAGATACACATGGGGTCATATGAATTATTACTTTCACTGTCAAAACAAATGTAGGTTGGAGGCAAAACTTTGGAATCATGTTTATGTGCATACTTCTGGTATTCCAGAGTTAACAAATCTAAAACTTGCTTATTGTTGAGTGAACAAGTCTCTGCTTCTATATCTTCAACCATGTCTGAAACTTGCTTACTGCTGAGTGAACAAGTCTCTACTTCTATATCTTCAACCATGTCTCCAACCTATTCTTGATCTTCATAATAACTGCAACAATCATCCCGTTGAAGATCAACATCCCCTATTTCATCTTCACAATTTGACTCACAATCTGTTATGCAAGAGAAATTATCCACATCTTCATTGTCGGACAACATGATATCATTTTCTATTGCAGCTTCTGAAGCATTGTTGGTGGTATCCACGTACCTCGTCCCAAGTATGGAATCAATAAGTTTATTCACCGCATCCAAGGCACACTATTTTGATGATTTTGGCCAATAAACTGATTCAGAATCTGATGCTCTTGGAAGTTGTGCAACAAATCTGGGTCTTGTTGGCCTAAAATGAGGAGGTAATTGCATACAAATGTCTGTTATCCTATTGTACAGAGAGTTTACATCTTCTCCCTTATATCTCCTTATGTTAAAAAAGGCATCCACAAGATTTTTGCCTCTCTCTTCAATTTGAATACACTCATCAAAAATACTTTGCTATGAATAAAGTACATTACCTTTGTTTCCAGAGTTCTTAGTTGCATCATGTGGTGTTTGTGGTGTCCAAGATCTCATGGCCTTTGTGTATTCATCCTCACTATATGATGACCCATTCGGTGATGTGTCTGGAACACTTTTGACTCCCAATTGCAGCAATTGTTGGTTCACTTGTAGCATTTGTTGGTCCAATTGCAATCTTTGTTGTCTCAATTCCTTCAACTCTCTTACTGACTATTGTCTTCTCCCTGCTTGTGACATCTTGACAAAATGTTATTGCTCCACAACATCCATGCATTATATATCAAATTAAAACAGAGTTGCCACCTACTTTTCCAAAAGTAGGAAAATGAAATAGTTTATGATATTGTTTTGGTTTTCCCTAGCGGAATCTCCAAAAAATATAATGTGAAACTTTGATGACTCTATAAATGAAAAGGCTAGAAATTTTTCTGAGTAACTCCCCAGCGGAGTCACCAAATTGTTGGTTCTCAAAAACGTAGGTTTGAACCACGAGAGGTTGCTAAGCTCTCACAATGTTTTTGGTCAATATACAAGGCCAATTGATGCAATTGAACCTTCTTCTCTTTAGGTTCTGCTAGACCAAGGCGGGTGAACCTATGTGAATGATGCAGATTGAAATTTCCTTCCTGGTTGATCAATCTACCCACAATGGAAAATGCAAGTGAATAGATGAAAACCACTACAACTAATCCTACTCCTACAACACAAATGAAAGGTTTTGAAAAGATTGTTTGATATCAAATTTATCTCTGGGTTGAGGCAAATCAGTGCCTTCTATCCACATAGGCAATAGAGTCAAAAATAAAGAATGATGTGTGTATTTCTCTCTCTGTTTAAATTCAAGTTGTTAGGCATATTTAAAGTATGAAATACTATGACTAGCATATTATTTCACCCAATTTATGGCTTGCATAAATTATTCTTGAATGTTTTCCTACCAATTTCTTCTTTAATCATCCAACAAAAAATCCTAAAATCAATGTGACTTGTTTAAAAGAATTTTAGTTCTGACATGCAGACACCTATTAATCAAATCACACAGAGTGATAAATGCACTATGATAAATCAGAAAATATAGATGATATCTTGATTTAAATGATTTAATGATTTCTAATTGGAGACAACCAGGCAGGAAATACAAAGCTTATAACATCTCAACAATTGAATACAAAAATGAACTTCACCAAAATATTCTCCATTGCTCTGTCTCAGGAAGGTTTTTTTCATTATTTACATTCCCAGTCTGAAAAAATCTCCTTCCTCCTCTAACTACTATCTACCCCTCTACCATCCCTGCAACTGAATTTTCAAATCATTTATACATTACATTCCAAGCGTTGCAACCTTTCACATTCCAGTTACAACCGTTTTGCATTTGTTAGCAAAAATTAAAATATTTAATTGCATTGCCTTATGGGAAAATTAAATATTTAAAACTATAGTCGTGCTTTTGATTTTTCTTATATATCCTTTCTCGCCTTCAGTTTTACTTTACATTTTAATCACTCTTAATATTTCATTCTCTCGTGGCTTTATTGCTTTCACTGCAACTTGCTTTACTTTTATTGCTCAACTGAGGGCTTAACTTTTATCTCTAGCGGTATCACGAGGCTCTGACTTTGACTGGTCCTCTGTCTATCGTGCTACCACTACCTCTCCTCCTTCCATCCGCGGTATCGCAGTGTCCACTTCATCTTCCGTCACTTCATTTTCTACCGCGCTACCGTGGTCATTGGTCTGATCGCCAGCGGTACCGTGGTGGCCACTCTGCAACCTGCTAGCAGCTTCCATCGACCATCTACCACATTACCACGGTCTGCATTCTAACCTTCCATGACATCGTGGTGGATCCTTTGACCGCTACCATCGTTGTTTAATAACCACCGCCACAGTCACCGTGGTCTATGGTTTGACCACATGCGGTACTGCTATGGCCCCTATGTTGGCCGTGCCATAACCGTTAACTGTTGGCCCACTGATGACTATATGTTTACTGTCACCGTCATACCGCGAGCCACCCTGAAAGGGGTCACGGTATAGCGGTAAAAAGCGTTGGTTTATAGAGAATGACTAATATGGCAATGGTGAAGGGTTTTTTTAGCTTTAAGAAATGCAGTGAAGTGAAATATTTTAGGAAAATATAGGAAAAGGGTATAAATAAATAAAATCCTTTAGGGTATTGATGGAAAATTTAGGCTAAAATGGGTAAAAACGTTAGGATTTTAATGGATTTTTTTTGGTTCTAACAGTGGCTCGTGTTGGGGATGAGTGGTTTTGCAAATCATTGCAAGAATCCAAAATTATTTGGGAGAGTAGACCAAGTAAAGGAAAGGATATGAAAATGAAGGAAATATCAGACAAAAGGAATGAATAGATGAAGGATATGAAAATGGAGCAAACAGTGAAGGGAAAATCCTAAACTATTGTGCATGAAAGATAATGATTAAAGAGGCATTGCTAAGAATTATCGATGCACTAGCAATCCTTAATCCTCTGTACCTACTATGTTTAAAAAAAAATCAAATCGCAAGGGATGGCCCTACGCCACCAAAAAATAAAAACTTGTACTTTCCTCTGTCATAGACTTTGTTTTGATTAAAGCTCATCAGGTTTCTTTTAAAACTATCCATTCCATCTATCCTATTACATGCACTGCCTTTGAAAACCTTTAGGAAATCATTGCATTCAACCTTATTCATATTTATTTTACCATTCTTCCATTCATCATTCTTATTATCATATGAAAAATCTTTGTCATCTTTAGCATACAAAGTGTACCCAAATTCAACAAAACATTCATAGGTATGCTCACTGTCATATGTTGCTGAATGTGCTTGCAATTGCATTGGGACCTGAAAATCTGAATGTTTCACATGGGAATCTACAAATTCTATCTCATCAACATCTTCTAAAATAATCAAATCAAAATTAGTTTCCATTTATTTTCTATCATCAGTTGGCATTGACACATATTCTTGATCCATAAAGTCATCCTTATACATATTTGAATCAACAAATGTTGAATACTTATCATCAATTACATGCAAACCAATATCTTCCTTTTGCAGGCAAAAATAATTCGAGTCACATACCTCTTCTTGGACAGACATGGATCTTTGATCAGCTTCAAAGAATTCCTCATCACTGTGAGAGATACACATGGGGTCATATGAATTATTACTTTCACTGTCAAAACAAATGTAGGTTGGAGGAAAAACTTTGGAATCATCTTCATGTGCATACTTTTGGTATTCCAGAGTTAACAAATTTGAAACTTGCTTACTGCTGAGTGAACAGGTCTTTGCTTCTATATCTTCAACCATGTCTCCAACCTCTTCTTGATCTTCATAATAATTGCAACAATCATCCTATTGAAGATCAACATCCATTATTTCATCTTCACAATTTGACTCACAATCTATTATGCAAGAGAAATTATCCACATCTTCATTGTCAGACAACATGATATCATTTTCTATTGCAGCTTCTGAAGCACTGTTGGTGGTATCCACATACCTTGTCCCAAGTATGGAATCAATAAGTTTATTCACCGCATCCAAGGCACACTGTTTTGATGATTCTGGCCAATAAACTGATTCAAGATCTGATGCTCTTAGAAGTTGTGCAACAAATGTGGGTCTTGTTGGCCTAAAATGAGGAGGTAATTGCATACAAATGTCTATCATCCTATTGTATAGAGAGTTTACATCTTATCCCTTATATCTCCTTATGTCAAAAAAGGCATCCACAAGATTTTTGCCTCCTCTTCAATTTGAATACACTCATCAAAAATACTTTGCTATGAATAAAGTACATTACCTTTGTTTCCAAAGTTCTCAGTTGCATCATGTGGTGTTTGTGGTGTCCAAGATCTCCTGGCCTTTGTGTATTCATCCTCACTATATGATGACCCATTCGGTGATGTGTTTGGAACACTTTTGACTCCCAATTGCAGTAATTGTTAGTTCACTTGTAGCATCTATTGGTCCAATTGCAACCTTTGTTGTCTCAATTCCTTCACCTCTCTTACTGACTATTGTCTTCTCCCTACTTCTGACATCTTGACAAAATGTTACTGCTCCTCAACATCCATGCATTATATATCAAATTTAAACAGAGTCGCCACCTACTTTTCCAAAAGTAGGAAAATGAAATAGATTATGATATTGCTTTGGTTTGCCCGAGCGGAATCTCCAAAAAAAAATGTGAAACTCTGCTGACTCTATAAATGGAAAGGCTGGAAATTTTTCTGAGTAACTCCCCAGTGGAGTCGCCAAACAGTTGGTTCTCAAAAACGTAGGTTTGAACCACGAGAGGTTTCCAAACTCTCACAACACTTTTGGTCAATGTACAAGGCCAATTGATGCAATTGAACCTTCTTCTCTTTAGGTTTTGCTAGACCAAGGTAGGTGAACCTATGTGAATGATGCAAATTGAAATGTACTTCCTGGTTGATCAATCTATCCACAATGGCAAATGGAAGTGAATAGATGAAAACTACTATAGCTAATCCTACTCCTACAACACAAATGAAAGGTTTTGAAAAGATTGTTTGATATGAAATTTATCTCTGGGTTGAGGCAGATCAGTGCCTTCTATCCACATGGGCAATAGAGTCAAAAATAAAGAATGATGTGTGTATTTCCCTCTCTTTATAAATTCAAGTTATTAGGAATATTTAAAGTATGAAATTATATGACTAGCATACTATTTCACCCAATTTATGGCTTGCATAAATTATGCTTGAATGTTTTCCTACCAAGTTCTTCTTTAATTATCCAACAAAAAATCCTAAAATCACTGTGACTTGTTTAAAAGAATTTTAGTTCTGACATGTAGACACCTATTAATCAAATCACAGAGAGTGATAAATGCACTGTGATAAATTGGAAGATATACATGATATCTTGATTTAAATGATTTAATGATTTCTAATTGGAGACAACCAGGCAGGAAATACAAAGCGTATAATATCTCAACAATTGAATACAAAAATGAACTTCACCAAAATATTCTCCATTGCTCTGTCTCAGGAAGGTTTTTTCCTTTATTTACATTCCCAGTCTGAAAAAATCTCCTTCCTCCTCTAACTACTATCTACCCCTCTACCATCTCTACAACTGAATTTTCAAATCATTTATACATTACATTCCAAGTGTTGCAACCTTTCACATTCCTGTTACAACCGTTTTGCATTTGTTAGCAAAAATTAAAATATTTAATTGCATTGCCTTATTGGAAAATTAAATATTTAAAACTATAGTCGTGCTTTTGATTTTTCTTATATATCCTTTCCCGCCTTCTATTTTATTTTGACATTTTAATCATTCTTAATATTTCATTCTCCCGTGGCTTTATTGCTTTCACCGCAACTTCCTTTACTTTTACCACTCAACCACGGGCTTAACTTTTATCTTTGGCAGTATCAATGGGCTCTGACTTTGACTGGTCCCCGGTCTACCATGCTACTGCTACCTCTCCTCCTTCCATCCGCAGTATCATGGTGTCCACTTTATTCGCCGTCACTTCACTCTTTACCGCTCTACCGTGGTTACTGGTCTATTCGCCATCGGTACCGCAGTGGCCACTTTGCAACCTGCTAGCAACTTCCATCGACCATCTACCGCATTACCACGGTCTACATTCTAAACTTCCACGGCATCACGGTGGCTCCTTTGACCGCTACCATTGTTGTTTAATAACTGAACACCGCAGTCATCGTGGTCTATGGTTTGACCACACGCGGTATCGCGGTGGCCCCTCTATTGGTCATGCCACAACCGTTAACTATTGGCCCACCGATGATTGTCCATTTATTGTCACCGTCATACCACAAGCCACCCTGAAAGGGGCCGCAGTATAGCGGTAAAAAGCGTTAGCTTATAGAAAATGACTAATATGGCAATGGTGAAGGGTTTTCTTAGCTTTAAGAAATGCAATGAAGTGAAATATTTTAGGAAAAAGATAGGAAAAGGGTATAAATAAATAAAATCCCTTAGGGTATTGATGGAAAATTTAGGCTAAAATGGGAAAAAAACTTAGGATTTTAATGGATTTTTTTTGGTTCTAACAGCTTCTTAGAATGTTGTTGCTGCTGCCTCTAGACTTTCTTCATATTTTTGGAGCAAATTGTATAACTGAAAATAAAAGTGGGACGTGCTAAATGGAAATTGCAAGAGATTGAGTAATGCATTTTTTAATTTGAAATCTCCTTATATGTTCAATGTTGGTTTGGTGTGGAGTCTTTAATTACCATCCTTTTATTTTCAAATTTGAATTCTTCATCGGATGCCTTCAATTGCAAAGTTTGTATGTATTAATGGCGTGCAATCCTTGTTTGGTTGACAAGAGATTTTGGTGGCTTTAACACCATTGTTTTGGTGGTTGTAGATGGCAAAAATAGGAGGAGGAACTAGTAGTAGAGAGGATCAATTTGACAGATGGGACACATATGAACTATTGCTTTTCGTCTGAGTGTTGTGTTGGTGGGCAAGTGGGATTGGGGTTTGGCTGGATTGGATTTGGTGATGGGACATTCTTGCCTTGTAGTTCTTCTCGTGGCATCCCAATTGACCGAAAGTTGGCTATGATGTAATGCAAATGGTGACATTATAGGGGAGCTCGGGTTATACTAATTTTATATTTTGGGCACATGTTTTAAAGCGACGAGCCAGTAACAAGCAATATGGCTTGTATGTTTGTGGTGTCAGATGTGCTTTGGATATTCTCTAACATGTAAGATTGTGAATATCTATTTGTGTATGGGACAAATATTCTTCGATTATAATACAATTTTGACGGTACAATGATACGTGTACCCTTGTTGACTTTGTGGGTGAAAATTTATTTACATTTTCCTATTAATCAACTCTACTGTGGGGCTCACATGGGACTACTTTTGTCCCCAATATAGGCTCCCACCCTACTTTGGGCCCCTCTCCCCTATATGAATACAAAAAAAATAATTGAGTTCATGAAAACATCCCCGTTCATAGAAACCGGGTAAATAACTGATAACGTACTATGCACTACCCAAGGGATACATAAACGGTTGACAACATGACACGACATCCCACAAAGATAAGATTCCTATCTGGAAGACTTAACAACCCTTCTTACCATTTTCCCCAAGGCGATAACATAAGAGATTACTTTTTAAACAAACAGCTTAATCAGAATCAACTCTACTTCGGATTTCCTAAATCCACATCCACATTTGCATTCAGTACTTAATAGCTTTAAAACGAAGGATAAAATTCAAATCAAATGTTTAATCTCACTAATTGATTCAATGGTAACAAGTGATCATTTATCTTTCTACATTTCAGAATATAGCGTTTAGAAATTACAATAGGTTTACTGCAAAATAAATTATTAAATAAATACGATGCTAAACACATTTCATTAAATTTCTATGTTTGACTTTACAAATATGCCTTTAAAATTTCAACTGCTAACTCAACTAAAGATTTAATTCTCACTTGACATTTATTTAATATCTCCCAAGCGAATTATTTAACATATAATCAAATTTCTCAACTAACTCATCCAAATATAAGTATATCAAATAATATGCATATTTAATTTACTTAATACACAATTATTTATTCAATCACATAATATCCCTTTAACATATATTATATTAATATTATAACATTATAATATTAATATATATTATAATATATCAATATTATAATGTTATGAAAAATAATAATATATATTATATTATATTAATATTAAAATATTATATATCCTAATAATAAATATTAATATATACATATTAATATTTAATATTATAAATATATAATAATAATATTAATATAATATTAAACTAAAAACAAAAAAAAATAATAATAAAAAAAGAAGTCAAAGAACAAAAGGGAGCCCACGTACCTCCCCTGCCGTGCACACCCTTAACACTATGGGCAGCTATGTTTACAGACATTCGACCCCCATTAATGGGGGCGACTATGTGTAAACACAGTTGTCCTTAGGGCGGCAACTGGTGGTAAGGAAAGGGGGAGTGGGGAGGAGCGCGCTGGGCGCGGCTCCCTCCACCCACCTCCCATGGGGGCGCGGTGGGGGTGAGCCCCCAACGACCTCCCCAACCCAAATTTTATTTTATTTATTTATTTATTAAATAAAAGCCCTAAATAAAACACGAATCTGTATTTTAGACTGCGGATTTTTAAATCCGGTTCCCTCAATAAAATATTCTTTTCCAGAATGTATATATACTTGCATATATATATATATGTATGTATTTCTCAATATATATATATATATATATATATATATATATATACTCATAATTGACATACAAAATAATGTTTTCTTTTTGCAAAAATATCCAAACCAGAGATTTGATTGGCAAATAAATTTTATAACCGAACATATTTCAATTTCTTTGGAGATATTCATTTCAAAACAGGGCTTTTTCAAATAATTTACACATTGAACATGGGTTTTGCTCTACCAATTCACAACTAGATTTTTAAAAGATTATCAACAATCATAAACAAACTAAGTAACCCCTCAACATGAAATTTCTAATTAAAAAGGAACCTAATTTTTTTTTGAAAATGATGGAAGATCCTGATGGTGAATTGATTCCCTCTTCAGATCCATAGGTTCTTCAAGCTTTTTCCAAAAATCCAACAAAATTCTCCAATTTCTTCCTTCTCTTCTAACTTAATTTTTTTTCCAAAATTCCATGAACCTCAAAATTGTGAAGCAAATTTCAAACATAAGGATAAAAACCTAAAAATCCTACAAACACCCTCATCAATTTTTCAAAACAGAAAAATAGAAAATATCTAATTTCTTTCAATTCTTTTTGAATTCGAATTTCTAATTGACTTTTAATTTATTTTCTTTTATTTTTATTTCATCTTTTCCATATTCTCAATTTCACACAAAATTTTATTAACTCCAAAATGGAAAACTTTATTTATTTCCAATCAATTAATTTGATAATCAATAAACTAAATCTAATCAAAGATTAAATTTATTTATTAATAAATTAAATTAGTTAATAATTTAAATTACATTTCAACATAAACTAGATAGAGTTAAATGTCAATTTAACTACTAAGCATATATTTTAACCTTTTTCCAAACTTCCAATTTAAACTGAAACCAGATAAATTGAACAATATAAAACAACTGGACCATACCAAAACCGATGACACACTATGACTAGGGTGATGACCTGGCACAAAATCCTAGCTACTATCTCCCAATCGAATACCATTGGGCCATTGAACATGCTCCAACCTGTGAAACTAGGTGGAGTCAATGTCCTGTACTTGTCAACCTAAAAATCAAGTAAACAACAACATATAATATGAACAGCATAAAATACACACCGTGAAGAGGGAATCATGGGATTGCAGGGCGCTCGCAAATGAGTGATGCGATGTCGTCTCCTTCACCAATACAGTGTAACTAACTGACATATCTAACATACTAATATAATCCAAAGCATAAACATCATTAATTCGAATATCCATTTATGTTAATCCAAAACATGGCAAAAGATAACATCATATTAAAATACCATCACATCAAAAGATAACATTAATGTCGCTTTATAGATAGTGATCATATAGAAGTCAGGTACCATAGTCAAGGTACAAACAAGAAGTACAACATAACAAAGCATAACACTGTTCGATCGAAAGGACAAAATGGAGGGGTATTACATCCTCCCCCCTAGGGTTAGGCTTACTCCTGGAAGCCTGCAAACTAGTAGGGATATAACTCCCTCATACAAACTGCATACAAATCAAAACCTTGACCCTGGAGGGTGAGTATCTTGCACTAAGTGACTAACTCTAGAAGTGTTCCATCATGGACAATCCCTAGCAAGGTGGCCCTGTTGGCCACAAGAGTAACACCCCGTGTTACCACCGACCCCTCTATCTCCTTCAGGTGCAGTAGACTACTGCATGCTACACCAATCAGCCATAGACTATGAACTCTAGGCTTGCTGCACCTGCTGATTGTGCTTGTTGCGCCACCAGTTCCTGTTCCTCCTAGGCGAAGAACCACCATCATCCTGACATGGCTGAGAGTCCTTACGCTTCCCAAGTGCACTCTCTTGCTGTTGACCACTTTGAGATGCTCCTTGCTGAGATCGAGAAGGTGCACCTCCATGAGGCTGCCCTCCTCGAGCACTAGATCGAGTTGCTGAACCACTACCAACCTGCACTCCTATGTGACCTCCAAGTGCCATACTCATATTCTCCTCAATAAGGTGTGCTTTCTCTACTACCATATCCATGGTCTTGGGTTTGAAAACCCTCACTCCACCGCTGAGACGGGCATTTAAGCCCCTGACAAAATGGTGCACCAACATGCTCTCATCATCACCAATCCCTGCATATTGTTTGAGCTCATAAAAGCGTCACTCATATTTCTCAACAGATAATACCATCTGACGCAAGGCATGGAACTCATCGCTTCGACGCTGACGCTAATGCTCAGATAAGAATCGAGCCCTGAACCTCTCTAAGAAGATCTCCCAAGATGCTGTGTGGATATCAATATGGAGCTTCTGCTCCTCTAGTCTCCACCATGTGGATGAAAACCCTCTCAACTGCATGATGGCATAACGAGCTCTGGTGTTACTACCATACTGATGCATGGAAAAAAACCTGTCCAAGTCTATCAGCTAGTTCTTGGCCTCTAAACTAGTACCAGATCCATCATATAATGGAGGGTGTCCCTTGAGTAGGTCCCTCATGTGTGACTTCAATTGGGGTGAGCTTCCCTCACCGCAGGGTTAACCTGAACCTCTGCCTGCCTCAGACCAAGGAGTGACAAGGCATCCTCAAGCGCTTTACGCATAGCCTCGATCCCTGCTAGATCCTGCTGACGATCATTGACCCCAGGTGCATTCTGAGATGCTTGAGGTTCTTCCTGATCAGGAACAACTGATACACAAGGAGGAGAGTCATGCTGACTCCCACCTCGACCACCTATACAACCACACCCATGCCCTCTACCTCTTCCACGTCTGGGAGGCATAATCCTACACAGACACTTCAAAGTATTAGGCAAGGTTTACAACTTAAAACCTACACAACCGAAAGCTTAATGGCTCCATCATAATCCCAGAGTACCCAGTGTTTAAACCTAGGCTTTGATACCATGTGTAACACCCCGCCACACAACCCTAGAGGAAGTTGCAAACTACTTAAGCAGGCTGATTTTTTTTTGTTTAAGTACAATTAACATGCAAGTTCACTAACTAATGCCAACAACCTCTAAGGTTACGAGACAGAGGTTATATAGAACCTCAACAAAAAACATGAATATAAACCATGACAATAATTTAAATAATAAAATAACACATACATTCCAAGAAGATGATTTGCATCAAGCATAAAGATAACTTTCCATTTCATTAATCCATGATTAAATATTACAATTACATCTCTCATTCCCCGAATGAGGCAAGACCAATAAACATAATTACAATTACATCTTCCCACCTCGATAACCATTGAGGGGTACAATAATACAAATCAACGAAAAAGGAATAAATCAAGAACTGATACTGGCACCCACGAGCTCTCCAACTGGAAATCTCATCCACAAGAACATGAAAAAAGAACCCAATGGATTTAGGTGCATGCCACCCAACCAAGTGGAACCCAAAGGCCCACCTCCCGTGCTAGGAGATAGTAACAAGGAATCCTAGCCAAGACCAACACCTCTAGACATAGGCTACATCATAACTGTACTAACTGAAACAACCAATCACATGAACCTCACAAGTAACACAAGTACAACACACATACATCACAAGAACAACTCAACATGGTTACATTGCTTCCAGATAAAAAGCAGATCAAGTATGATAGGGGAACCATACACATAGAATTAAACACCAACCATGGTCACATTAGGTATGTTACGAAAACCATACCCACAATAAACAAGTACCAACTGTTGTCCTAGACAGAGTGTCATTGCACAACTCGTCATGAGTTACCCACTATGGATTGTCAAGATGGTGACCTCAAACTGATCCTCGAGCCTCACACTTACTAATGTGGAATCAAATGCCTTTCGTGTAGACAAGATAGATGACCTTGCCATCCTCGGCCTTCCCACCCATCCCAAGCCTAACCGAGCACTTGGGTCCATGAGTGAGGTATAATTATCTTTTTAGTGTGAAGTACAACCCAAACTTCTAAGTATTGTTTTTAGTTATCACTTAATTACACCACTTCTGAAGGTTACCCAATCTTACCTCTTTCGGGCTCTGGCCCCTACGGAAGCCACTCTTCTACTTGACAACACATATAACATCCAAGCATCAAGGGTACAAAGTGCAACAAACAAGGTATTATAGCCACTCCTTTCTCAGGAGGCAACCTAAGTTCAAACCCTCTCCAAACACTGGAGGTACAAGGTAACAAAGTTGCTCCTGACAAGGAGGCACAACTCATGCAATCCACTCCTAAACCAAGGAGAACAAAACATCCCCGTTCATAGAAACCGGGTAAATAACTGATAACGTACTTTGCACTACCCAAGGGATACATAAACGGTTGACAACATGACACGACATCCCACAAAGATAAGATTCCTATCTAGAAGACTTAACAACCCTTCTTACCATTTTCCCCAAGGCGATAACATAAGAGATTACTTTTTAAACAAACAGCTTAATCAGAATCAACTCTACTTTGGATTTCCTAAATCCACATCCACATTTGCATTCAATACTTAATAGCTTTAAAACGAAGGATAAAATTCAAATCAAATGTTTAATCTCACTAATTGATTCAATGGTAACAAGTGATCATTTATCTTTCTACGTTTCAGAATATAGCGTTTAGAAATTACAATAGGTTTACTGCAAAATAAATTATTAAATAAATACGATGCTAAACACATTTCATTAAATTTCTATGTTTGACTTTACAAATATGCCTTTAAAATTTCAACTGCTAACTCAACTAAAGATTTAATTCTCACTTGACATTTATTTAATATCTCCCAAGCGAATTATTTAACATATAATCAAATTTCTCAACTAACTCATCCAAATATAAGTATATCAAATAATATGCATATTTAAATTACTTAATACACAATTATTTATTCAATCACATAATATCCCTTTAACATATATTATATTAATATTATAACATTATAATATTAATATATATTATAATATATCAATATTATAATGTTATGAAAAATAATAATATATATTATATTATATTAATATTAAAATATTATATATCCTAATAATAAATATTAATATATACATACTAATATTTTATATTATAAATATATAATAATAATATTAATATAATATTAAACTAAAAAAAAACAAAAAACAAAAAAAACAAAAAAATAAAAAAAGAAGTCAAAGAACAAAAGGGAGCCCACGTACCTCCCCTGCCGCGCGCGCCCTAAACACTATGGGCGGCTGTGTTTACACACAGCCGACCCCCATTAATGGGGGTGACTGTGTGTAAACACAGTCGTCCTTAGGGCGGGGACCGGTGGTAAGGAAAGGGGGAGTGGGGAGGAGCGCGCTGGGCGCGGCTCCCTCCACCCACCTCCCATGGGGGCACGGTGGGGGTGAGCCCCGAATGACCTCCCCAACCCAAATTTTATTTTATTTATTTATTTATTAAATAAAATCCCTAAATAAAATGCGAATCTATATTTTAGACTGAGGATTTTTAAATCCGGTTCCCCCAATAAAATATTCTTTTCCAGAATGTATATATACTTGCATATATATATATATGTGTGTGTGTGTGTGTATTTCTCAATATATATATATATACTCATAATTGACATACAAAATAATGTTTTCTTTTTGCAAAAATATCCAAACCAGAGATTTGATTGGCAAATAAATTTTATAACCAGACATATTTCAATTTCTTTGGAGATATTCATTTCAAAACAGGGCTTTTTCAAATAATTTACACATTGAACATGGGTTTTGCTCTACCAATTCACAACCAGATTTTTAAAAGATTATCAACAATCATAAACAAACTAAGTAACCCCTCAACATGAAATTTCTATTTAAAAAGGAACCTGATTTTTTTTTGAAAATGATGGAAGATCTTGATGGTGACTTGATTCCCTCTTCAGATCCACAGGTTCTTCAAGCTTTTTCCAAAAAACCCACAAAATTCTCCAATTTCTTCCTTCTCTTCTAACTTAATCTTTTTTCCAAAATTCCATGAACCTCAAAATTGTGAAGCAAATTTCAAACATAAGGATAAAAACCTAAAAATCCTACAACCACCCTCATCAATTCTTCAAAACAGAAAAATAGAAAATATCTAATTTCTTTCAATTGTTTTTGAATTCAAATTTCTAATTGACTTTTAATTTATTTTCTTTTATTTTTATTTCATCTTTTCCATATTCTCAATTTCACACAAAATTTTATTAACTCCAAAATGGAAAACTTTATTTATTTCCAATCAATTAATTTGATTATCAATAAACTAAATCTAATCAAAGATTAAATTTATTTATTAATAAATTAAATTAGTTAATAATTTAAATTACATTTCAACATAAACTAGATAAAGTTAAATGGCAATTTAACTACCAAGCATATATTTTAACCTTTTTCCAAACTTCCAATTTAAACTGAAACCAGACAAATTGAACAATATAAAACAACTAGACCATACCAAAACCGACGACACACTATGACTAGGGTGACGACCTGGCACATAATCCTAGCTACTATCTCCCAATTGAATACCGTTGGGCCATTGAACACGCTCCAACCTATGAAACCAGGTGGAGTCGATGTCCTGTACTTGTCAACTTGAAAATCAAGTAAACAACAACATATAATATGAACAACGTAAAATACACACCGTGAAGAGGGAATCACGTGATCGCAGGGCGCTCGCAAGCGAGTGATGTGACGTCGTCCCCTTCACCAATACAGTGTAACTAACTGACAGATCTAACATACTAATATAATCCAAAGCATAAACATCATTAATTCGAATATCCATTTATGTTAATCCAAAACATGGCAAAAGATAACATCATATTAAAATACCATCACATCGAAAGATAACATTAACATCACTTTATAGATAGCGATCAAATAGAAGTCAGGTACCATAGTCAAGGTACAAACAAGAAGTACAACATAACAGAGCATAACATTGTTCAATCAAAAGGACAAAACGAAGGGGTATTACATAATGTATCTAGCTAGCAAAGAAAATTTAAATTATTTTTCTTAAGAAGAAGAATCTAATCAAGAAAATATGATGTCGATGATATAAAGTGCCATAATAGAAAAGTCAAAACTAAAGAAAGTTGGAGAAATTACACTATGATATTCATGAAATAAAGTTGACCACACATAAAGTGGTGGCTTATATGCCTCACAACAAGATATAGGGATTGTGACATATGAAGGGTGACTTGTTTTCAATGTCATCATTATTCCAAACATTTGGCATCATAGCAAGGAATTTTCTAATCATTATATATATTTAAAATTAAAAGGAGATCAATAAAAAAAATTAAATTAGAACACCTAAAAGTAGTCAGAGTTTTAAAGTGTTTTCAAAATGTCTAAGTGATTGTCAAAATCTCAAAAGATAAAAGTGTCTTCAAATCATAATCATCCATAGCTACTTCCAGAGAAGTAAGCTTTTAACTTTGCTAAAAAAAATAGTGTTCTACTATTTTTAGTTGTCATCATTTTCAAATAGAAGAGCACATGTTCTAGGATGAATTATTTTTAGCTGAATACCACTATTTCTAGTGTCCTTTAACTATGACCTAGATTAGGCTATTATTAGATCATATTTCTCATCATGCAAAAGACATGAGAATTAAGGGATAAATTGTAATCATTCCAACCATTAGTTCAATTGACAGTCAAGTATTGTAATTTAAAATTAGAAAATGGATTAATTTGTAGTAAATCATGTAAGAAGACATTATGTTAAGGTATAAGTGTATTTATTTAATTCATATATTTTCATGCAATTATTTGTAAATAGTGTAAATGTCTTTTTGCACTTAGTTTTATCAACGGTAACTATCATGTCTACATATTGTTAGATTTGGTATTCATCAAGTATTCAATATTATTGTGATCTAAAATATAGTATTACACCTATCTTACTTATAAATATTCATTTAGATTTTTCTTGTCATGTATGTCAAGGGTTAAAATTGCTTTGACAAATTTACAAGTGAACTTGAAGGTGTAGATCGCGTCTTTGCTTTGAGCTATACTATTAATTCACCATAACATTCATGTTTATTTGTTAGCCTATCCAATCTATGTTAACCTATCCAATATTTGTGTACTTGTGTGGTTTAGTCTCTATTTTTAATTAAATAGTAAAAGTGTTTAGTGTTGATTCATTTGAAATCAAAAAAACCCAAAATTTGTTGCCTTGTGTTAAAAGACCATGTTAGCCTCTTACACTAGGAAATCCCAAAAAAATACACATTTAAATTTTATTCAACCTAAACATGAAATCCCTAGAAAGACATTGTAAATATTATAAATTACAAGTACATGTTTATAGCAGGTTAATTTTTATTTTACAAGAAACTTCCCCTTCTAACATGAAGCATAGTTCTACTACACATATGTTCCATTTTTTATTGTATTGAAAGATGGCAAGTCTATTAGAGAATGATATAAGAATATCATCTTATCTATTGCAACATTCTTGTTTGACAAAAAGGTTCTAGATTTCAAATATTTTTTAGCTTGTAAAGAACTATTACAATCAATGGATAATCAAGAGGGTAACCACATAAATAATAATAGACCACCTCCATTATTTCCACAAGGATTTTAAATTATCCTTTAGCATTCACAAAAAAATCATGAGCTTTCATGACAATCAAGATAGAATTTTCCAAAGTTTTATGGTGATGGAATGTAGCATCCCAATGAGAATATGTTATCCTTCATTACTACATGCACAATTCTAAGTGTAGCATATGAAGAGGTTTCAATTTACTTATTTATGGAAACCTTATGAGATGTAGTAGCCAATTGGTTTCATCACCTTCCCATTGGTTCATCATAAGTTGGGACTTATTGAGTAATAAGTCTCTTGCATATTTTAAGTCAACTAAGGATGGTCATATATTATTTGCACACCTCTCAACTTCCAAGAAAGATGAACATGAACTAATGAGAGATTTTATTATAAGATATAATTATTTGGTTACTGGATTTTCCAACACTCTAAATCCTTCTTCTAAGATTATTCTAAGCTGCTTCAAACATTTCTCTAAGTGATTTAGGCATGTTTTGACATTGTTTCCCAACTAATAAAACACCAGTCTAATTGAAAAATCAGATATTCTAAAGTCCTCTTGTGTTGTAAATATATCTTTAGGTCCCCAAATGGAGCCAATTGTTTTACCGAACCTAAAACTTGATTTTTCTACTTGAAAAATCCTTTGTTAACAAAAAATTGATCATTTGGGTGTCAAAGTTGAAGCAAAAAAATATATTTTAGTCAAGTCACACATGATAAACACTGAATATCCTAGCTATAGGAATTAATGATACTATCACAAATTAAGAAAGGAAAATAACAACATTTTGATCATTGCCACAAGGAAGATTAGTCGCCAATGAAATAAACACACCAGATGGCATAGATATTTTTCTCGAAAAACCCAAATCAATTACTAGTAACCCAAGTAAATAAACATGGTCATAATAAGTATTTGTAATCTCCAATGGATGAATATCCATAAAGAAAAATGGTAGAGAAGTTGGACATAGTCTAGATAGCAATCAAATTCCTACATCAACATCTTCAAACAACTAAGGGAAAAAGAAATAAAAACTACATGAAAAGAAGAAGAAAACCAATACAAGAATTTGGATGAATAATAAAATGAAGTAGCAATTCATGTTACCAAAGAAAATTTGGTCATACTAGGAAAACATTGATAGGTGCATTGAATCAACCACTAAGATATAGAAAATTGAGGAGTCACAATCCAACCAAAAATGGAAGGAAAATAAATAAAGAATGAT
This sequence comes from Sequoiadendron giganteum, assembly GCA_007115665.2. Lineage (NCBI taxonomy): Eukaryota > Viridiplantae > Streptophyta > Pinopsida > Cupressales > Cupressaceae > Sequoiadendron > Sequoiadendron giganteum. The sequence continues at coordinate 348,555,025 of CM021108.1, forward strand.
CCCTTAATACTTAGCTTCCATGTGAGATCAACTATCATAAGACTTAGAGAATATTTACAAATCAGTTATATTTCCAAAGGCATAACCATTTCACAACTTGATCCATATCACCAAGTTATAAAATAAAAATATTTATTTGGTTATATTATCTAACACATAATGATTGCTAAATTGATTAAAATTATATACGAATTAACATTGAATATAGCTAAAATGGTATTTTATTAATTCTTATCACCACTTGATAACAATGTATGAACATTTAAATGTATACCCTCAAAATCTATAATTACACAATCGTCCTGCATTAAATTAATACATTATCCTATAGTAGAATAACACGCAATCCTATAGTAGAATAACTTAAAGTCCACCTATAATAGTTAAAGTCAAACCATCTTGAGGCAACCTTTAAAATCATTAAAATTATCGCATAGCATCATGAAAGTGGTTTGAAACAACCCATATATTTAATATAGCACAATTACAAGACTAGTTCTCATTTGCAATATTGAAACCTTCTCGTAGAACCTCACAAGAAACAAGATGAAAAAAATTATGAAGAAAAATGCACAAAATTTGGAAACAAAAAATAAGATGAAACCTAAAATATTTTTGGTTATTCAAGATTTCTTATGATTCTAGATGCTCTTGCATTAAGAATCATAGGTGACAATTTGATTATGAACATTGTCATCCCTCTTCAAGATAAAAATACACAAAATGTTGAGCCAATTGGTTTATAGATGGATTTGATATATTTGAGTGTTAGAACATGGTACAATTGTATTGAAATGTTAAAGGTTGTGATAGAGGACTTCAAGAAAATTTCCCTTAAGGATGATGAAGATAAAGTAGCCTTTAAATATGAAATCATATGACTCTGAGGATTCATAACTCATCTTTGCAACCCATTTCTATCCCTATAAGGTTTGTTACCTATATTCTAGAGTCTATTTATGAGTAGAGAAAATTATATTATCTAGTCACATATGGAAAGAATGTGGATAAATGACCAAAATACTAAATGAAAAAATCCTCTATATTGGGGAAAACTTAATTTCTATGGAGTTGCTAATGGAAATCCAAGTTTGGCAAGCGGTGTTGGTATTCTCAAAAATTATGATGGGGAGATTATTGTTGGGTTCTCTAGGGGATTGGGGGAGAAATCTTGTGACATGGATGAAGTGATGGCTATGTTGTGGGGGGTTAGATTTTCCCTCTCATTAGGGATTAAAAAGTTATAGATTGAAGGTGACTCCAAACTTGTCATAGATGTTTTGAAGGGAAAGGTGAAGGTGGTTTGGACTATCAACGAAATTATTCATGATATTCAAATAAATTTGTTGGGATTTGATGTTTATGAACTATCCCACATATACAAAGAAGGAAACATCGTGGTTGATATTTTGGCTAATTTGGGAATAAATCCGAATTCTCTAAGATGCTAGAGAAACAAATTGAATCTCTCAGAGAATTTTAGAAGACTTCTTTTGGAAGAGAAACATAATAATAATATTCCTAATGATGAAGCCCTTTAGTAACACTAAGGTTTTTTAATATATATTTATATATGTTCCTTGTTTTAACAGTTGGTTAAAAGCCCATACTTCTAGTCTTTGGGGTTTATGGGAAAAATATATAGGTTTGGTTCGAAGGGAGTTTGGTTGGATAAACTATAAGGGTTTAGTTTTAGCCTTAAGTCCTTTCATATTGGCTCATAATCAATGTGTGATGCTGGCAACTTTATGGATTTGGAATGATGAGGTGGTAATAACTAAGATATATGTCATAAATCATGTCATCATTGTTTGGGATTTGATGTACGAGAATGTATTTCTCATGAATTGAAACCTATCTATTATTAAGAAGCTTAATTATATATTAAGGTGCACTTTAAATCTATTCTTTTCAATCTCTGGAAAAGGATTGATGACGCAAATGTTATTACAAACCTATATGAGGATGATTTAAAAAGGGAATGGCTTACAAACAAGATGATTTAACTTTGCTCGAGGATAATCCTTATCTCGAGCACATTTCATCAATTAATGATCATTCAATCATCTTTATTGTTGATAATAAAGATTTATTCTAGAAAACTCTTTCTCATTTTGAGACAACCCCACTAATTTAATCTACCCTTCTACCAAACTTAGCGGCCTTTATTAAAATTGTCTATAGTGCAACCACTCGAGAAAAACCTTTATTATGAAAGGAGATAGAGTGAGGATGAAACTGAGCTCTTGCGAAAATTTCAAAAATGACCCACTACTTTGGCACATTTGTGTTAAAGGTGGGTTAGCTTTATTTCTTGAGAGCCTCAACAAGAATGCTAAAAAATTATCAATATAGTTTACGAGTTCTTGGAATAAATGATAAGTAAAAATGGGGGAATTTCCTTTGAAGTGAGTGAGGAGGTTATTTACCAAGAGATGGGTTTATCTTGCAATGGTCAAAAGCTTAAAAGTCACATCAAGGTGACGAATATGGAAAGTATGAATATGTTCTTCAAAAAGGGTAAAACTTCGATCAAGTTGCATGTGGGTTATGAAAGGGCGAAGCTCCCACAATCGTGGGATGAGATATGTTTCATGTTAATGAAGTAAATTACACTTGAAGAGAATTTTAAATGCTATTATTTCTATCACCATTCATTTCTCAATCATTTTAGAAACAAGGCTTCTATCAGTTTCCCTTTTTTATTTTTTTATCTTCTTTAGAAGCATCGATGAAGAAAGCCTTGGAGGTGGCCGGCAAAAACCCTAAAAATTTGTCTATCTTGCTCCAACATAGGCTTATACCTAGACTTTATCACTTTATTTTAGTCCTATACCCTCCAAAGCCATTTAGGGCTTGTTTTATTGAGGAACCCCCAATTGAAGTTTGCCTATTGAGAACCCTCTGAACTCTCTCTCTAAGAAGTTTGAAATGCCTCCCCCTAAAGGGAAAAATAAAATTTCTTCCTAGAAAATAATTCCCATACATAAGTCCAAAATCCCTAACCTACAACCTAATCCCTCTAAAAATCCCCAAAACTCTAATCAAAACATTGTTTCTATTAGTGTATACAACCTTAAGAACAACCCTTATAAAGGTTCGAGAAAAAGGGCCAACTCTGAAATTAAAAGCCCCATTTGCAAGAAAAATAATAAGTCCTCGGTCTAGTTTTATGTTGAAGAGGAAAATCTCAAAGATGAGGAGGAGGATAACACTAATGATACTGATAAGGAAGAGGTCAAAAGGGGGCATGATTTAGCTAAGGAAGTTGACAGTCTTAATCTTAGTGTTTGACAGTCTCATAGGCTAGTGGGTTGTCTTGCCCCTAACCTCACTATGGATGAGATATCAAGTGACTTAAGTGGGGAGGAAGAAAATGATGATGGTCATAATAGAAAGGAGGAGGAAGAGGATGTGAAAGTGAAGACTAAAGGCCCTAACATGTTTCGAAGCTAAATGTTATGTTGTTTGATTCTGAGGACCTGTACACCACCCCTATAGAGAAACCTAATACAAACACTTTATCTAAATACATGAAGACTACTGAGGATGTGGTTGATCTGATGTCTCAGGTTGATGGTCTGGAAAGGAAGTTGTGTGGTCTTTCTTGCTTTACTTTAAAAATCATCCATCATTTGATGGCCACCCTCGATTTGGTGTTAAAAGATGAAATTAAAAACCATGATGATTCCAAAGGTGCCAGCACTAGCTCTAATAGCTAGAACATTTTTAAATTCCTCAAGGAGGATTGGGAAAAATTGATAATTAGTCTATTGCTCCCTTTGTTTTATTTTATGTTGTTAAAAAACAATGATTTGTTGTTGGTTTGCTATTGGTTTCTTGTCTCTAGTAAAAAACCTTTGATCCTTTTTATGTTTATGTTGAAATTTTTGCCTTATTGGGCCTTTTGTGTTTGGGACCAATGTCTTATAAATATTGCTTATATAATAAAAAACATGGATAGATGTGTTAGTATGTGGATCTTGATCATACTTGATGTTAATATTTTGGCCTCTTTTCTTAGTGTGTTCTCCCCCCAAATTAATTAATGGGGGAGTGTAAGGGGGTAGAGCCCCTCCTGTGAGGTCCAGGGGACCCCCCCCCACCCCCTCGGGTGGGGGTCTGGGGGCAGCGCCCCTGACACAAAAATTTCCTTATATTTTAATAAGGAATTGTTGCAAATTTGAATTATAATTCAATTAAACAACTAGAGAAACCGCCCAAAATAATAACATTTTATTGCTGCAAATTGGAAACCAAGAGTCATGGTTTCGAATGGATTTCTATTGCTACATGGAATTTGACCAATTACGTGGGTGGAGATCTTGCAGCAAGGTGTGAATGGTGTGACAAAAGGTCAGAGTTTAGTGTGTGCGACACACAAAGAAAAGCGTGGAAACAAGAACAGTAAAATTCGTGTGAATTTGTTGTAGTTAATTGTATATGTAATTTTTCTAGAAATTGATTAATAAAAGGACTGTTGTTTGTGGACGTAGCCCAGAATACGAGTGAATCACGTTAATTTTGTTGTCTCTATTCTATGAATTTTGATTTCATTCCTCTATTTTTGTTCGTGTATATAAATATGCATATAATTGGTGATTTAATCTCTTTGTTTCTTGCTTGCAATTCCTAACAAAATGGTTTGATGATATTTTATTGTAGGGTAATAGGGTATTAGGTCAATTATATGATTTGATATATGAAGCAAAGGAATTTAGGTACAAAATCAAATAAATGGAGAAAAATGGTAGAAAAAATAATTCTTGTGCACAAGTTTTAGAAATTATCAAACTTAACAACACCCTAAAATTGAATGTTGTACGAAAATATAGGTGTTTACATGGAATAGGAGATAAAAATTTGTAATGAAGAATTTGAATGGAGATTCTTCTACTGAATGTGAACAAAAGAGCACATTGAAGGAGATTGAATGGTTTTTTTCTAAGTTCATGATTAATATTTCATGTAAGTATGCTAATGAAGAGGGAAATATATTTGATTTGGATGGTGTATAGTGTGAATTTCATCATTTGATAATAGAAAAATTTAGGAAAGCTCAACGTTTGGTTAATATGTATGAATTAAAAAAAATCACAATACATGTTTAGAAATGACAATAAAAGTTGGCAAGTCTACAAATATTAGTTAAAAAAATTGAATTCACACTTTAGACACATAATTATGAGATATATTCAATGATTATACTAGATGAATATAAAGTTGATTAGTTTCCTCATAGCATTTAGAAAATTGTTTCGACACTAGGGTCTTTTGATGGGGGTTGTTTTGTAACATGCCCATTGTTCTACCTAATAATTTTACTATGTTTTACCCACAAGTGAACATTTTATGCTACTAACATTCTTTTCTTTTGAATAAAAAATGCACATTTGAAAAAAACCATTTCAAAATTTCTCATTTCATAACAAAGAATCATTTCATTAATACAAGTAACAGTTTCACATTACATAATTTCAAGATGACATTTCATATTACATGATTACATACATAGCTTCAACAAGTTTACTGAAATAAAGATACAAATGGTCTAGATGTCCTTCCTCAAATCTTGGTTGCCAATTGCATGAGGAGAAGCATCACTCAAGCATTTTTTCGCCAACCACGAACTTACTACGGTCCCCCACACATCTATCAAACTGGTAAGATGGCCCTACCCTTCTAAGAAGATATTGGTTTGGTAACCTCATAATCCTAGCCTTCTTGGATCATGGTGTTGTGTCCTACATATCTAGAGCTACCATGCAATGGCTACAACCTACATGTATGAAAATACTTGCCTAGTATGTAAACCCAAATCACAGTGAACTGATAGTGTAAACAGTGGCTACTTACACTACTTTGGCCAAAGTATTCATCACCTAGAATTTAGAGTGGAGGTCACACACTCACCCACCTTTCTAGATCGATTTGGTTTTGACCATTCATACTCTTAACATACTACCCAAAAAGAAGAAAGTGATTACATAACTACTTGACAAACTAGGATACACCCTTTCCCATGGATTATTCTAACCCTAGGAATAACCAAGTTATTCACTTATTCCAACTAAAATTTCCATCTAGAGTACTTCAAGAAATCAATACATACCACATTTCACATTTCATGCTACGAACGTATAGTATTGACAAACTATGTATAGTATTGATAAATACGTATAGTATTGATAGAAACACAATCATATAAATTCCAATATAGGATATACATAAGTATTAACCAAATAGAAAGGTTTCCCCAAAACAAGAAACAATCATGAATATGCAAGCTTATCCAAAGTATCATAACACATGCTCAAATCAATCTTTTCCAAATAAAGCAATCATAAATAAATAACCTTTCAAACATGAATATCAAAGGAATAGAAATCAACATGCCTGTATAAAAACTCCAATTGATATTACTTTCTCCCTAGCTCAATTCCACAAGCCCGTATGCTTCTTCCTCTAAGTTCCTGACCTAACTCCCAGTTCTAGCCTCTTACCAATTCTCTCAATAATTACAAATGCAAAATAACAAAGCAACTCACTAAATCTCAAGTTATCTAAGTTACTTACACAAAAAATATAACAGAATAACAACACAGTAATCAAAATGAAAAGTGTAACAAATGGTAGAGAGAGCACCTCTATATATACTAAAATTTGAGCACCCAAAGACTACAAATAAGCTAACAATTTTGCTACCTTCTTATTCTCATGCAACAAATCAGCTAATTAAAATATCATATTACAACACATGATAGTCCTCATATTTCCAATCTCATAGAATGGCTAAGTTGACTTCATTCTTGAGACAATACGACTCTTTTACTGAGTCAAAGGATGACGCTTCTCTATAGGTTTCCTATTTGATTTGCAAGTCAACTACCCTCTCAAATTTATACCATCTTTTCATTGACTGAGTTTTTGTGATTATTACATGGCTTTACCAAGAAATGGTGCAAGTTTAGACTTCTATTATTGTTTCCACATTCTATAGTTTTTGGTGCCACATATTCATACTTTAACACCCTCTATTTATGCGCAACAAAGACTTAGTCAATAATGTTAAATCTACTTTCATTTCTTCTTGCAATGTTTTAACTGTATATCCTTTACTTATGAGCTTAAGTCTTTTGACTTATTCTCACATGATTCATGCACTATGTTTAAAATTTAGCCACAACAATATACATGGCAACACAATAATGCACTATGATTTATTTAAAGTGCCTTAAACATATCAAACTTTAGTGTTATAATAATGTGCTTTGCATATTTCAAAATACTTCAAACAATATATATTTAATATATATATATATATATATATATGTATATATATTATATAATTAATATATACATATATATTGATATATATCCTCAAGATTACCAAATGTATAACTTTCCAATTAAATAAATATATATAAATATATCAAATAATAATTATATATACACAAATATATATGTATATACGTAATTATATACATATATATTAATATATATATTACATATATATATATAATTATTTTAATATCCTTATATAGACACATATACATTCTCATTTTCATTGATTGGCATATATGCACGAAGTGTATATATATGTCACATTCGTCCAATCGATATTCCCATGCATATGGGTAATCCGTCCATGAGCATGCATAGATACATCTACCTATGTATACTCATGCACACATTTACTCATATGTATGAGTTTATCGTAGACATGTACATATATACATATATATTTTTATTTTATATATATACTTCATTGACATAAATATGAACACACAAGAAAGGACTTTCACATGACATAAATACTTAATCACATTCCCTAATCAAAAAATTCATAGAACGAGATCATAAACCAATATAAACATTCACAACCAAAACTGAAGATCACTTACCATTTCCTTGAACTAACTCGACTCAACTTAGACCAACTAGGATGTGATTGTGTGTATGCTCAGTTAGGCTCATTAAGGGTTACCAGACCAAGTTCTTCTCCTGAGTGATACTTCCCCTCTCTTTTGGAGGTTTGAATCTATTCTTGCATCCGACTTAGTACATTACAACAGTAGTTAGTCGATAACAATACATTTATATGCATCATATATTTCATCTTCAGAATCATTATAAAACATCAAATTGAATCAAACATTCATTCATCATATTTCCATCAAGATTCGTATACAAAACATATTCATATATTAAAATATTTTAACCAAACAAGATAATAGTAAATAGGTAATAACACACGGGGTGTAACATGTTTAGTAGCTATTTTTAGTTATCTTTATTTTTTGTTGGATATGCTTTATTGAGAATTTTCTTAAATTAGTGCATATGCTCAAAATGATCCTAATTTCCTTCACAAAAAGACTTCAAACATTAGTAATTAAATTCCTAAACTAGTTTGAAAATAACCTCAATATTAGAGCCATATGCGAGATTTTAGACGAAGAAATGAGATAAAGCGCAAATTATATCTCAAAACCCCTCTTGTTCAAGAGTTATTTTCTCCAAAATAAGACAATTTGATGTTGAATTAATGTTGTTTTTTCTCACTTTACTTGCAAGCTAGCTAACATATGCTTACTCTTGGGAATAGATGGATGAGTAAAAAGATAGCTAATTTGACATGATACCGAAAAATATGATTAATGGATGCAAGAAATGGTGATTGGGTGCAAATGACTATTGGATTAAAAATAACTACCCCCTTCAAATATTTGTGAGGGTGTTGAATATATAAATTTCCGAGGCTTAAAATAGAGGGCTAAGATTAAATATTAGCTCCATGAGATGAGGGAGTGAGGAGGAGTTAATTTATTACATGCATGAATTAATTGGTTACATGCATGAGTTAACTAGTTTCATGTACTAATTAATTGGTTGCATGAATGGGTTAAATAATTTGTGTTTAGTTAAATATGAGGTGGAAATTGATATTTTTTATTATTTATTTGTAGATGATTGATAGATTATATATGAATATTAGGATTTTAATTGAATTTGTAAGATATGGATGGAATTCAAGATTTTTTAAATGTTTTATTTGATTTTTATGAGATATGGGTGGAAATTAGAATTTTAATTTTATTTAATTTTATGATGAATGGATATTAGATGGAAAATGATTTTATTTAAATATTTGAATAAATAAAAGAAATTATATTAATTAAATTAAATAATAATAATTATTTAATTAGATGATAATGAAAGATTAAGGATGATCAAATGAGAATGAATATATAAAGAAAAAGGTAAATAATAAAATTATGGTAGAAGCAAAATTTTAATGTTTACAATTAGAATCCTATTTTTTGATCTCTTATGTCAAGAAAGTGAAGTTCTAGATCCTTATCCATATATCTATCATTAGTTTGTACTTACCCTTATTAGGGATTTAACTAAAGATTATTTAAGTTAAGATTTAGTATTTGTGGACAAAATTATGTAATGATCTTACTTTACATGTAATCTTACTATTCTTAGCTTAGAATTTGTAGTTAAACTTTCTTTAATTTTTCATGCAATATTTTGTATTTTTTATAAATATGTGTCTTTGTACTTAGATTTTCAATAATAATATTCATGTTTCTTTGTCGATATTATTTTACAGTGAGCTATGCACTTTTATATTCAATTTTATTTTGTGTTGAGTGAAATTTGATAATCATTGTTTGTATTACAATCTTTGTGAAAATAAGTTTTGTAGCTTTTGTTAGTGTTTCTTAGATCAGATTAGATAATCAATTCACAAAAGAAATGCAACACATAAGACAATGAACACAACAAGATACCCTGGGAAAACCCTCCTCTTGAGGGAGAAAAACCCAGCAAATATATCTCTTATATATTGAAGGAATAAGAGCAGAATTCTGCTTGAACTCAGGCACAACACAATACCGAATTTGATACAATGAATAATAGCACCTCTCCTAGATGCAAAGATACAAATGAATATGTTTCTCCTTGAAATCAATCTGCTGCTACAAAGTGATGATCTGCTGCTACAAGATGATGATCTGCTGATTAAGTATGAACTTCTTCTAAGACTGCGAATTCTGCTCTGCCAAAAGTGCGAACTTGTTTTTCTTCGAATTGTGCTTCAATAACCAAAAGTAACCTTGTATATATATCTTCTTGGCGCCTCTTCATTTAGGTCGGCCTTTATACAAATAATAATAAATGAATAAATATAACTTAAGTCGGCCAGTCAACAAGTAAATGATATAACTCAAAATAGGGTCGGCCCATGCTCTAGTTGATATTTAATATGAGTCTTAGTGAAGACCGACGCTGTATTAACATCAACAGCTTTGTATTTAATCCTTTTTTGCTTGATTCATAGTAATTTTAGTTTGTATTTATTTCATTATAATTATTTTGTTACTTGTGTTTATTATCCTTTGTATTTCATTGAAAAGAAAGTGTATATTAGTTGTGTTAGGTATTCTTCTATAGTAGATAGATATAAAAAAATAAAATCTCTTATTAGGTAGAAGTGTTGAATCACCCTGTGCCCTAGTTTAAGAATAAAATACATGTTTTATTTTAAGTTTATTTGTTTTCAATGCTTGAAATCTTATTGGTTTTAAGTTTTATTAATTTTAGTGTTAAGGAATAATTTCCTCCACTTTTGAAAAGGGAGCTTCCCCTCACAAGTAAAATAATAATTCTATAGCAAATATTATTTAATTTTATGCTTCACTAAAAGGTGCAAATTAAAATGTTAAAAAAACTAGAGACTAGTGAATACACCTTCAAAAATTCTTGAAAGCATGCACATAAATATAAAATCATTTGGACAATCCTCAAAAATTATAATCTAATTTTTTTCATAGATCTACAAAGAACACAAAATTTAAACAAATAAATTGCAAAACACATATTCATTAAAAATAATGTGTTTCACGTAGTAGTAAGAACTGACATGCAAATCTAAATTTGTCATTGTATCCAAAAAACCTATAAATATACAACTATGATATTCACATTATGAATGATGGAATATTATAAATTTACAACATGGAGATCTAATACACCACAAACCCACAATATAAATACATCAAAAGGACTAGTGGTGGGATAAATAAGGGCTTTAGATCATCATAGACCAACTCCACAACCTCCACATGACAAGGGAATTATCCCATACTTCCAAATAGGAGCTCTAGGTCACCATATGATCAAATCCAACAATATGAAGGTAAAATCCAGGAAATCTTGTGATATGATTTCCAATCTACATATCATGATAAGAAAATCATCCATCATAAGCTTCCAAAGCTAAATTTTTATTTTATTGAACCTCTCCAACTCCATTTTAGAGGTATTTTTCATGACTCTATCATGAAAATAAGATCAATTACAACAAGATCCCACTCAAGAAATTATTAATACAGAAATAGGTCCTACTCCTCTCATGGATCTAATCATCAAACCAAGATCTAATACCAAATTAAAAGAAATATGAAATAGTTTCCTATTTAATTATACAAGAATAAATGTCACACGTTATCTATTCTATATGAATTTGAGCATGGTAACAACACTAAAGATTTATAAAAATAATGGAAGAAATCACAATAAAATTATACAAGAGACAAACATTAATATATAGTGGAAAAACCCTTTTAATAAAAATCAACCTCTAAAGCGCCAAAAATAATATATTCTTGAAACAAAAAAATTACAATACAATATCAAGTTCTAATCCTTCATAGGATATTGACTATCTAAATCTAGAAATAAAAAATAAAGATATCCATAAGAGAACTTGGAATTATTATCAATAGTGAGAAACCTAGTTGCACTCCTATGAGATCACTCTAGCCACAATAGGTATCCCCACATCCCACACCATGATCCTTAGGAGTTCTCAAAAATATTAATAAATACCCAATCCTTATGTTTGCACACTAAGTTTAACTCATAATGAGTATACACAATGAACATGTGTACACAATATTAACTAGCCCTCTATATATAGGCAAGAGAGTAATAAGAAAAAATACAATGTAAGTTACCCTGAATCAATTCACCCAAGTGACATTTCCCAAGGTAAGCACCCAATTTTGAATCTATACCTAAGGACCATTACAACCTCCAAGGTAAACCCAAATGCTCTCTTCAATTCAAGCAACCAATATGGTTCATCTCATATAACTCCACACTAAATGTATTTTTATATTGCATCTATAATTAAATGCATTTCTATAATGTGCCTGTCACATTGAATCACGAGTCTATTAAGCCATGTACTCACTAACCATGACCACCAATATTAAATGTATTACTAAATACATTTATAATTTTACACATAATAAATACTTAGGAGAATATTGTATTACCTAAAGTGTGGTGCTTCAAGGTGGACGAAAAAGTTACAAAGTATTTTCCTAATGTACCTCTCATATTAAATGAATTTATAATGATACACAAAATAAATACTTAGGATAATATTGTATTTCCTAAAGCGTGGTGCCCCACTTCAAGGAGGAACACACATTTACAAAGTATTAAATATTTTATGTAAGGTATACAACACATTTCCCAACATAAGAGGAAACAAAATACATAATTTAGAAGGAATGAAAATGGAGGTGAGTGAGGTGCAAGTGAATGCACACAATGAGAATCTTGAAAAGGTAGAAAGATATGAAGAGAGTGGTGTTGTAGTAGAGGAAGCGAGAAATTGCTTGATGGAGGATTAATAAAAAGTGACTAACGATGTGTAAGTGGATCCAGAAATAAAAATAAATCAAAGTAATCAACTTGAAGGACCAAAATGGTGAAGGAACTTAATAATTAAAAAGGAAAGGAAAAAAGACAAGGAATATAAGAAATTGGTGGAGGTGGAGGAAAATACATGGGAAAAAATCCATACAAGAATGGTGAGAGAAAAGTAATAGAGCTAGGTGGAGGAGAGTCAATGATCCAATAGGTGGCTAGAAAAAAGAGGAAGAAATAAAGTGACAAGTTTTTGAGGCACCTCACATTAGGGAAAGGCATGTTTAATACTATTCAATGGGTGAAAAGGATGCTTATACCATTTAACTAAAATTTGTGAGCACTATTCTCACAAAGTGTTGCATGGGGTTTATGATGAAAGACCATCCCAGGGTAGTGCAATCTTGCATTATAAAAAAATTATTTTAGAAGTATAGGCAAGATGTATAAGGTGAGTTCTCTTTGTTGAAGGCCATGTTGAGAAAAATTAAGGTGAAGAGTCATCATATGAAATGAATAATGATAATTTAGAATCAAATAATTATCACATAGAAGAAAAAAATCATCATATACAATGAAGAGCGGCCATATGGAATCAAAGGGTCAAACCAAATGTGATAAGACAAGAGAATTTAAGTGTTGGAAAAATAATAGTTAAATTAATTTTTCAATAATGAGATAAGTTGTAGAAGGTGTTACTTAAATTGATCGGGAAATATTCTTGGAGAAAGAGGAAAAAATACTTCATAATTTGTAGGTAGGACCAATATTTTAAAAGATCATAATTTTTTAATTTTGTGTTGCCGTGCATGATTTCTTTGTATTTTTCAATTTGAATTAAGTCTATATAATTTTGTATCTTCATAGTGACTTAGGGATATGTATGCTAATTTGAGTTTTGTTTTTAAGTACAATGCTACCATTAATTTAACTCCCTATTTTTGATTGCATTAGATTTGTCTCTAACCATATATCCTAACTATGATCAAGTTGTAGAAGTGACAAATAAATATTACTTATGATTGATATAAATTGTGTTTGGGGTCACTAAATTGAAGAAAAATAGTTATATTGAATCCCATAGTTTCAAAATATAGTTTTCAAGGAATTCTTAAGGTTATGGCTTGAAAAATTAGCAACATAAAGCATTTTTCATGAATTCAAGTCACCAAGATGGTATGGTTGTTAGGGTTTTAAGTATATTCAAAGGATCTACAATGGTTAGTATTAAGGTTTTGAATTGGAATCACAATCATGTGCATCAATTTACTATTTTAAATCATTATTACTATTGGAGGATCTATTTTGTACAAGATGTGGAGAGCTTAATGGTGAGTTGTGATCAGATAATTCAATATGAAATTGTTTTTTATAATGAAATGAATAATCAACCTATCCATGTTCTCGATGATGACACATGCCCATGGAATCAAAGAACTAAAAAAGAAAATAAAGAGGAAAAGATGAAATTACATGATGATGAAGTATGGATAGAACTACCAATGGAGTACTATTATGAAGATTATATATTTTCTTCTAAATCATTGAATCGTATCAATATGAGTTGGAGATTATAACTACCTTGCAAACTTTGTTCATTTTTTTGGGGTAGAGGAAGGATTTTTAACCAAGTAAGAACATCCTATTACATTATACATAGGAAGTTGCACAAGTATGTCATGTGTTCTCTAAGAAGAACAAGACCTTACAAGCATCTACAAATAAAAGTTATGTTCCAAATCCTACTACTATATAAGAAGGACCTAATTAAATAAGAGAAGGGGACGATAATTCATTTTAATTTCTCTCTTAATTCAAGGGATTATTTAAAGAATAATCTCATGAAGAGGTCAAATAATTTCAATGTATTTAGGATCCTTAGTCAATGTATTCCCAAATGATGGAGTGGCTAGTGCAAGATGTTAAACTTTTCCCTTAGAATATTGATGTTATATTGTAAATAGATGTTGAAACACAACTAGATGTTGAAGATGATTTTATCTTGGAGTTTGAATCAACCCTAAATTTGATAGTTTTTGTGTGTGTAATTCAAGAGGAATGCTTGTATGTTCCAATAATTGATGGCGAGTCTATGATAGAGGGTGATACTATAAAATATGATAGATCATAGGAATGTGATAGGGTAATTTAGCAAGATTTTATAATTTCCCATGAAGACATGCAACAAAATTAGAATTCTAGAGGATATATTTGAATTTGAACTTGAAAGTAGGGGTTGTTATTTTTCCTAGATTGTAAATGGTTTTGTCTAGCTAGTCATATTTTCCCATCCCCGCACTTTAAGCTTTTTTTTTGTGTTTGTTATGTTATGATGTGTTTCCCTTTATGTAATGTGTTTGTTTCATTCCATTTTTGTTTAGGTGTTATATTAGTCATTTATTTCGGTGATTAGGTATAACCTTAACTCTTTTTCCCAATGGGAAAATATTGATTTACTACAAAAATACAGATTTAGAGGTTTATGATCCAATTATAAGTCATGGTCCCTAAATAGATCTAATTCTTGTACTTAATATGAATTTTTGTATGGTTGTTGCTTTCTAGTTAGATGAAAGTAGTTTGTCCTCTAAAGATTCGTTATGAAATCCTTGTCTCCCATGTTCTTAGATGTTATGCTTGTATGTTTCAATTAGTGTCATTGCATAGAAAAAAATAATATTCTCCAACACATGAGGTGATACAAAAGTCAAATCTTGGATGAAAATTTCTCTAGTGCATGAACAATTGATAGATACAATTTGCTGGTCGCTTCCATCAATCTGTTAAATTTGACTAGGTACTAACACTAGCAAAGATGAATACAAAGTCATATTTTCAAATTCATCAAAAATACAAAGTATCAAAGTGGTGTAGTTGAATCTAGAGAGTCACTTATGCAAATTTGTCAAATTTTGACTAAGGCATGTAAAAGTGTTGAAAGATCTTAAACCATGTGCTTTACAAGTTAGTTAAATTTCAAGACATCAAGAGTTACTTAGTTGTGTATTTAGCCTTGGCTTGCCACCTTCAAAAGTGAACCCTTCATTTCTTCTATATCAACATAGTGTTTCATTATTAAAATTTCAAGGTTAAAGTGCTCAAGAAGAAAGTAAAAAAGAAGTGTTGGACATGGATTTTCAACCTAGGGTTTGCTAATTTTCAATATTTTCCATTGAAGAAAAAGGCACCACATTAGTTTCAATAGTTTTTATTATTTCTACAACTTTGTTCTACAGTGCTCTTAGTGGTATCAAAATATTTGTGTAGGTTTTTGAGTTTAGTGTGAAAATGCATATGGTTTTCATGGAGAAATAGTATATTTTGTGAAGGATTATAAGCTAGGGTTTTGTTGATTTGAGGACTCACATCCTAGCAATCATTCTTGCCACCTAGTGTTTTAGATTTTGGTGCAATTATGTTGATAAACCACTGATTTGTAAGTAGATGTTTAGATTTTTTTAAAGGTTTGCAAAGGTTGTGCTCTACTAGGGGTTTCTCATCATCCATATTCATAAATTTTTAGTTTGGACAACTATGTTTTCAAAATATACCTCCATAATAAAGAGCCTATGGTTTATGACAATATATTTTGGATTTTTCATCATCTAAAGTACAAAATAATAATTTTTCAAAATGCCCCAGGTTTCAAACATGTAAATTGTAGATTTTTTATGGGTGTCTAGGGTTTGGGGAATCATTTTAGTAACTTTCCACAAGTGCATAGGGTTTTGTTAGCTATTTTTTCAAGGTTGTAATTTTTTTAATGGTTTGCACTAATATTTTTTACAAATTTCCATCATTCAAGGGAAAATGTACCAACATATAAAAAATGCCTTAACTTCATTAATTGCTCTAAATTTTAGATTTGAAGCATGATGGCGAGTCTTCAATTGCAACAAGTTTTAAGCTTCAACCTTGCACAATAAATTTTGAAGTGTTTCAATAGTGTTGAAATGATGACACATTAATTGGCACTCATTTATAGCAACTTCCATGCACTTTGATCTCTATTTTCAATTACTTTGAGCAAGCTTCTTAGGTTCTATCAATAAATTTGCAATATTTTTTGCACACCATATGAACTATTTTCAAGAATTTTTTAGCATTGGAACTTTGTGTTTCATCTTTTGTTATATCCTAGGTTGTGAAAAACACTCAATTTGTAGATTTAATCAAAATGACTAAGGTTTTGGGGTGAAAAATTAACAAAAGGTATTTTTCATGAATTTAAGTCACCAATATGATTTGGTCATTATACTTTCAAGTTTATTTAGAGGATTCACAATGATTATAATGAAGGTAATCATAATCATATAGTGGTTGTTCTCAAATTAGATTGCTATTTTTAATTATTGTTATTATTAGACAATTTATTTTTGGACAAGATTTGGAGAGCTTATTCTTAGAGGGTGTAATAAAATAGCCTACATAGTAGAGAATATAATAGGAAATATGTTGTAAATTCTTGATAATTGCTTCATAATAATAAGCCACTTTAAGGGAAAACCTCCAAAAGCCTCCAAATAGAACATAATTTAAAATATGATAATCATACACTAACGACTAACTCCTATATAGACCCTAATTATGCCTTGTATGAAACTTTAGCCAACTTAACTACCTGTATAAGACTATATTAATGATCATATAACTTAATTAAGAGTAGATAGTCACAAGCTAACTAATCATTCTTACACAGTCAATAGGATTAAGTGTGTAGCATGTCCTCCCTTCACAAAAGCATTGTTCTCAATACTGATCATGGTTGCTTCTACACAAAATCTTCATCCTCCCATGTGCAACTTTGACAAGAAAATACTTATATTTAATGAGGTGCTCTATAATTATCCTAGTCCTCAACTTATTTTTGCACATTTAGAAAATTAATTTAGGCTCCAAGATGGATCTTTCATTTGAATATGTCTCATGGAGAACTATCCGTGTTGATCAATTTGCCACTTCATTTTGTAATGTGTTTTTGCCTTGTTCTCCTTGAGACTACATAGTAGCACTCATTGGAGTTAAATGTGTTATGCTTATTATTTTGCTACTAATATTCTCCTACTTCTCCTTTTCCTTCTTTTTCCTCTTCTTCTACCTCTCCTTATTTTTTTCCTTCTACTCCTTCTCCACTAACACCCATTTATTTTAATCTAGCAATACAACTCAAGTAGTTGTATCCACAAGAAGTTATCAAGCCATAATGTGTCATGAATTCCTCTTGGAAAATGAACCATGTGAAAACACATTCCTTCTTTTTCTTCTCTTCACATAATCAACTATACAACATGAATTGGTTTTTTTCCAAGTACAAGGATGCCATTGCAACTGCCTATTGACATGGGACATAATGAAAATCAAAGAACTACTCATGGTTGGATCCTTTCCATTCAATTTTCACATATCAATCTTTGGCATGAAATTATTGGCCATACAATTATTTGGGTGGAAATCTATCCTTAGATCTGAGCCAAACCCAATAGCATCATGTCCCTTTGAAGACACATTTTCTTCCCAAAAGTTGTGATGCGAATATGCTTCCTTAAATTCTATAACACACAAGATAATTAATTATTTTCAATAATGTTGACATCTCCACTTTCAATTCCAATATAAAATCCTTAGCCTTGGTGTTTTCCACCCCCATAGATCTTCAATATCAATAGAACCCATCTATCTTTGAATTATTATATCATCCCTTTCTCAAGGTTTTCAATTGTGGTAAGATTTGTTCCTTTTTCTTCTTGTTGAAACCTCAACTAGGGTGGGGAAAAATAATGTTGTTTTAATTACACTAAACAAATCAAACTAATCTATTTTTTTTATTGTAACTAACCAAGGCTTAGATCCTAATTCTCAAAAATAATTTGAAGAATTTTGCTAATTTGTAAACATGGGAGTGAATTTGGTGTAAACCCTTATTTCACAATGACTCCTTCAATTTTTCTCCAAATGACCTAAAATCTAAATTGTAGTAGCTTCAATATGTCCTTGATCAACCCTTCAAAATTATGAAAAAAATCATTGTTTTATATCTTGGGAGCAAATTTGGTGGAAACCCTAATTTTATTATAACTCCTTCAATCTACTACAAATGACCTCAAATTTGGATTGTAGTAACTTTATTACGTTCTAGATAAAATTGTCAAAATTTTTAAAAATAAGTTCAGTGAATTGAGAGAGATGTGTGCTTGATAATTCAACCTTCTAGACAATTAAAAAATACCTTTTTTGGTATTTAGGGTGTCAAGATCTTTCTTTGATAAAATTTCTCATGAAATGACTTGTACAAGAGAATAATATAATAGGGCATATGTTGTAAATATTTGACAATGCTTGAGCGTAATAAACCACTTTGAGGAGGATAACCTTCAAAAGTCTCCAATAAGAACACAATTCATAATATGATGCTAGTAAACTAGCCACTGCTTTCTATACATATTTTACTTATTGATGCCACCCAAGCTAACTTAACTATCTATAAAAAAAAATTAATGATCATAAAACTTAATTAAGAGATATGGTAGTTGTTGGTGCTCAAAATTGTATGTCTCAAATAACTAAAGCCAAGATATTCTCTAAATGCTAGGGGTGTCAAAATCAGAGCAACAAACCTCTGACTTATGATGAGGGAGGCAAACATTGGACCAATTTACTAAGGCAAGTAAGACATTCCAATTCAAGCTTTTCTAGACCTAAGGGGCTTCCCTAGATGTATCTTAAATAGGATTAAACATAAAGGAAGACAAAAAAATGGATAAACTACGTAATAGTACCTAGTGTATGCTTGACCCCAATTTTTTTCACTAGGCTAAGGACTAACCTACTACTATAACTTCTATTAAGCTAATAAGAACATCACTGCATGACAACAAGATGTGGGTATGTACAAAATGACTCTCTAGGAGGATAACTGCTATAGATTGTTGATGATTTTTCCTTGGTTATAATGTTGAATCATGAAGTGCATACAAACTACTTCCAACTACTCTACTGGTGAATGATGTTTTTAATTCAAGTGCATGTAGAGTAATTACTTCTAGGATTATTGCTTATTCATTGGGTCATATAGTCTAAGTGCACCAATAAATACAACACATTGAAAACAAAAATAATATGAGTCGTGCAAAATCATAGACCACAAATATTATATCAAACAAATGAACATAATTAGTTATCCATCCCAAACTATAGAAATTTATATGCAATGAATAAAAGACCATTACAAATCTTGTAATGACCTAGAATTTTGTCTCATTCATCTAATCTTCGATTACATTCATACTAATGAATTGGAAAGAGGAAACCTAAAGCTAGAACTTCCCAAAAATCCACAAATAGAACTATGGAGACATTCATTTTCAGATATCATTTACAATGTAAATATCCTTGTGATTTACAAGAAACCATTGAAAATGTATAGAAGAAAACATTAAAAGTTAGAGATTAGAGAAGCCATGGAAAAGGTGCTCAGGTAAAGGGATAACCATAAATTTGAGTCCAAAAGGTAACTTAGTGTGAAGGATTGAGGAGTCAAGGATTGAATGGAATGTATGTTAGTAAGAGGAAGTCCAAAAATCTAACAAAGGCAAGGGGAAAGAGCAAGGAATGGATGAAAGGGATGCCACGGAGGAAAAATCCAAAGTTTCAACAGGGAAAGAGAATAAAAGTGAGCAACTGGTGAAATGAATACCAACACGGGAAATTCCAAATATCATGATAGGAACAAAGGAACAAGGAAGAGTTGGGTAGAAAGGTATACTAGGAAGAGAAACTTTAAAACTTTGACATAGGCACAATCCTTAAAGTTTTTACATAAAACCTTTACACTTAAGACTTTTGGGACCTTTGTAATTTCCAACACATGAGCACGCACATGGGGATTAAAAGGGAGAACACTTATGTAAACTTTGACCAAGGGAGACTCCTTAGGAAATAGTCCAAATCAATTATTTATGATGGTCATAATTAGACCAAAATGCATAAAGGGGTAGGATTTAAGAACAATTGGGACATTGCGAAATTGGACGTCAACAACAACTGCAAGTTGACCACTCATATCCACATAAAATCTTTATGATTTAGGATGTAGCAAGGTGCTTTAGTAAAAAAAAATGATTTTTTTTTATATTAGCTTTAGACTTGAAGTGCTTTCTTTGTGACTTTTTTAGTAGCTATAATCATTTTGCTTTAAAAACATTGATTCTTGAAATAAATTAACAATTATTTTAAATCCTAAAAATTGGATTTTGTAACCTTATAAATAAATGTTGAGCACAATTTTTCTTAATTATAGTTGATGCTATATTTATGCTATTAAACTTATTTTTCTAAGTGAATGCATTTTTTGTTTATGTGGATGTCATGATTTTATCTAGTACTTCAAATATTGGATTAAAAGTAGGTAATTAATATCAAGCTTTGTGTTGATATTATTTATACATCTAGATTGTAGTTTGGAGTTCTGTGTTATAAGAATAGTTTTTCTTTTAAAATCTTGTTTGCATCAATTTGTTGATTTTTTCTTTTAGCCAGTAGAAAGGTGTTGTTACACCCCAACTCTTAGTTACTGAGTTACTTTTACCTTGTAAGTAAATATAATGATAAATGTTTATCAAAAATTTAATATGCTCAATAGGTGAATGAAATACTGAAATATGCATTAAGATGTTATTGCATCCGGAGGAATGATTATGTTTTATATTGATGGAAAATGTGATGAATAAATATGAATTACAATATGATTACTTTAATGCTTGGGTGATGCAAATGATTTATGATACAAATATATTTTATGTAAACAACTAACTACCTTTGTGTTGCACTAAGATGAATGAAGGAATAGGTTCAAACCTTCGGAAGAGAGGGGAAGTATCACTCAGGAGAAGAACTTGGTCTGGAAACCCTTAATGAGCCTAATTGAGCATTCACACACTCGTAACCTAGTTGTTCAAGTAGAATTGAGTCAGTTCATGAAAGTAATATTTGGTCATAGTTTGGGGATGATTTGAATGAATTTTTCTTTAGTCTTTGATTTCCTTTGGATTAATAGGAAGATGGGGTTACTATTTATGATTCCCTTGTTATAGTCTTGTCCATTTGAGTTATGATGTGAAATTATTTTTGATAAGTTGTGATATTTGAATGATTATGATTGAGGACCTGTATGTCTGTGGGTACGTATATATGTATATAAATTATACGTGTATATATGTATTGTCGAGGACACACACATGATAATGTGTGAGTAATCGATTGTCATATATATGTATATTATATATCTATAAATACTGATATATATACAGGTCGACATATTGAAAGATGATGTATCATGTAATTATATGTATATATACATATATTAATAGATATATATATATATATATATATATAAATATATGTACGTATAAATAATATATACAAATACATAAATGATTATATATACCCAAAATATATAGATGAATATATATATATATAGTGGTTAATGTATTTGAATATCGAACCATGACTATATGTATGAAATACTTATATATAGTAAAATAATATAGTTATTTTGTGATATGCGTAGATATACTTATATGTGTGTGTATTCAAATGGAAAATAATGCATTTTATAAACACAACAATGAGATAAAATATATATATATATATATATATATATATATATGTATGTATATATATTGTGTTAAATATATATACATATTAATAAATATATATATTATATTATGAAGCATGTGGTATGCTTACTTAGTGCATTGTTATTAGGTTGGCTTTTAAACCTTAAATGTTTTTTATATGTATTTGAAGACAACACATGGAATACAACTTAGCACAATGTTATAACATGATATATAAACTGTTGGAGTTGATAGCGAACCCCACAACTCCCAGAAATCCTTGCAACCAAAATGTTTGTTACAAGCAAGAGGTCAAAGCAATTGATTTTCTATGCAACCAAAAGAGAAAAGATTGAATCTAGAAGAGTACTGATATGTGCAATGTATTAACTTGAATGGTTCTGAATTGAATTACTACAATAAATGTGCAAGCTTTATAAAAGCATGCAAAAGAAAACCCTAGATGATTATTTGAAAAGATAGTGACAAGTGTTCTAATCTCATACAATGAGACAACTTGTCCTAAGTTTAAACTAATAATTAAAAAGAACTCCTAAGTTTAGCTCAAGTGAAATAAAGTAATAAGGGACTTAATAATTAATTATCAAGTGATATCCTAATTACTCCAACACCCCCCTTAAGATCAACTTAGGGAGAAGCTATAAAACCTTGAAGTAGAATGCAATGATGGATGCATTGATGGGTCCCGGATACAAGTCCCGATGAGGTACCCATGTACAAAATAAATGAAACTCTCATAACTAGAGAAAAGAGAAAACCACATGGGAAAAACTCCTCTCCAAAAGAGAGAAAAAGAAATGAGTACACTAACTATGAAAGAAGGATAGAATGAGGACTCAATGTGAGCCCCCAAGGACTTCTTCTATCATGCAAGTACAATAGATGTCCCCGATAGGAGAGAGAAAATGAGGATATGAATTCCCTCATAAAGAAGTAGCTCCCATGCCAATGATGAATGCTTGAAGATAAAATATGATCCACTATCTATAAACAAAATCTCTCCCCTTAGGAAGAAACATATCCACTAATGATTGGAGAAGAAAATATAAAAGAATGGGTGAATCTGGAATCCAAATCCAAATGATGTGTGCCTCTGAAAAGTGCTCACGTATCCACTTGTCAGAAAATGATGATGTTAATCCAAGATCCTGTGAAGACTGATATAAAACAAGTTGCAAAGGCGATGAAGATGGTGGGCCAACAACGTTGATGTGGTTGTCAAAAAAGAGGAGATGGATGTCCTCAAAGCAATCCTCCAAATCTATAATTTGAGACTCTAAAAATAAGCATGATATGTTTGTAAGATATGAATCCCAAGTACCTATGTCTGGAAGATGTATGTCCTGTTGCACTGAATAAATAGGGGCCAAAGATGTGGCGATGTCAAACTGATCAGGAACAACAAAAGATGATGATGTAGTCTCAATTTTAAGAGTGGGAACATGAAGAAAAGTTTCTAAACCATCAGAACATGCAAAACCTATGATACACTAAAGCTCCTCTAAATTATTTTCATTAAAGGGTATGAAATTTGTATCTGCAAGAGGGATGAGACAATCTGCAGCAGGACCTCTGGGTATGGAGAGATATGAGGGTCTCCACAGATCTCCCAAAGTTGTGTCCAAAGTATGTGGGGAGATTCAATGTCTGATACAACATACATAGTGTCAAGATTAACAATAGAACAAATAACCCCTACTATATGATCTCTTATGATGCCCCATGCTGATAAAATCCCTGGTGTGTTTGGTGTAGGTATGAGTCCATACAAACAAGGAAAAATATCAAGCCACCTGAGATGTGTCAAGATTCCATTTCATCAAGACTCATAGTTATCCTTATCCAGGTTCATCAAAAAAGGATGAACAAAAAAACCCATGATACTCACTCAAATGAAAAAATCAGAGAATAAAACCTTAGTGTTGATAAATCAGATCAAATGATGTTATCCTACAAAAACAAATCCTTTCCAAGTGCCAAGACATCTTAGTAATTAAGAAAAGTGTAAAAACACAAAATATTAAATAAAATATACTTGAGGTAGATTCTGGAAAAGTGCATGAATAGATTTGAATAGATCAGAAATACCTTTCCAATGCTGCTAGAATCACAAAAATCAGATACAAGCAAAAAGTTATGAGCTCAGAAGTGAAAAATGAAGATCTAAATTTGACTAAGAATAAAAGGAACTATAAGAAAAATATGATAATGATACTTGCACCACTAGAAAGTACTTGGAACGCTTTCTGATGATATCTTGTTTGCCTGATTTTAACATCGTATGCTCAAGTTATGCCTAAAAGAAAAAATCGATTCTTTAGGGAAAACAGGACCTAGGAGGGGGCAAAGAGGGTTGGTCGTACGAATCACATTAGCATGATGCCATGCTAATGTCAGCAGTATACAGGCTTAAATTTGACGACTAGATGGCCATCAACGGGAAAAATGCCTATTGCCGAGAAAAAATGTCGTTTGTTGGAAAAGTGAGTTTGACCGTCGGATTTTTCTACGATTGCTAGAATTTTGTTTGCCCATCATTTTTGGAATTTTTTGCCACTTGGTTTTGACTTCACCAATTTTTGAAGATTTTGATGGGAATCTTTTGAGGATTCCATTTTTTTGTTCAAACCCCACCGGATTTTTTTAAACTAGTCGTCGAATTCCTTAAAGAAGCCGCCGCTCTCTACTTTGGTTGGTGGACTTGATGGGGCCTACGACCTGCACATTCAGGCCTGCTTAGGCTGGGTACAATGCACCCTTTTTTTAATTTTTGCTTTTTTTTATTTGTAAAAAGTTTTTATTTGTTAAAAGAAATTTCTGGAAACTTTAAAAACCAGAATAAAAAATATTTTAAAAACCCTATGTACCTATGCATGCAAATCAAGGTAGATCGGGTCCAGGTCTGTAAATATTTGCATGCCCCTAATTTTTTTGCCTTTTAATACAATTGCTCAAAAATTGATGAAATGACAAGCGTTCTTTATGTTTTCGACCATTTTGGACGCAACCGTGATGCCCGTTTCACCCTAGGATGAGCCGATTTTTCCCTTAAGGTTGGATCTCTCAAGAAACGAACAAGAATTCAAAATTTGGAGCACTAATACCATGTTGGAGTTGATAGTGAACCCCACAACTCCCAGAAATCCATGCAACCAAAATGCCTATCACAAGCAAGAGATCAAAGCAACCGATTTGCTATGCAACCAAGAGAGAAAAAAATTGAATCCAGAAGAGCACTAATATGTGCAATGTATTAACCTGAATGGTTCTAAATTGAATTACTACAATGAATGTGCAAGATTTATAAAAGCATGCAAAATAAAACCCTAGATGATGATTTGACAAGATAGTGACAAGTGTTTTAATCTCATGCAATGAGACAACTTGTCCTAAATTTAGTTTAAACTAACAATAAAAAAACACTCCTAAGTTTAGCTTAAGTGTACTAAAGTAATAAGAGACTTAATAATTAGTTAATAATAATTAATTATCAAGTGATACCCTAATTACTCCAACATAAACTTTAAAGCATTGCAAATGTATATGTTAAAGGGCAGTTCTATGTTATAGCACATGGAAATGAATACAAGCCAAGTTTAAAACAAGCCAACACATAAGACTTAGTTAATGATTTGTGAGTTTTGTGTGAAGATTAAGCCATGAGAATAACCTTTGGTGACTTGGTCTTCAAACAGTTTAAGCAAAGTGGAGGGTGTGTGAAATATGTGGAACCATGGTAAGAAGTTTGCATACAATAAGAAGTCTATCTTGTACCTCTCTACCAACGTATAAGGAAGATAATGAATATGAGAATAAGTCAAACGGAAAGTTGGCTGAGAGGAGTCGATTTGTGAAACATAAACCTTGATTTTATGAGTGAAAAAACCTATTGTCATGAAGAGAAGGGCAGTTGGTTGTGCATAAGCATTGAGTTATTATTTTAAATCTGCCACCTCTCTTTTTGTTTAGCTGAGTCATTGCAGAAGGATAAAAAGGTGGCAAAATTACTAGCTTGTTTGTAGCCTTCGGTTGCTCATATTTTAGTATATATAGAGGTTTTCATTCTACCATTTATTACACGTCCCATTCTGATTACTCTGTTGTTATTCTACTGCAATTTTTGTGTGAGTGAGTTGAGAGTTTGAGAGTTAGTGTGTTACTTTGTTATTTTGGGTTAGTTTTATCAAAGAGATTCGGTAAGAGGCTAGAAGTGGGAATTGGGTTGATCTTAGAGGAAGTAGCAAGTAGACTTGGGGAATTGAACTAGGAAGGGAGATTTATCAGTGGAGCTTATATACAGGCATGTTGATTTCTATTCCTTTGTTACTTATATTGGAAAGGTTAATTATTTATGTTTTCCAAGTTGGAAAGGAATGATTTAAAAGTGTGTTGTGATGCTTGTTTATGCTCTCATGTTCTTAGTTGTTTCTTGCTTTGGTGGAACCTATCTATTGGATTAATACTTATATACCCTATATGGGAATTTATATGATGGCGTTTCTATTTAAGCTATACGTAGTTTGTCTATACTTGATTGATTACTCATATCTCCTTGAAAATAGGAAAAGAGTTTCATCCCTAGGGTTAGGGTATAAACTTAATGGTTATATCAATATTTAGTAGTAGGGTTGAGAAATGTATTTTCTAGTTATGTTATTTTCTTATTTGATTATGAGTATATTCCTATTCATGGAAGTCTAAAAGAGGACTCTCATTTCGGTAACCCAAAACTAAATTGTGAAGAGGATTATGGGTGTAGAAGCACCACCTCCTCGCAAGTTGTTAAAGTCCATAAAATTATATACAAATGTAGTGAACATAGTAAACATGAGAATATTTGAGGTATTTTGAAGAGAAGTTTTATGATTGGTCCATGATCACTTGAACATTACATCACCTTTGATTGAAACCCTAGGTTAGGAATAACCTATTTGGTAGGGTTGTTTATTTGATTATTGATTGAAGAAAATAGGTTGGGATTAACCTATATGATTTGGTTGATCATTTGATTGTTGATTATAATTTTGATTGAGGTCCTTTATTGTTGAGATTATACTTTTGAATTGAAGTCATTTATTGATGAGATTACACTTTTGAATTGAAGTCATTTATTGATGATATTATACTTTTGATGGAAGTCATTTATTGTTGAGATATACTCTTGAATGGAGGCATAATATTGTTGAAATTATACTTTTTAAAATAGTCATTTAATGTCGTAACATTAGGAATACTATATGGTTAACTTGGTTAGTCATGGGGTTAGGATAATCCATGGGAAAGGGTGTAACCTAGTTAGTCAAGATGTTATGTCGTCACTTTGTTATTAACATGAGTTGTTAATAGGTTGCAGTTGAGATCTACGAAACTAGAGAAAACCTCTGCTGTAATGCATAGAGTTTTATAGACCTTATGCTCTCAGATGAGTAAAAAGATATGAATTTAGTTTACATTTATTTTTACACATCAAAAGTGAAAGAGGGAGCTTCCCCTCCTAATTTGAAGAGTAGATTATTTGTGCATAGTTGTTCATTTCCAATACACATTCCAGAGGTGCGAACTAAAATACCAAAAAAATTCTTGCACCCACTGTGGGGAACGAGGCATAAAACTTCAAGAAAGCTAACACTTTATGACACAAGAATGACCATTTGGAATCCTATTGCATGATCCATACAAAAGCAATGGATGATAACAACAATGATGTTGGCAATGATGATAAAAATCAGAGACGTCCACTTTCATTACCTTGGGGTAATAACATTGGACTTTTGGCTTTTCAAGTAAATCATGAGTTACCTAAAGAGTCAAGGAAGCACTTTCCCTGATTTCACGATGATGGAAGTCAACACTCAGATGAATATTTTTCTGCATTCACAACAGCTTGCGTCGTCTTGCACGTGGCATATGAAGACATCACAATGTGTCTCTTTGTGAAGACTCTTGTGGGAAATGTTGCTGACTGGTTCAATCATATGAAGCCAAACATTATTACAAGTTGGGAAATTATGAGCGAGAAATTTTTGGTAAGATTCAA
This sequence comes from Sequoiadendron giganteum, assembly GCA_007115665.2. NCBI lineage: Eukaryota > Viridiplantae > Streptophyta > Pinopsida > Cupressales > Cupressaceae > Sequoiadendron > Sequoiadendron giganteum. The sequence continues at coordinate 348,583,432 of CM021108.1, forward strand.
GCCCATTGAAGACAGTCATATGTTGTTTTCCCAACTTGCAAATTCAAAGATGGAGCACAATGAGCACATGAGGGAATTTGTGGCAAGATTTAATCATCTTGTTGCAAGAATTTCTTCTACATTTGATCCATCACCAAAGATTTTGATGAGCTATTTCATAATTTCTCTTCCACCAGAGATAACCTTCCTCAAGACAATAAAAGAAATAGAGTTGAAGAGTGCACAAGAACACACCATCAAGTTGGAGGATGATATGATTACTTCTGGAATGATGAAAACATATTCTATCAGATCTTTAACTCGAAAACCGTATCAGCCAAAGAGAGACAATTTTCAACCACGGTTGCTAAAATCTCCATCAAGACCAATTATTGAAGCTATACATAGTGCAATATTTTGTTCTTTCCACAAGATTGATGCACATACCAGATCCACATGTTCCGAGAATCTGAGAATGAACCAAATCATGGGATACACTGAAGTTGCTCCTAGTTCTAGTTTTGTACCAACACTAAGTTCAAACATTGTCTTACCACAAATGGAAAATTTCAATGGTGACTCCACTACGAGATACTTTGATAAAGAACCTGTCAATCAAGAACAAGAAAAAGAATACCATCAATATGCTCTTGTGGTGAATCATGAAATATTTTTAGCGCCTGTGTTTACACATGCTCAACACTTCAAGGCATAGAAAGAAGAAGAGGAAAGATGAAAATAAAACGAAAAGGGTAAAGAAGTGCCTTCCACTTCTAATCCCAAACCTTCACATGAGAACACCATGCCAGTTGCTCAAGATCTGTCTTCAATGAATTTTGATATCGTCGCTTCCATGATGAAGACCAAGGTACAAATCTCTCAATTAGAGTATCTTCAGGACCATCCAAAACAACTAGATTGGATTCTCAAAGTGGTAAAGGAGAAGGCCGTGATTCAACCCGCATTGCTCAAGTCATTTGTTCTAGCAAAAGAAAAGCTTGAAACAATTCCTTGTAATTGTGTGACTTTGTTAGAGATAGAAACTAAAGACCAGAACATGGATTGTTCTGAAAAGAGACCGAAGGAGGATACAAAGTCATTGACAATACAGTTTGATGGAGGTTGTTCAACAATAGTTTTAGGAATAGGGGAAATGATCATCTCCCCTAAAGGACAGTTGTACCCAGTTGCACATTGCCTACAATTGGAATTCACTGAAGCTGAGAAAGAGGCACTTTTGTTAGGCTTCAAAAATGTTGAAGACATGGGAATCAAACTCCTATGTGTTAGAGGTGATATAGAGCTGATTGATGAGCCAGTCAAAGGATATTTTTAGGTCATAAAATATCACCTATGACATTATAGAAATTGAGTTTGGAACTCGATCGACTGGTTTGAAGAATTCAACATCCCAAGGATGGATGACAACAAAACTAATGCCTCAAGGGGATCAACTTTCCCATTAGCATCATATTCTGACTTTTTTCGGAGTAACTTTTCTTGGGTATATGAAAACCTGATAATATACATCCCAGAGGGATTTTCTCCTACAATACCCATCAAAAGAGAAGTAAAGCCTTTCAGACAAAAGCAACATCGATGGAAGGCTCTTCCTGCTACCATGCAACAAACAATATCCAAAGCACTTCATCCCTTTGGGGGTGAAGTGATTTTATTTATGTAATTTTTATTTTTATTTTTGTTATGTCGTAAAGTATTTCCCCATTTTGTAAAAGTTGTCATGTTTTAGGTGATTAGGTAGTCTTATTTTTTAGGTGTTTTTTAGGAAAACTCCAACTATTAGGTGTTTTAAAAAGTCCTGACTCCATTGCCCCTAATAAGATACTGGTCTACACTTTAAAAACCTAGGGATTCTCGGTTCTCCTATATCGTAAGTATCTGACATGGTCACTAGACGAAGCCTAATGTTGTACCCAAAATAATTTTTTTGCTTCAATAAGGCATTTTGGTAAAAATGGTCTAAATCTTGTAAAATTATCATCAAAAGTCAATGTTAGGTCAAACAAAGCATGAGATTTTTGTGGGTTTATGTCAAGAAGGATACTTTATTTATTTATTTTTAAAAAAATTAGGGTTTCACGCCCCTATTTTTAGGAAAACCCTAAAAAATAAGACCTTTCTAGAAATGATTAAAAATGATTTTGATAGGTCAATTTCACTTCATGATCACACTGGTCAAGTCAGAATCACACAAAAGTCAATTCTACTATGGTGGGTCTATTTCACTTTTTTAGGAGAAAAGATAGGACCTCGGAGGTCATCAATGGCAGATGGCCAGTACCAAGTATCAAGATCTAAGCTTTAGATGCTGCACAAATGAGTCTATGGCAAAAGATGCTTGATGGCGAAGGGGAATTTCAAAAAATTGAAAAATGCAAAAAATAAATTGTCTGAAATGTTGGAAGCTTCGCAGGTCACGCACGCACAACAACGAACATAGTCAACACATTAGCAGCGACAATGATGTAGTTGAAAAACACATGAATGACTGGTATTGGTGTTATACGCAGATGACAAGCGCAGGTGTCAGATGGTGATTCTGGTCAACGTAGTTGACGACACAATGAACACGAAGCTCGAGAAGGATGAAAATCATAAAAAATGACTAAATTTGGTGCCCAAAGCACCCTTGCTGGCCAAGGGCGCCCATGAATTCAAGAGGCCAACTGCAATTGTTAAACATTACAAAATTGGTCATCCTCTTCATAATTTTTCTAGTTTTTCGACACGTCCTCAAGCAAGCTCACCAGATTCATCAATCACCGACAAACGAAGGTAGAGGAAGAATATGTTGAAAGTTAAGAATGTCAAAAATGGTAGTCAAACAAGGGAAATTGTACCCCTGTAGGCTACGGGTGCCCAAGAAAGAAAGCTCTCAGAAGTCAATCTTTGGATTGACAATCTCCAGATGATCAATCTAAATTTAGCCTAGCTTCACGATGAATCCAAAAGCCAACTTAGAAGACATATCAAACGTCAGTGGTTGTTGATCTAGCGAGCATGTGAAATAGAGGATAAATTGATGTACATCAAAGCAACTAGACCCCTGTAGGCTAGGGCCACCCATCATTTTGGACAACCAAATGTGATTTTTGGAAGTTGTCTTCTCTAAGACATCTTCTCAACATCCTTCTAGCTTCATGGTGAATCCAATTGCCAGCTCTCGGGACTTGTCAAAAATTTGCAAACGAAAATCAAGCAAAAAATGTGGAAAGTGAAGGGAAGTTGAAGAATGCAAAAATTTGGCTGTGTAGAGAAAAATGCAGCCTCCTAGAAAAAGGCGCCCAACTTTTTGAGCAACCAGATGTTGCTTTCAAGCTTTGTGACTCCGAAGAAGACCTCTTTGGATTTGATCAGTCTTCACGATGAAACCAACAACACGAATGTCGGAGCAATCAAACTCCCAACAATGAGAGTAAAATTGGAGCATTTTGTCAAGGGTTACAAACTGCAAAATGTATCTTAGAGGCACAAAAGTGCCCCCACAAGCTGTTTATGGTGAAAATGACATAAACAACATAAAACAAAATATTTCTACTCTATTTCTCCTGAAAAAGAAAGATGGCATATAGTAGCCTAACTTCCAAGGTCCTAGTAGTTGGTTCTCAACTGTCTGATGTTACTCAATTGGCCAATGCAACTGTAATATTCAAGGGGCCTTTGCTGGTGATAAGGAATACAAACTGTATTGGATTCATCAATCTATGTTTAATGGGGGGGATTTAAATAAATAGAAAAAGATAGATCAAGGCACAAATCAATAAAACATGAACAAAATTCTTTAACATCCAAACATATATTCTTAACAACGAGTGTTTCTTAAAAAATCAAAACCATAACATGATGCACCTCATAGAACAATCCATACCATTGCATACATTCATAGTGCTTAGTTCAATTATCACAACCATTCATCAAAATTGCACAAGATTCAAAAACAAACTCCCTCATTCATTGCAGATAATATAGCTCAACAAACATATAACAATTCCATTCATAGATAATTTAATGAATTAATCTTTATAATCTGGTTTCCCCTACTGATTCATATCAAATAAGAAACATTTATGCACAAAAAATCGACTGGCATACAGACTGATTATGGTTCATTAACCTCATCAAAGAGGTTCAATTCCAACATAAAACTATATAAAAAGTGTATCTAAATTCAACATGAACTTTTAAAAGTATCTTTTGCTTAAAGCTATTAAAATCCTATCTGCTATCATCAGGTGGCTAATTCTACTTTCATCAACCGAACTTTACAATATGGAGCTCAAAATTACATATAGACATGCTACGCATAAACCCCTCTCAATCAAAAATTGAGATCCACTAATCAAGGAACCGAAATTGCATCAAGAAACTAGATTGGTTGATCTTAAGTTCAAAATTTGATTGCCTTGTTGTTCAAAATCTGACGCCCAAAAAGAGACAGGACTGGCTAATGAAAACCTTCAGTTCAAAGGTTGATTGCCCTGTGAAGTAGGAGAGAAAAAGGGAAGTCATGTGCCAAAAATAGATCATTTTTTCTGCCAACTCACTCCTGTGTAGTTTTCTCAAGAAGATATTCATCATAACTAGAGAACACTTGTTGAAGGATATCCACATCAGGCCCATCGACCCAGCTGCCTTCAAATTTAATTCTTTTCAACTCTCTTAAGTAAATACCTTCATATCTTTGAATTTGGTCAATTCCCTCTTGGCAACTTTCATCTCTTCTTTAATATCCATTAGTCTATCCAACAATAAGTCCTCTCCATCCTCTTTCTGCATGACCTCCTGGAATCTGTTGTTCCATTTCTCCTTCAATTGATCCAAAGGCACGCCTTCTTTAACCGGTATGTCTACATTGACCAAAATAGCCACTAAAACTTCTAGTTCATCAAGCTGCTCATTCAAGTCCTTACTAGCATCTTGAATTTCATTCCTATGTTTATATATGAAATCAGACCTAAACCGGATTATGCTTGAGGCTCTTTCCAAGAATCTGCATTATCTTCTTTGAGGATTGATTGCTCTAGAAGAGTTGACTTTGGCAACTTACTAATATCTTTTTTTTATTTTAACATACCCCCTATACTCCTCCTCCTGTTCTCCTAAGGTTTCAGTGTGATGACCCATTTCTTCTATCAACTCAAGTATTGTTTTTATGAATTTCAAAACTGTTTGCTAGCAGTTCACCTACTTCCTCGTTAAGCTTATCGATCCATCTATCTAGCATCCCAGACTTACTCCTCATTTTTACTAAACCATCAGCTTCCCTTTTCCTGAGTAAGACTGGCATTTCTAAGGCAACAACTTGTTGTGACCTGGGAGTGGAAACATCTCTTAAGAAATTATGTAGTTGATCCAATCAAGCCTTAAGCTCATCCTTTCTTTGCTTATCTTTGATCATTCTGGACTTTGTGGATGAAGCTACAACATCAATCAGATTCATTTGTTGATTCCTTGTAGGCCTCACCAAATTGATTGTACCCGGTTGATAATCAGTCACTTGCATATTTCCTCTATCCTTGTCCACCACTGGAATTGCACATTCTACAACGATCTCTCCTACCTCAGTGAGCCTTGTGGAATGAAGAACTTTGGCCCTTTTCTTTGGTATCTCCTTTTCTATCTCCTTCATCGTTTCTTCCCAATTAAGAGGTTGTGGTGGAGCTATGTGCTTCTTCTCAAGATCCAACTTTAACCATGTAGGAGCACTAGGAGTGGTAGCCATCATTATAGAGGAAGAGGCAATAGTTGTAGAAGATAGTGGCTGCAATAAAGTAACTTTAGGTTGAGAATCAACCTCCTGCACATTTTGCTGCTCCTTTTCCATATTCTCTTGTGCAACCCTCTCAATCTCTTCCTTATCCTTCTTCTCTTGCAACTTTTTATCTTCTCGCTCCTTTTCAAATGCTCTTTCTCTAACCTCTTCTCCTCAAGCAATTTATCTCTCTCTCCCTCCAAGTCTTTGAGATTGTCCCATGTTTCCTTTTCCTTTTGTTGTTTCTTAGCAAGCTCTTTAGCATCCTTTTCCTTTTGCAAGAGTTTTGTTTCCTCCCTTTTCTTGTATGATTCCTCAATGATCTTAAATTTAGCCTCAAGGGCTTCCTTTTCTCTTCTTTGTATTTCCTTTTCTTCTTCAAGATCATGAATCTTTTGCAACATCTCCAACTTGTCATTCTCCTCCTTTACTCTGAGCTCCTGCTCCTTTTGCTGCTGCTTGGCCAACTCATCAGCTTTCTGTTTCACCTCTAATTCCTATTGTTGGAGTAATGCATCAACTTGTGCCTTTGCATCCATTTCCTTCTGCTTTTCCAACACTTCAACTTGTGCCTTGGCATCTATTTCTTGTTGTTTCTGCAATGCTTCAGCTTGTGCCTTCGCATCTGATCTCTCTTAGCCTCTTCGAACAGTGCCCATTGGTCCTCTTCTTTCAAAAAATGCTCAACTTCATCAAGAGGTGTCTCCTATAGTGTCTCCTTATGTAACAGAGTACCTTTAGAGTCTGTCCCTATATCATGGATTTCTACCTCAACTTCCTTTCCCTTTAAAGTCTCAACTTCCTTATGAAGGGTTCCCCTAGGCATTTATTCACCTGGCTGCTCTGTAGGAGGGAGTTGAGTAGGCAACTCACCCACAACTGATGTTGAGGCCACATGTCCTATTGGGACCTCTTCTTCATGCACTTTAGGTAAATATTGAGCCAAAACTTCAAGTTCAAACTCCTCTATGTTAGGAGGGAAGAATTCCAAGGGTTCCTTAGGAGGCATTCTCCTCTTCATTCTTTTGTACCTTTGAGTGGTACTTGCACCTTTTCTTTTCTTGAAAGTTTGAACCCCAAGCTCCTTGATTCTTAGCACGACCCATTAGATTCTTCTATCCAACACTGGTCTTGTTATTTGCTTGATATCTATTGTCTCCTTCACACCCCAATCTACCAGATCTAAGCTCTTGTTAACTATATTATGTTCCTCATATAGGGGATCCAAGACCACCCCATCATTTGATAGTGTTTTTGGAATGTCCACCTTGACCCCATACTCCACCATGAGTGGGATAGGAAACCTTTCATAATTCATTTTCCTCAAGTCATGTTCATCTTGAAGATCCCTCTAGAAGTCCTCCAATATATTGAAATGTTTATCAAAAACAGAAGTAAGCAAAGCATTCATCTTCTTCTTTGGGTCAAAGTGCTTCCTAGTAGTGTACAAGCCTAATTTCAGATGCATCAATTCATTGCAAACAACTTTTGCTCCCACAAGGTGTGGACAACTATATTCACCCAACTTCATGGGGAAATTATGACAACCGAGCTTATGCTTTATACCAAATTTAGCATTTATCCCCAAGGCTTGATGAAAAAACTCCATTAAAATAATCCTCTTGTTGCAGCATCTAGGGAGTAGGTGAGGGTGGCCATCAAATCTAGCCAACCTGAAATAAGTCAACTTGGGGTATTGGATAAACCAATATCCCCACTCTATGATGAATGCCATGGCCTCCTGGCTTAATCTATATCCTGCATCTCCCGTAAGTTGGTTAATAATGACATACAAAAATGTGTCATTAACCCTTCTGTAATGCAGTTCAGAAGTCTGCAAGGTGAGCTGATCATAATGACTCCATACCTTGTTCTATCCATCAGCTTCTCCCAAAATCCCCACTCTGTTTAAACCTAGAAAAATGCCTCTCCTAGCTGTTGCATAAATGACATAAGAGGTCATAAAGAAACTCTTGGTTTCTCTCACTCTAATAATTTGGTTGTGTATGCTTTTAGACACAATCATGGGCCAATCAAATTGTTGTCTGCCATCTAGGATTGTCTGAATGAATGAGAACATCCATTCTTTCAGGTGAAGAGCATCCATTTTTCCAAACACTCTAGATAACATCATTATTATGTCCCCAATCTCCTTGTAGAATTCTGCCCTCTTAGGCTGATCTGGAAGCTTAACTCGGGACTTTTTCTCAGTTCTCATCCATTTCTTATTCAAATGAGTTTTGTTGACTTCCTTATGATTAATATACATTTTCAAAGCCTCCACCTCATTGAGTTTTCTAGGATTCATTGGATTGGGCACATTGAACATAAACTAAAACATCTGAGGAGTTGAATCAATGATGACATTACCCTACGAATCCACACAAAGTGTAGTAGTAGGATTATAGACTCCAAATACTGTCATTATTAATTTAGGGCATTGGATTGACAGAGGAAATATAGTGATATGCGCCAAGCCAGATTCAATTGTTCTTTGGGTCCTCTCTATTACCTCTTCAACAAACGTTTCAACATACAATTCTTCGCAATGGAATGAACCCAAGTTGGTATCAGTTATGTCTGCCCAATCAGAATCCACTTTACTGGCAGTGATGGCAAGACCTCGATGATTATACCTCAAGGTATAAGGGAATTGTTCTGTCTTAAACTTTTTAGGCTTTGCTCCTGGTTTTGAAGTTTTTGCAGGTTGACTCCTTTGAGAAGCCTCACCTGATCCTCTTGACATCCTTTAATTCCTGCAACAAAAACCCAAGATTAGATCCACAAGAAGTATTGAAAACCAGGTCAAAGATCTTACCCTTCATATACACCGGAGGCGGGACCAGGAAAAAGACATCCCTAAAAATCTTTTAAAAACATCATCAAGGGCGGGACCAGAATGGACATTGAACTCACAACAAACCATATAGTGGGATCGGAGACAAAGTCAGAATGGTAGTCGGGACCGGGATTGGAATGGAAGTTAGACTTGGTATAATGAAGAAGTTTCAATCTTATATCCTGTTCCGCTTCCGCTTCTGATAGAGTGAAAGATATTTTAATAATCTATAATCCATCAGAAGCAGGCTCAGAGATGGATCCGACATCCATTGCAAACCAAGGTTTGAGAACGAAATCAATCCCGGATCCAACCCTGGTTAAAAACAACCATGATGTCATTAGAAATTTCAACAGGAGAACGAATGACATCATAGCCTAAAAACGAGGTCACTTGACAAGCCGAGGAGGATTAAAATAACAATATGAAACCATCCCCATACGACTGAGAGGAAACCCAACAACTAGGGAACAATTTTGTTTAAAACCAATCAAAGACAGGAAAAAACCTTGGTTTATAAAAAACCCTTGACTTAAACAATTAGGGCACAACTTAAACCTACTCAAAATCAACAAGCCAATACACAAATAGACCGTCAGGTATAGATCGAAGAACACCATATAACCACGTAGCAGATGATCGACACCCCAAAAAACCAGGGCACAACAGTATGGGGGCGAAGAAAAATGCAAAACGACTGTTGCAAAGAAAAAACCAACAAGGAAAAACATCAAATATTATATAAAACAAAGATAAAAGATGAACCAAAGACCAGGAAAACAAAGCAAAACAAAAAAGAGAAGAAAAACAAAGAAAACAACAAGGATTCAAAAGGAAAGAGCTACGAACCCCGTGAAGAACAATAGACCAAACAAAACACTATGAACGATAGCAAATAAAACGAAGAACAAAAACCCTACCTCGAAACGCAATCCAATAGGCTGGCCCTTGATGCGAATCCTGCATGCAAAATGCTTTGCCCTCGGTTGAATTGTGCTCCCAAATGGTCTACCAGAGTTCTGGTTCATTTTTACTTGTTAAACAGTGATAATAACCAGCGAGTTAACCTTAATTAAGGTTAAAATCCAATTTGATACGTGGGAGGTGCCTGTAATTAATGCCATTAATGCGGTAGGTCGAATGCAGAATCGTGGATGGAACAGGCACAAGACTATTGTGCGACCGAAGTAAAGTCAAACAACAAGAAGAAAGGCGGGAGCGAAGATGGAATGAGAACCAGGTTTGGAAACTTTGTCCAAATTTCGAGTTTGGTTTCGGTTCCGGTTCTAGTTCCACCAACAACAAAAAAGAAGAAAAGAACCATAAATAAGACATCGATATCCAAACAAGGTAAACAACATCGATCCCAAGTCCAAACAAACAAAACAAAAGGGCGTAGGTGGAGGCGGGATGGAAACAAGTTTGGAACTTTATGTAAATCCCAAACTTAATATCCATTCCAGCTCTGGTTTCGCGAAAGAAAAACAAGACAGACCAAAGAGACCAAACCAAGAGACAAGCGGGATCGGAATCGGGAATGGAGTCAAGGAATGAAACTCAAAATAAGTTTCAAATCCCGATTCCGATCCGGCTTCGGTTTCGATTCTGCCAAAGAAAACAAAGAAAACAAAGTGTAGGAAGAAAGAACAACTCAAAACTTTGTTGAAAAACAACCAAGGACTAGAAACAAAAGAGGGGGACCCATTTTGACCAAGGCAAAAGATGGGGTGGTTATGCAAGGCATAACATAGGCCAGGGGCGCCTAAGAATTTGAGCCTAATAAATTAGTTTTCAAAACTTGCGCATACAATCATCCTTTCCAAAATTCTTCTAGCTTCGCGATGGATTCAACATCTAGTCCGTGGGAATCGTCAATCACCGACAACTGCAGATTGAAGCACAAAGGGTCAAATTAAGGAAATTGAAAATGATCTAAGAAATTAACTAAGTCTGGTGAGAAAAAGCACTCTTCAGGGAAAAGGCACCCAAAAATTCAAGCCACCAGATTCAGTTTTCAAGGTTCGCAACCTCTAGTAACATCTATTTAGAGTTGATCAAACTCCGTAGTGAATCTATTAGCAAGGCTTCACGATCAACTAGGCAACCAAAATTCAAGATCGAATGAAGGGTGTCTATAAAGCAGAAGTTAAAAATATTCAACACTAGCAAGGTGGCATCCAAAGTCAACTCCCAGTTGCAAATTTTGAAGACTTTCTCAAGCCTAGGCATCCTAAAATTTGTGGAGATTGTTCTAGTTAATTGCCAATCACGGAGATAAGTCCTTCAATCAGGATTTGGATGCCCAAATTGATTCTTTCAACTCAAATTGATGTTTATCAAGCATATAGGTGTCATAAGTCATTATTTCTTTGCAAGTTGAATAGCAAAAACAAATATTTGTCTTCCCAACACCATTTGAAGGATCAAACAAAAGCCTTTGTCAGTGTTCTTCATATTTCCAGGTTTAGGTTGCACAAAAGGACGTTTTTCACAAGACTTTATCTCCAGGCATCATTTTCCAAGACAACAGTTTATAACTTCTAGCTTCTCCCCACACATTTCTTCTATTTCTGTCTTAGGTTTTCTTGCAAGTTCAAGTAAACTCCATTTTTCATAGATCTGGAGTTGTAGGTATGTTCAACACGAGATTGGCCACAAAACCCACGTTCTAGAATTTTCCAGAAAAGTTGCCTCGTTGATTCCAATTTTTAGGGTTTCTGCAAAAGACTTTTTTCATAAACTGACGAACTGGGTTTGATCAGCTCACAGGCGCTTACAATTCCCATGTGCCAAAATTTTCAGAGAAAATAACTTCTTAAGCTTCTGCCCTGAGGGGTGGTTGCATGCTAAAGAAAAAGTCACTTTTTCGAAAATTTGACATTGTGGGTTCATTCAAAAATGTATTCTCAACAAAACCCACGTCTTAGAAATTTTCGTAAAAATTGCCCCTCGAGGAAGCTATTTGTAACTATTGTGAAAAGTTGTTCAAGTATAGGTGTGTGCCCAGTCAATCTTTCGGATTTTTAGAATGCAAATCTCTCAAGTCGAATTCAAGACCAAATCAGTTTTGCTTCATGATTTCCTGAAGACGACTGACACTGATTTACATTGAGCACACCCAAAAATGGACAAATTGATAGGCGTAGACACTCACGAATTCCATATGGTTTCATACCTCGTATATCTGATAGCCTTTTAAGGCCAGTTTAGAGGGTTGAATATTGTTGGAACTTTAGGTGTGCAACAAGTTCACAAGCATTTCTCACAGCTAGAGTGTTCGCAGTTAAACTTTGCGGTTTCATCATGCAACACTCTTCCATTGATAAAAATCAAGAAAAACATCAAAATTGTTAAGTTGCGAGAGAAACAAAGGTCATCACTCCAATTACAGCCGCCAAAGTTACCAGTCAGTGAACTGATAGTTTAAGTGTGCAAATATTTCTTGGATTGCTCAAGTTTTTGACAAGCAATTAATTGACAGTTGAGGCATGTGACGATCTCCAGACATAGAGATAGTTAACAGCTAGTTGGAGGAGTTAATTACTCAAATTGTTGAAGTGTGAACTACTAGTTAGGACGTCCTACCTTCTCCAAAAATAACATTTAAGACAAGTAGTTAACTTGATGCCTTTTCCAAGTTAACTCGCTGTCCCACCTTTTATGCATGTCTATTTTTGGAGACACCTTTGTACAGTGGAGTTCTTTTTAGTTTAGAATCAGTTAACTGAAGTAGTCTTTCCAATTAACTGTTAAGTTACATTTGTTTAGACATAGGAATAATTTTTTTTGATTGGAAAGAACTGAATGTTAAACTCAAGGAGACTTTAAGGTTCCCTATTCCTTAGAGTGTCTATAAATAAGAGCAACCTTGCTCATTATTGTTTAACTTTACTTCACGGTAGTAAAATGCTGAGCTCGAAAGCCTGCAACTTTTTTCACTTAGTATATGTTCTTGAATGATACTTGTTATAGCAAAACGCTGAGTTGTTTTCTTGTGTTCTTGTTGTTCATGTACTTGTGTTCAATATTTGTTAAGTGTATTTTGATTGATCGTATGTCATATGATTGTCCTCTTTCATACAATTTTCTGTCCCAAAAAGTGTAATGTTTGATTGAGTTTGAGATAATAAATTAGGAGAGCAATGAGCCTTTGATCCAAAATTTTCAAGATCTTTCATATTTGTTGTTTCTATAATCTTTGTTTTGATCTACACCTTGAAAGAGCAATGAGCCTTCGAGGTAATTTAGAGATTAGGATTATTGTTTGATGTTGTTTCTAGTAATCTTCATTTCAGCCTATACCTTGAAAAGAGCACCTCGCCTTCAAGGGAATCCTGAGATTTAGCTTACCGTTTGATGTTTACTTACATAAACTCTATTTTAGGATAAGTCTGAAAGAGCAATGAGCCTTCAGATGCATTATGAGAGACAATTTGTCTAAGTTACCAAAACCATTCCTAGTTTCTCCTAAATCCTCTCGCTCTGAATTTACCTGAGGAGAAAATAGGCCTAGTTGTAGTTGAGATCTACAAAATTAGAGAAAACCTCAGCTGCAACACATATAGTTTTACAAACCTTGTGCTCTTGACTGAGTAAAAAGATAGGAATTTAGTTTACATTTCTTTTTACGCATCAACAATGAAAGAGGGAGCTTCCCCTCCTAATTTGAAGAGCAGTTTATCTGTGCATAGCTGTCCGTTTCCAATACACACTCCAGAGTTGCGAATTGAAACACCAACATAGGTTAATCCTGGGGTTAGGATAATCCATGGCAAGGGGATAACCTATGTATAGAATATGAATGGTTATAAACGAAATCGAACTAGGAAGGTGGGTGGATAGATGACTTTCACTTGAAGTACTGGGATGAATTCTTTGGCCAAAGTAGAGTAAGTAGCCACTATTTACACTACCAGTTCAATATGTTCCGAATTTACATACTAGGCTGGAATTGTAATAAATGTAGGTTGTAGCCACTGTATGGACGCTCTAGATATGTAGGACACAACACCATGCTCAGAAAAGGCTAGAATTATGAGGTTACCAAACCAATCTCTTCATCAAAAGGTAGGGCCATGTTACCAATTTGGTAGATGTACGAGGCACCGTAGTAAATCCATGGTTGACAAAAAAGCGCTTGAGTAATGCTTCTCCTCATGCAGTTGGCAGTCAAGATTTGAGAATGTATGCACTAGTATTGGGGACAACTAGAATGTATGCGCTAAGGAATGGGGACATCTAGAATGTATGCACCAATGTTGGGACATCTAGACAAGTTTGTATCTCTATTTCGGTAAGCTCTTAGAAGCTATGTATTCATGTATCCATTTCTATAGAGAATTGTAAATGTGAAATTTTATCTTGAGATTATGTAATATGAAATCAATACTTTGGAAAGTTGTAACATTTCGTTGTAATGCAAAGGGAAAGTTTGGAATGATGTTTATTTCAAATGTGCATATTATCTTTATATTAGAAAAGAAAAATTTAATTGCTATATTTGTTAACTTGTGGGTAAAGCATAGAAAAATTACTGGGTAGAACAATGGGCATGTTACAGGTGTTGTGGTATTTAGTGTTAGTTGCTTTTAATCTTAGCATATAGTCATAAAATCTATAAACTCTTGCTTGTTAGAAAAGAATTGTTTCAAGTCTTGTGCTCATACTCCAAGTAACGAGATAGAGCAAACAATTATTTCATTTATTTCACTATTGTGAAAACCCCAAGAGAAATTATGAGTAATATCAACAATTGTAAATTTCTCTATAACTTAAAATCTAAGATTAACATTGATTTTTTGAAAACTTCTCTTTATAATTTGAAGATAGATTTTACCTTACATATTGAAGAGAGATTTTATCAAAGACAGATTTTATCTTGCATAATTGAAAGAGCCAAACCAACAAAGATTAAGCCTAAAATTCTTATGATTCCTTTTTATAAGAACTTATAAAATCCAGAAGGAAGTGAAATATGCTTGGCCTAGAGTCCAAGCATAAAGAGAAAAGAGATTCCATGTGTGAAATGCATATAGGGCCCTAAAAGAAACTTTTGTTACCAAGCAACTTCCAACACGGGTATTAGTTCGTCCAATCTATAAGAGACATGAGCAAAACTGTTGCAAGTACCACCTATGGGACACTACACCATACCTAAGTCTCCCATACTTAGATTTATACGGACTCATGGTAGCTCAAAATGAACTTTTGCTTCCAAATAGTGACTTCCAACTCAGGAATGAGTGTGTCAAATCTATCAAAAACATAAACAAAACCATTTCAAGTACCACTTATGGGTTTGTGGAAGTTAAGAATAGCATGGCCTTCAACTGCAGTGTTCCATGAGGATGCGTCCCCCCCAAAAAAACCCGCGTTTCCTAGACGGGGACGTCTCAGAGACTTGGGGACTTGGAGGGGACGTCCCCCCACCAGCCCACCACCAGTGCCACCATCCCACCACTAGTGTCACTGTCTCCAAGATGCCACTAGGACTTTGAGGATGTTGGGGTGTCCTCAAGACATCTAGGGGACTCCTAGTTGTCTCCAAGATGTATAATTCGTATACTTATACATCTTTTTATAACTATTTTTTCAAGTACTATATGTATTTCAGCACACTGCCGCCCCCCACCGTCGTCCCCTCGACATCCCCCCGCTGCCCCCAAACTTAGACCCCCCATCCCCGCATCCTCGAAACGTGCCCCCTGTCGTCCCCGTCCCCGAAACCCCGTGGAACATTGCTTTCAAATGCATCTATATGGAATATTTTGGAATTGCTTTAACAGTAATGCAAAATTTATAACATTAAGTAGGGAAAAATTATAACTGTTAAAGAAAGAGCTTAGACGCTATTGATTAAGGGATACTAATGGAGACAATATTGGAAATCGGATGAATTAAGGTGTTCCAACTAGAATTTATATGTTTGATATCGGTATGTGGATAGAGGAGTTTGAAGAAGTTATTCAACACATTTATGAAACAAAATGACATAGCAGACACAGCAATGAAAGCAAAAATTAGGTTGGAATCTTATCAAAGTCGAAATAACAAAGGAACATGGGAATTAGGTGGTATGCCAAATTAGTTCATTCAGGGAAATCGGGGTAAAGAATCGTACTTTAGGATTTTTTTTGTGAGAGCTGACTTTAGGCAACAAATCAAATAGGTCAATGGTAGTTAACTGACTTTCCCAATATGGATTATAGGAAGAGCTCTTCAGTTATCAACAGAAACATCAGTTATCAATAATTCAAGTAACATCACCAATAATCCCTGCAAGAGCAGACACCATCTCTAAAATGATGAAAACGAACACCATCCCTCACAAATATTTCTCTTTTAGATATCTTAGATATAAATTTAGTATAAGTATGACAGTCTCCACACACACGAAGATTCTTAATCACCCGAATAGGTGTTCCATGGCACGTACTGATTATTCCAAAAGCAATGGCTAATCTTTCACTATGACCACATAGAATATGTTCTTTCTCATCATCGTCCACATCCTGTAGCACAAAATTAGGATCTGGAACATACCCTGCCTCCTTCATCTCCCCAGCCCAGCTTTGAAGCATGGAGTGGATTTCTTCAATTTGAGGATGTGATTTGTCTCCAACAATAAATGTGTGGACTCTGTTTTTAACTTCCACCCAGCTGCATCCTGGCCTCTTCTTCATCCCTCTTTTTTTCATCATCTTTCTTACCTTTCCTACCTCAATCCATTTGCCTGCCTCAGCAAAGATGTTGGACAACAACACATAATTTGCAGCATTTTCGGGTTCTAGCACAAAAAGGTGTTGGGCAGCACGCTCTCCTAGCTTTACATTTCCATGTACTTTGCAGGCACCGAGCAATCCTCCCCAGACGCAGGCATCAGGTTCCACTTGCATCTTGTTGATGAATTCGTATGCTTCATTCAGGTGGCCAGATCGGCCAAGAAGGTCTACCATACAGGCACAGTGTTCCACAGTGGGTGAGATGTTGTGTTCTTGCTTCATAAGTTCAAAATATCGCCAGCCTTCATCTACCAGACCTGCATGGCTGCAGGCAGAGAGGATGCTAGTAAAGGTTATGTGGTCTGGCATAATGCTTTCCTGTTGCATTTGGTCAAAGAGCTTGAGGGCACCCTCACCATGTCCATGCATAGTGTAAGCTGAAATTATTGCATTCCATGAGACTGTATTTCGTTGATGCATTTTGTCAAACAATCGGTGTGCATCTCCTAAACACCCACATTTACCATACGTGTCAACAAGGGCACTCCCAGCAAAGATGTCTGAATCAAAACCATTCCTGGCCATATAACAATGTATTTCTCTGCTATAACCCAGGGCTACTAAGTTAGCACATGCAGGAAGAACACTGGCGACGGTGACCGAGTTGGGTTTGAAGCCTGCTTGTTGCATTTGGCAAAAGAGCTCCAGAGCCTTGTTAGAACAGGAGCTTTGAGTGTAGCCTTGAATAAGTGCAGTCCATGAAACCGTGTCAGGCTTCATGCCTGCAGATTGCATTTGATTAAAGAGTTTCAAGGCCTCACCTGTCTTTCCAATAAGCGAATACCCAGCAATCAAAGAATTCCAGGTGATCAAGTCAGGCTTCAAACCTGCCCTTTGCATTTCGTAAAATAATTCAAGGGCCTCTGCATCTTGCCCATTGTGAGCATACCCTGCAATCATTGAGTTCCATGCAACAAGATCTCTCTGAGACATTTTGTTGAACACTTGGCGCGCGCAATCTAAACTTCCACATTTCGCATACATGTCTACAAGAGCACTTGCAACAAAGAGATCTATCTCTAACCTGTTTCTGACGATGTAATCATGGATATCTTTACCCTCTTGCAGAGACATCAAGTTGGCGCACGCTCTAAGAACACTAGGAATGGTGAGGTTGTTTGGCTGCATACCCAAGCTCCGCATTTGATGAAACAAGCGAAGCGTTTCGTGCCACTGCCCCTGCTTGGCAACTCCTCCAATCATCACAGTCCATGACAAGTTATTTCGTTGTGGCATTTCGTCAAACACTTGTCGCGCATCTTCCAGATTGGCACATTTAACATATAGAATTGCAAGCTTGTTCCCTAACAGAATGGTACGGTTAGTTCCATTTTTAAGCATGTGGGTATGCAGTTGCTTGCCTTGCTCCAGAGCTTTCATGTCAGTAAATGTCTGCAAAAGAGAAGCATATGAATGAATATCAATTGGAATGTTTTGCTTGCAGATATCCGCTGAATTCATCAACCCCTGATTGTTTAAAGCACTAAAAGAGGTTCTACAAGCTTGACGAACGACGGAACCTGCAGTCATCTCCACATTATATATAAAGAAGTCGTGTTTTAAACATGAGCAACCTATAATTGTTGACAGCATAATATAAAGATTTTCGAGTCAACATTTTTTTGGGGGTTCTAATGCTCCTCCTAGATTACGATTCAAACACTACATTTATTCATGCTTTCCAGAATTACTGAGGCTTGATCCCTATTCTATCAAGTGTAATCGGCATTGGGTTGACTTCTGAATTGAGGATCGATCTTAGGTACATAATAGAATAGAATAACTTTCAAGTTTTTGAGGTTAAAAATAGTCTGAGACTTTAATCAGTCTTCTCATTCTTGCTTCCTGTCTTCATTTTTTTCTCCTGTTCAGAATGATAATGAGTTTTTCAGCTTTCTCGACTGTCCTAATGTTCTTCCTTCCTGTCTTCAATTTTTTCTCCTGTTCAGAATGATAATGAGTTCTTCAGCTTTCTCGACTGTCCTAATGTTCTTCCTTCTGTCTTTCATTTTTTCTCCTCTTTAGAATGATAATGAGTTCTTCAGCTTTCTCTACTGGTGTTTTTTAAAATTTCAGTGTCCATAGTGCAAAAGTCACATACTCTCTCTTTCTATGTCTTTTTTGGTTTTTCCCACTTTTTAGTTTCACATTCGAGCTGGTGTGAATTAGTTCTTAGATGGACAATCATAGTCTTTACCTTCTAAGGAATATTCACACTAATATATGTTTTCTTTTTGTTGATGATCACATGTGGGATTAAATATCTCGAGGTAATATTTCTTCTTTCCCTTTATCATTCTTCCCCACATAGCCTGCATAATTTATCTATGACAAAAGCCTCGATTTCTTTGTTGTCGCCGGGACAAGCATTCAAACAAATATTCTATTTGATCATCCACTTGTTGTGTTGCTTCATCCATGACTTCTTTCTCTTGATTAGGACTTGTAACATGGTTAGATAACAAGATCAAATACTAAAGAATTGAACTAAACAAACAAGCAAATGATCAAGTTAAGCCATATTCAATGAGATTGTTTAACAATTACTAATTAAGGCTCAATTAGAAGCATAAAGTCTCAAATTAATGCAAATGAACACCTAATTAGCAATGCAAACCTTCATCCCATTGGGGATTAGTGCTAAATTGGACGTGGAGTGCTAAATTGAAGCCTAGTCCATGGTTGATTATGCAAAAGCTTGATGAATTGATGGTAATGGTGAGATTGATTCACAAAATGCTCAAAGCTCGAGTATGAAATTGGGTAGAGTAAGGGTAAGGTCCTATGGAGGGGGGCTTCCTAAAAAAATTCAGTGGGTGTTATTGAGACTTTTTAGGAATATTCTAAAGTTGGCGGTCTCATGATTTTAATAGTGCAATTCAGTTTAAAAGTTTAGGCTCCAAAATTTAAGGAATGAATTGGAGTGCTTTGATAAAAAATAATTAATAAATAAAAGTTCTCTCATTTTTATTTTCTGATAGAAATTTAAAATTTTAGATGATAGACAAGTGGTAGGAAAAATTCCTAGGCTGTAGGGGCAATTTCTAGCCCCACCTCAATTTCACCCGCTCAAATTTGTAATCCTAAAAGGTAGGGGCTATTATTTTTCAAGAAAAGATTCCAATTAATCTTATAGCATATTTATTTTGCTTCATGAGACCACTTGCTCCATGAAAATAGATCCTAAAGCCCGCCCATGGGACCACACTCTAAGGTTGCTCAAATGCTTGCGAATTTTATTCTCATGTAAAATGGGGAGTATTTATAGATTCTTGGAATGAATCAATGGTTGAGATTGAATTAACTAATCAATGAATGAAAATGGATGAGAGATGAGGACATGGATCAAAGATTAAATCAAGGGTTGATAATGCATAATGACATGGATCAAAGATTTTAATCAAAGGTCCAAATTGCTTGAGACAATAGCAAATCCCTTGATATAGGAAGCATGTGGATGATACTTCCATGTGGAGAGAAAAAAATAAATTTGAAAAGAGAATATTCTATGAAAATATTCTTTGAATGATCAGAGGAAATTAACTAATTAAACAATTTAAGAAATTATTTAATTGTGCAAGTGGAGGGAATTAAAAAACTTTAATTAAACAATTTAAGAATTATTTAATCAAAGAGGATTTATGATATTTAATTAAATAATTTGCATTATTTAATCAAAAGAGAAGAAAATTAGTGTGAAGGTGGTAAATTAATCAAATAAAATTAATTATTCGATTAATAGGAGAAAATAGTGAATCTAATTAAATAATTGACATTATTTAATTAAATAGATGAAATAGGTGAATTAAGAGATAAATTGTGTTAATAATCAAAATCTCGATGTGTGATACACTCAGAATTTTTTTAGGTGTTTACATTTTGCCCCTCTTTGAAGCGAGGTACCTATTGTGTTGCTTCAAAGAACTGATACTACTTATACCGATACTGCTCAAATATATATATATATATATATTTTACTTTTTTTGATGCCCTACTATGCCCCAATGGACGAAGGAATGTTGGTATGCTGCCCTCTTGAGAGATCAAGCGGAAAAACTAACTTTCGGGTCGAGCTCACGATAAGATTATGAGAGTGGTTTGGCCGTATAGAGGACGATTTAGATAAATCTTAGAAAACTTAGATGTTCGATCTAGACAAATTTTATGATGTATAGACATTTATCGACCATGGGTAGCCTCATGTATATTTTGATGTATATCACACAAATATTTGATACTTGGATATAAATGAGTATGAATAGAAGTAGAAGAATGAGAATAAAGATAGAAGTAGAAGAATGATTAGAATGGAGATGATAGAATAGATTAGCATTGTATTGAGATTGATTCAATATTTTAACAAACCTATGATTATTCAAGATTTTACTGGATATGTGATGAGATAAAATAGATGATATTGATTTTGCTCCTCAGATTAGGCTTAATTTCATCATAGCAATCCTTATTTTGATATAGAAAATAGACATGATGCACCAAGGCATTGAAAACCAGGATGATGTATCTAATGCATGGACTTTGACTTTGCAAACATATAAGAGTATCCTTTGTCATACCTGACATACAAAAACCTTGTTTGATTGTGTGAAAGAATGACGTTGAAAATGAAGGTAAAATTGTATTAAAAATGTACCTTAAAATTTGTAAATCTTGTGTAATTGTAGATTCAATTTTAGTATTCTTTGTCACAATTCCTTGTGTATAATTAATCTTGAATTAGATCAATTTTAATGTTGTAGAAAGTAGATAGAAGATTGTAGAAGAAATATAAGATAGAATAGAAATGACACAACATGTATGTGGAGAAACCCTTTCAGGAAAAAACTCCACCAGGATTTGATCTTGCTTGTATTATTTAACCTTTGAAAAGATCACAATAACATTGATTCAATTCTCCTTGATATGCTTCCTTGTTCTTCAACAAATCTTCTTCACAACCTGCAATATTTTCTCACAAAACTCTCTCATACACTTGCTGCAATAATAGACAATATTCTTGCTTACGAACTCATAAGAGTTATCAAATATATAATCACAAAGCCTCTTAAGAAAATCCATGCCTAGGGTTGCCAAGTTGAGTTCTCATATGCATGCACAAGTCAAACATGAGTCTCCCTCAAAGTTGGCACCCAACATTGAAGTGCTAACCTCATAGTTGTCAAAAATATCCTATGCAAGCTCATCCTCAAAGTAGGCACCCAAACTGGGTCCCACTTAACTAAGCATTATAAATATATTTTCCATGCAATAGTTGTAACTCAAAGATGCCAACTTGGGCGCCCAAGGTGGGCCCAGGTTAACTTCGTTTAACTGAAACATATCTGTCCACCATTCATGCAAATATCATGCATGATTGATCACCTCCACTTAACTAAAAGTATCCACTTGTTATCTGTCATGCAACTGAAGTTATTAGCCATGCAACTCAAGTCAACTAACATGCAACTCAAAGTAATTGCATGCAACTCAAGTTAACTAGCATGCAACTCAAAGTAACTACATGCAACTGAAGATAACTAAACCATAACTGAACTGAACTGAATTGATACTGAACTAATACTGAATTGATAGTGCCACTCCACTCTTGTAAATATCAATCCCTATATTGTAGGAACAAGACATGCATTACTGAAGTGCTATCAAAACTTCCAAATAGTTAACTGAAGCAAGGTGGGTTCCACCTTCCATATGGGTGCCCATGTACTCCTATTTTGTAGGAGCTCTCACAAGGCATCCCCACATGCTCCTATCATTTAGGAATAACTACAAATGTCACATTAAATGTTTATTTCATTCCAAATTAAACTCATTCTAATCCTAGTGTTGTGTAACACATTCCAAGGACTTAGGAGATACACGAAATATGATTAGAATGCAATTAAATGGCATCCTATTCCCAACAAATGAAGCCATCAAAGTAAGGAGACAAAAATATAAAAAGGTATGAAGAACCTGATATGTCCTATCCATTGTTTTACTTGAGACTACTCTCACTCACGCAAGACAAGTATTCACCAAGGTCGTATTACACGAATATCTAACAAGCACATCAAATGAAAGTAACGATCAATGCCCTATTATTTTCTATCTAAATTGTTTATAGACATCATTGAGAGATCATCAAAATGGACCAATAAGATAAATCATAAGAAAGATCAAATGAATCAAACAATCAATGTTATTCATATCTCTTTCCAAATGATGTTATTTTAGGGCGATTTCCAATGATGATGCCCATTAGAGGAAAGATATATCCATAGGTCATGTTATTAGATGTTGATTAATTCTAATTGTTTGGTAGGCCATTGATATCAATGTTAACTGACGTGTTTAAACATGATCACGACTTAAGATTTTGTATTGAAAGTTTTGTGTTTCTATGATTGTTATACATGTTTCCATTTGTGTTGATAAAGGTTGATAGTGATGACATTTATTATGGTTGAAGATTTATTGCGGGTGATCGTGATATAGGATGGGTGATTTTGTTTTTTGGAATATTTCAATGTTTTTGAATTTTTGAAATGTTTTGAGGTTGTTTTTGGTATTTTGAGGTTATTTGAATGTTTTGAGTTTTATGAAGATATTTGAGGTTGTTTTGGGTTTTCAAAATTTTCCAAATGTTTTGAGTTTTCCAAGGTTAGACCAAGAGAATAGGACCTAAGGGGGTGAAGACCTATGCCTCAAGGGCTCATCAGATATGGCCTTGCCTACATAACACACACAAAGGCGACGTGGTTTGACTGAACCTGACAAGTGACCAGTTATTAGAGAGGACTCCTAAAGGACTAACCTAGGCCTCGGGGGCTCATCGATGATGGACTTGCCTACATGCACACGTAGAGGCAATGTAGTTCGACTACTAAACATAATAATGTTTTTGATTTTTGATGTTTTAGACCTTTTTATGGGGTTTTGACTTGATTTGGATGTTTTTGAGTTTTGAGATGTTTCGAATGATTTTGTTGAATTTTTGAAATATTTTGAATATTTTTTGGATTTTGACATGTTTTGAATGTTTTTGGATTTTGACGATGATTTGGATGGTTTAGAATTTTAAGAATTTTTAAATATTTTTGAGACTTTTGAAGTGATACCTAGATCACGATGTCGATATCACGTTGTGAGATATTGGACATGGATCAAGAGTTATTCAAAAGTAAGATGCAAGTACTTGCCCCTAGTGTCTAGCAATGTTTGATATTTCATGAGCGAATGGGAAAATCAGGATAATGAATGGATAAGCATGCAAAGGATACGAAAGATTTATCTTATGATAAGATCATCAAGATAATGTTAGATATAGGCTATGGGACTTCATGAGATAAAAATGGGATCAATGGAAAAGACCATGTCAAGATTTTGTCATGAGCAAGGTTGAAGTATGCATCAAACCTTTATCAAGATCAAGAGAATTTCATAGATGGATAAAGATGGATTGGATGGATGGAGGGAAAGTAGTATTTATTATGGAGAAGAGGAGATGCTTCCACCTAAAATGGTGCACATAGATGCTAGATTCTACTCATAATGTCTATTTGCCAATTTTTTTTATCATGGTATTTGCCCAAAGCGCCACCAAAGTGGTTTTCACTAGAGGACAATTTTTCTCTTTACTATTTTCTTAATTTTTGAAGGTTTGGATCATGTCGAACCACGTAGTAGTGCTGATGTAGATGCAACTAACGTCATGATATGCTAATGGTATCCTAATTGGAGGAGTTGTTTTGCCAAGATATGTGCACTTGAATGTAATCCCTGAATATTCTTATTTGCCTTATCGATACCAGAGTTAACCTCATCTAGATGCACACATCACTATAGAGTGCTCTTAGAGTCCTTATGATAAAGTGTGGCTTCCAAGACACTGTCAATGTGAGATTTCGATATCATGGATGTTGAAGTGGATGGTGGAATGTAACGAGGGATATGAGATTTATATGGATTAGTCGTCAGTTTGAAATCTTTGACTCTCCAAACTTGGGATGATGAACAATGAAGGGTAGATATGAAATTGTGAGTGGAATTAGGACCACTGATATACCTTGTATGTCACTTTTCAAGCCTTCTTTTGCATCAATGGACATTTATGATGGATGAAATTCTCTTTTTTATTTTTCCCCATAGTTTCTTTGACTAATGGAGTTTGATAGGGATGATTTTCTTTCTTTTACTTAGGCATCCATTTGAATTTTCTTTGTCCATTTTTATTTTTTGATACTTTTTCTTCAGTGACAAGTTCTCTTTCCTTTGATATAGAATTTTCTCCTTGTTTTGGTCCCAATTCATGGGTGCAAATATGCATGGACGACGATTCATAATATGTCTAGTTGTAGCATTGATAGCGATTTTATCATAAGGACTCTTCATGCTCCCCATGTAAATGTTTACACTAGATAAAGTTTCCCCTAGTATTATGGGAGTATTGCTAACATGATTAGACTCCTTAACTATTGAAGAACCAATTCCCTGTTGCCCATGATTGTTGATTGTATGTGTCAATTCCAAGATATTATGTGTATGTAGGCCTAATATTTTACCTTGATAACACATTCATTGACATACTGCCACTAAATATGATTTACCTTGGAAACATGATGTTACTTCTTTTATGTTCTTCTAGGAATCATCACATGAAGTAGTAGATACAGATTTAGATTGTGCTTTAATAGATTCTTGTGATTCATAATCAATGTAGGAGTCATCTTCATGATCTGTGTCTGGACCGTCACTCTAATTTTTTTCCATCACTTGATCATTTGGAGGAATTTCAAGAGTAGGAAACTCTTTTTTTAGATGAAGATCATTTACATGTCCATTAGAAGGAACTATCTCATGGGTAGTGTTTGGTATATGAGTATGGTCATCGCCTTTGAAGTCTCAGATGGACTAAAAGATATTCATTAAGTCATGATAGTATTTTGGGGAAGTGAGCTCTTCATCTTGACTTTTGTTAGAGAAACTATCACTTAAAGATTGGAAAATACTATGTAGATCATGATAATGCTGTGAAGATAGGAGATATTGATCTTGACTTGATTCAAAGCCCCTTTCATTACAATTAGGATTGTCTTCTTGACATGACTCTTGGGTAGATAGTGTAGCATGGATGCAAGACTCTTCACTAGTCTTAATGGGTTTGAAGGAGGTGATGAAAGTTTCTCGTCACTTTGGAACTTCTATATGGCCAATCATGAAGTCATATGTGGGAGTTATGTTGCAATTTGAGACATATTTAATGTCATTTCGATATGAGACATTGCTAGAGACTGTTGATTGATCTTGATTATGCACTAGGAAAGTGTCTTGATACACATCCAATTCCTCATCTTGTGAAGAATGAGTGGTACAAATATGTCCTATTGCATCATCATAGGTATGACTTACATTGTTATACTTGGTGTCTTTACGGATCCTTTTGCCTTCCCATGATTAGGCATAGGATCTTTATAGATTCCTAAATCTCATTCCTTGATTTTTGACCGACATTAACTTCTCCTTGATCAATAAGGTCTTGGATGAGATATTTGAGTTTGATACAATTTTGTTTTATTCCATTTTGGGTGATGGTATTGGAAAAAATCCTTGTCATTGTACCAGAATGGTTTTATTTTTGGTTTAGGATAATTGTGATAATCAGGAAGTTTGATGTGTTTTGATTGAATCAACTTCTTTAACACCGTTTCGATAGATTTCCCTAAGGCAGTGAATTGTCACCGAGGAGTATTGTTTTGTCTTGGTGGTGGTCCTCATGAAGGATTTGTGTTTTGAACATTCTATTGTGTGTTTTGCTATGTATGTGGGTTTGATGGTGCCTTGATAACAACCTTTGCATCCACCACACTGTCATTAGTAATGCTCTTTTTTTTGGCCCAAAATCGGGGTTTGTCCGTGGAACTAGATGGCTGGTTATTGTTTTTATAAATCTGTATTGCTCCCTTGGCAATAAGGGATCTCTCAATGTTAAGCCCTTTTAATATGAGTTCTTCAAATGTTGTGACACATTGCATTCTTAGTTGAAAGGCTAAATTGGTGTCTAAGTTTCTCGCAATGATTTCTACTTGTTCCTTCTCAGGTATGGGCCATTTACATTTGCTTGCCTTGTGTCTCCATCATTGCAAGAATGATGCAAAGGCTTATTCCTTGTTCTATTTAAGAGTGTAAAGTTCCTCCAAGGTTATGTTTGCATCAATGTTGTAGGAAAAGTGTGCTACATACAAACTGATCTACAATCTCTTGAAATGTTTTGATTCCTTGGGGTAAGTGTGAAAACCAATTTATGGCTTGCCCTCCCAAACTTCTTGGGAAGAGACGTATAAGGTATGAATCATTATATGATACTTCCATACATGCAACATAGAACTCTCTAATATGTTCCTCTAGATTGTCACACCCTTTGTATTTTTCAAATTTGGGTATCTCAAAATTTGGAGGAAATGGTATCATTGTGATGTTTCAATCAAATAGGTGTGGGAATAAATCTTGAACTACATACGACTTCTTGGTTTTTCCCATTTGAATGTCTTGAATATTTTGATTCAACATTTGAATTTGTGAGGGTAAGTCCATGGGTGGAACACTTTGATTATACGTGTTGTAAAATTTTTGATCTTGGTATAGAGGAACATTCATGTCATATAAACCTATTTGAGATTTATGATTATCTTGAGGGAAAGGATTGTTTTGGTATTGCAGATTTCCTTGAGGTATAGGGCCATTTTGATATTACGGATTTTCTTGAGGTATAAGACCCATTTGATAACTTCCTTGATGTTGAGGAGATGCATTATAAGATCCATATTGATTTTGAGGAACCATATTTAGTTGTGATGGATTAGGTTGTTGCAAATTGATGTATGATGATCATTGCATATTTGTTGTGACATAAATTGTTGTTGTTGTTGCAACTGTTCTAGGGTAGTATATTGTTGATGTTGCAAAGGTTGACTTTGATGTTGTGTTGATGGTTGTTGATATTGGAAATTATGTTGTTTTTGTGAGATGGTGTTGTGAGGGGATAAATGATGTTGATGTTGTGGTGGGTTTTGGTTTTGATATTGGGACCCTTGATGTGGTGGATTTTGATATTGATATTGATGTTGAGGATTTTGATTTTGATATATTACTTTATGTTGTACTCGAGATTGTTGAACTTGAGGTCGTTGAGGTACTTGTTGAACGATATTTGATGTTGTTGAGAACCTTGAGGTTGTTGTGACATTTGTTGAGGACCTTGAGGTTGTTGTGACATTTGTTGAGGACCTTGGGGTTTTGGAGGACCTTGAGGCTATTGTGATATTTGTTGAGGACCTTGAGGTTGTTGTGGCATTTGTTGAGGACCTTGATGTTGAATCACTTGATGTTGTTGAGTATTTGTTTGATTTTGACTTTGATACTTTTAAATACTAGGGAAATTTGTGTAAACATTTTGAGCATTGGATGTAAGTGGAATGTTAGGGTTGAATGTAGGTGGAAAATTGGTGTTGGATTAATGTGGAATGTTGGTGTTGAATGTAGCTAGAATGTTGGTGTGTTGAATGCCCACATTGGTGTGATTCCCTAGGTTTTGAGTATTGTACAAGGGATTAATGTATTGATTTGTGAAGTTTGTTTGATCTATCCCTTGAGAGGTAACCATGGATTGAACTAGTATGTTTGATGAGGGGTTAGGTATTTGTTCAATAACATGATGTACTAAGGGGTCATTTTCTTGTTGACAAGTTGTTGTTCCAATATTTGATGTTGTTGGTTGTTCTCTAAGTTCATTTATGTCAAAATTGGGGTGAGTTTAGCACATTGTGCAAGTATCAACATGTATTGATTATGGTTTTGACTTATCACTACCTCTATTGCTTTAATAAACTCTTGGTCTTGTTGCATTTCTAAGAGTTTTTTGGGAGTGAAGTCATGAGTTTTGTTAGTGATATCCTCTATGTGAATTGTTTCAACTTGAGATGGTTGAGTTGACACTTTGATCTTTTTCAATAGAGGGAGTTCATTTGTTTGTGGCATTCCAAAAGGTTGATCACTAACACCTATGTTGGTAGGATAATTGGTAGAAATGGAAACATTTGGTTCATTTAGATTCACACTTGTAGTGGTAGGTATTTTAGGGTAACTAGGGTTTTCTTCCATGTTTCTTTTATGTTGAGACCTAGTTGTAACCGTACACGTTGTGTCTACCCTAGGAGATGTTTGATGTGAAGTTGTTGAAATTCTTTGGTTGCTTCAAATTTTTCCAACAAAGACCCTTTAATAGGTTTAGGACCAATGATGGATGATTTTGTGAATGGGTGTAAGATATATGAAACTCTCAATTTTGAAAAGATTCTAGACTCAAGTTTTTAGACATGTTTGATGTTGTTGATGATGAAATTACAAACCTTGGGAGTAGATTTGTGACTCTAACGTGAGTTTTTCCAAAATGATGTTTACCAATTCAATTAAATGCTTAAAAATAGATTGTTTTGAAACATGAAGTTAAACTAGTTGATAGGGTGAAAAACATAAGTCTAAGAGATTTGTGTCAAAATTTCAAGTTGTTTGGAATGAGTTGTTTTGATGGTTTGATGTTTGATCCTAATTGAGAACCTAAAACATGTTTTTGACAAGACCAAGATGATAAAGAACATGGAATTTTTTTCTTGTTTTGATTGATATCAATGAACCAAATTTGTTTATGCATTAATTTGAACCAATTTTGTGCATATGAACCAAAATACAAAATCAAATAGTATCTTGAAGTTTCCTATTTTTTAGTTTTGGCAAAGGCGTCAGTCTACTTTTCTACCAAGGCATCGGTATTTGCAAAGGCATCGATGTTTGATAGAAGCGTCAAACTATCCAAACAAAGGCATCACAATACAAATTTCTATTTCCTCTAAAAAATGCACCACGATGTGAAAAAGCATTCATGTGCAAACAAAAGCATTGTTTTGATAAAAATAGAAGCGTCAGTTTGTGCAAAGGTGCCACACTGTCAGACAAATGCATCGATCTGCCAAGGGATCTTTAAAATGCAAGCTGAACTAGTTGTTTGATGTTTAGATTTTGCAAAAACATAGTATACATGTAAAATGGCTTTATTAGGTGATTAGGTGAGTGTCACAAGGTCTTCACATGAAAAAATGCCCTAAAGTACAACCTATTTAGTGGTAGAGCGAGTGTGTAATCTTTAAGTAGGTCCACCTCCCATTTAAGGGGTAAATACTCAAAAAGATTGGGTAGTGAAACAATTGTCTAGTGACACAGGGTCATTGATAGACACCACATACACACCTTCTTTCTCTTTCTAAGAGGCTATTGCTAGCAACCCAAAAATACTTTATCTCCACCTAAGAGAGTACATGGTGAGTAGCTTTATGGTATGATTCACATCCCTTGCAGCACTTTATAAGATTACATTCAAATGGAATTTAAGGCCTCTACAAAAAGGGTTCTTAGTGGGTGGAACATCTGTGAACACTGTTGGCTACATAGACATCTCCTCGGGAGGTGATCACACAATAGCGGTTTACAATTTTTGGCCCAACTGGACACTAAAATTATTATTTTTAACTAAATCTTCACATTCGGGCACCTATAGCGGCTAAACTGTGAGGAATTTGAAGATGATGCAAACTAGAGTCTCCTCAATTTTCGTCTGTATATTCTAAAAGTATTTTTTTCAAAATTTTTGGATTCAAATTGCACTTCTTTTTCCATCTCCCATGAAAACTATTTTTTTTTTCAGAAAACAACATTTTTAAAAAGTGACACACACCGTATAATGCATAACTTTTTTTCCATGAAGGATAAAATTATAATTCTTTCAAATTTAGATTTGTAACTCCGATATCTAGTGCTTCCACTTGGTTAGATAGTTTTTTATTGAATATTTTTTCTTTAATCAAGTTTCAAAGTCAAACCAATTACAATTCAGACATAGCGTGACCGTATAACGCATAATTTTTTTTGTATATATCGAAATTCATTTTTTTTTGATAATCTGCTATTTTTCCACATGTGCAAAACAAAAACCTTCATTTTCGATTAAAAACCTATGTTTAATAAAACTAAAAAAACAAATACATAATAAAACCAAAACATATTAAAATTATATTCGTTGGATAGCTCGTTCCAAGGACTACCATAATCATTTGAAATAAATTTTAAATGAATTAATTTGATCCCCCAAAAGGTAAATCAAAAGTGATTTTTTATCAGCATTTTGATGGGTGTAAAGGAGACTCATTTATAGGCATGGTAAATAAAACTAGTGAGGTTCTATCCAAGGGGGTTTGATCAAACCCTCTTCAATTGGAATCCTTAAAATGGAACTTTTAAAGGCTTAAATCATTATATTTTCTAAAAATATGTGATTTTAGCAAAAATCAGTTCCTCTCAGAAATTGTAAACCAGCTTTGTGGGATCACCTCGTCAAGGTCCAAAAAATTGTAGTCCCTTAGTGAAAGTCTAGTACGCTACATGTGTAGATCGAACTAAAACTTTTGATCTCATCCAATTTCTATAGCGCACCGCAAAACATCACTTGAGGTCGATTTGTTGGGTTCTCTATAAAGATGTATCCCAATGCAAGCCTCCTACTTAAAAAAGGGAAGGATTCACATTTCTATTTCTCATCACCCAAGATCGCACTAGGCGCGAGGGGAGTGGATACATAGACAACTTCCTTTGTAAATTAAATATGTTTTTCTTCACCCAAGATCACACTAGGCACAAGGGGAGAGGATGTGTATCTAAATCCTACCAAACATGAAATACATGAAAAACACTCTCTCTTTTCAGTTGTACCAAAATGTAAGTGTTTGGTTCATTTTAAGCCTAAAGGAAATGTGTATATTGTGTTGTTCATTTTAAACCAAAAAGATAAGTGTAAATCACATGTTCATTTTAAGCCCAAAATAAAGATGAATATTGTTCATTTTAAGACCAAAGAAAGATGTAAGTTAATTTTAACAACACCAAAGTTAAATGTTTCTAAACTAAAACTCATAGTGATCCAAATCACTAATTAGATTCCAACATTGGCCAAAGTGATCAAAATCACTTTAAATTCTAACTCCTCCAAGCCAAACTTCCTGCAAAGAATTAGTCTCAAGAAATAGAGAACAAACAACAAACAACAATTAGGGTTAGATCAGAAATCTAGTTGAAATGAAACCCTAAAACTATGTTGACTATTATACTTGCAAAGGAGCCACTTTGTCAATGCAAAGGTGTCGCTCTGTTAGACAAAAGCGTTGCACTATCTGACAAAGGTGTTGGTCTGGATTTTCTACAAAGGAATTGATATTTTGCAAAAGCTTTGCTATAAGTAGAAGCGTTGACCTATCACCTATAACATAAAAAACAACTATCAGAAACAAAGACATCAACCTTTGACTTGCAAATGCATCACTATTTGAAAAAGCATTGCTCTGCTCAGTTGTGAAGGTGTCGCTTTGCTTCTAGAACCTGCAATGTTTGAAAATATTTAAACAAAACAAGTTAGACAGGGATGTGGGTCCCATTGGGCATGTCAAAATGTAAAATGGTTAGATAACAAGATTAAATACTAAAGAATTAAACTAAATTAACAAACAAACAAATGATCAAGTTAAGCCATATTCAATGAGATTGTCTAACAATTACTAAATAAGGTTCAATTAGAAGCATACAATCTCAAATTAATGCAAATAAACACCTAATTAGCAATGTAAACCTTCATCCCATTGGAGGATTAATGCTAAATTGGATGTGGGGTGATCAATTGAATCCTAATCCATGGTAGATTGTGCAAAAGCTTTATGAATTGATGTTAATGGTGAGATTGATTCACAAAATTCTCAAAGCTCAAGTATGAAATTGGGTAGAGTAAGCTTGCTCAAAAAATTGTGAATTTTATTCTCATGTACTTGATAAGGAGTATTTATAGATTTTTGGAATGAATCAATGGTTGAGATTGAATTAGCTAATCAATGGATGAGAGATGAGGACTGGATCAAAGATCAAATCAAGGTTTGATAATGCATAATGACATGGATCAAGGATGTTAATCAAAGGTCCAAATTGCTTGAGACAATAAGAAATCCCTTGATTTTAGGAAGCATGTGTGAGATATTTCCATGTGGATGGAGAAAATTGAATTTGAAAAGGGAATATTATATGAGAATATTCTTTGAATGATCAGAGGAAATTAACCAATTAAACAATTTAGGAAATTATTTAATTGTGCAAGTGGAGGGAATTAAAAAAAATTAATTAAACAATTTAAGAATTATTTAATCAAAGAGGATTTATGACATTTAATTAAATAATTTGGATAATTTAATCAAAAGAGAAGAAAATTAGTGTGAAGGTGGTAAATTAATCAAATGAAATTAATTATCCGACTAATAGGAGAAAATAATGAATTTAATCAAACAATTGACATTATTTAATTAAATAGATGAAAAAGGCGAATTAAGAGAAAAATGGTGTTAATAATCGAAATCTCGTTGTGTGATATACTCAGGACATTTTTATGTGTCTACAAGACCTTATTAAAGACAACCTTATGCCATATATTTGCTTCCGTCTACTCAATTCTTATGAAATATCTTATGAGACATACCATAGCAATGGCTTCAATAGGAACAACCTTTGTTTCAACTAGCAAAATATCATATGAGATTGAAACTTTTATTCTGAACATACTAGTGGTTATGTGCTTTTGAATTCTCTCTATTTGCTTCCACCATGTCTCTAATGTGTTTCTAGCCCAAAGCTCACACCTATAAAGCACCATCAGAACAACCTATTGCCCAAAAAGTTTAAGTAGTTTTCCAATCCCATAACTTTGCCTCTCTTTGTTTTTTTGGAGGGCATGCAAAGCTTTCCAACCTCCCAAAGTTCTTTTCTTTTTGTAGTTCTCCCAACTAAGCTTGATTTTAAATTCTATCCCAATATAATTGTAGTAATTTACCTCTCCAAGAGTATTTATATATTTTATGTACTAGATGCAAGAAGCATTAAGTGGAATGACATCACACCTCAAACATGACTCTCAAAACAAAATAATTATCTATGTCATTAAAAATTCAAAGTTCAACAAAAACATAAACAAATTTAGGGAGCTAAAGTTATAAGATTGATAGTAGGGAAAGATTCTTATCATCAATGTTTCCCCACTATATTAGATAGCTATTTTCTTTCTTTCACTAACTCCCAATTGGTGAGTGGTGTCTTCTACCTCCTTAGGGCCATCATGTAGCTATGAATCTTGAACACTAGGTAAAATCAAATAACTCTTCGGTGGAAAAATAGTAAGTGTTGGGAAAACAAACTTGTCATGGTTGCCACCAATTTCTTTAGTGGAAAAACTTCACCAATTGTTGAATAGCTTGTATCAACCAATTTGATTTTGGTGAATATAATGAAATATTTAGTAACCCAAATTGCTAGAGATTCACAATTTATTGGTTTAATGGATGTTAAATTATTGTCAATATAATTATGAATCATATATATCATAATAATTTTTTCATAGTAAAATATTTATTTTCATTGGGGAATTGCCTAAAGTTTTGAGATCATGTTTCAATGAAGTGATGCACTTGCCAATACTATTAATTTTTTTCCCTATCGGAAGACCAATTTGGTCATTACCATTATAACTCCACACTACTATTAGGGCCATAATCACCTTGAAATCATCACTCATGTTTTGGACTATGGTCCCAATCAATCAACATTAAACATCAACTGTTCTACAATAAAGCAAGATTCACCATATTTTCCTCCATTATTTTACAATTTGACAAGTGACGTCAAATTTGAGTTCATATAAATATGATTGAAACTTTAAATTATCCTTTTACACATTTTGTTCTACTCTTAATTTAGATTGACTCGATTCTTGAATATCTGCATCCTTTGAAGAATTATATTTTGGACTCCTTTCTTTGGTTTCTTCTATGTCTAGTGTTTGCTTCTTACTTGGAATTTTGTTTTAGTGAGCCACAAACAACTATACACATTATCAATTTAGCGAGAGGCAAGTGGTGATTTCCTTATTGTTCTATGAATATAAGATTCCTCTTTTTTCGTTTGTTTGTTTGCTTTCATTGTTACAAATTATATTAAGTAGTAATACTTTAGGCCCTAGGGATCTATGATTTATTTTTGGTGATATTATTTGTTTAGTTTCATTATTACATATGATACAAAACTACTCGTGTTGGTTTTTTATGGCGACATTAAACACAATGATGTTTATTATAGTTTCCAATTCATGAGATGCCAAGCTCATCAAAACACAAAAAACATGATGTCATATTTTGACAATGTGTGTGATTCAGTACATACACCTACAACATTAGGATTTGCATCATTTTTTGATGAATAATGCATTCCTTCTTCATGTGTCCCCACTCACCAACACTTTTTTCCACTCTTCCTAGGGGATCTGGATCTATCTTTTTCTTTCTTTCATTCCTCTTTCAACCACCTTTATCCTTAGACCATCTCTTAATATACAAGGCATCTTTTAAAACATCATCCATGAACTTTGTATTCAAGCAAGAAAGCATGATATTAAATTAAAAGCATTTAGATGCTTAACAATAGAGTTTTCATCTTTTGCTTTCAAAGAATGTAACCTTTTATGAGGTAAAAAATATTAGTTAGACTATTATTTTGATCTATATCACCTTTTCTCTTTCATAATCAATATACAATACTCTCCTTTGAGACATTAAAGATAGAAGAATTTTTGAAAGACACAACTATATTATCCCTCATACCAAGTTCTTATACATCTTTAGTCAATCAAAATTAGAAATTTTAGAAATTTTCCCCCTTTATACATAGCTCTCGATTGATCCATTTCTCTCAAAAGATCTTCTATTTTCAATGTCTAGTTCACTCATACTTAGAACAATTAAATTTCTAAAAAAATCTCATCGAGAAATGCTAGCCATAGTTTCACCCACATTTGGATTTGTAAAATCCACTAGAGTAAATACTTCCACTAAAACACAAAATGTCATGCAAATCACTTCCAAAAATGCATCCCTCTCTAATCAAAATCATAAACTTTGATACCAAATACTGGAAAATTGGTGAATAATTACAATTCAAAAGTAAATGTATAAAGTGCTCAAATATGATTATTGATAATATGTAAACATATGGTTAACCATCAAAACCTAAATTTAACATGAATAAGTACATACAATATCACATTAAAATTAAAAAATAACCATAACATTTATTGTACATGGAGAAAACCTATATTGAAAAAATCCATCACCAAAAAGACTCAAAGCTTGTATTACTCACAATGAAAGTGTTACATCAATATAATCTACTCTAAATCTATGATCTAACAACATTCTAGTAAGGTAGCTATATGTGACGTGTAATACATCATCATACATCTATTTAATTTCTCTAACATATATGGCACGAATGGGGATTTTTTTAGAGGTTGCAAAACAGGGGGTAGGGTGTTCAAAATCAAGAAAATAATTTCGACAGAGAGTGAGGAAATTCTATCAGCTGGAAGATGGAGACCATGTATGCGTTCACAACGTAGAAGCAACATAAAGGAATTTTCGGCCCAGTCACTACATTTAGGCTGATTTTTTTGCTGAAATGTTTGCACGACGATGTCATAGAGGCAATGTTGGAGATGATGGGAGATCATTTTATGGGAGCTAAACATAGGGGAAGGTTGAATGTTGATATAGCGGCCATGGTTTTTGCGCGGGGTCTAGAGTTGAACAAAGATGTTGAAGTGATTAAGTGGGTTATGAACTCACTTTTTGGAGAGGATTTGCTATTAGGAATGAAATCCTTTCTTGAATGGGAAGTGTTGGGGGTTGGGTTTGATGTCTCAGAAGGGATTGAAGACATGGATGAAGCAACTGAAGAGGGTTTGATCCCATTTGTGAGGTGGTGAAGGAGAATTGACAGAGATGCCTACAAGCTGGAGATATTGGCAGTGTAGGAAATTTGAAGTTGGGGCTTCGGTGGTAGGAGGTCGTAATAAATCAAGTGGAACCAAATATTCCACAATAGACTCCTCGAAGGAAGCGTTCGATAAGAAGAGGAGGATTTCAAAGTACAAGGGCAAGTAGGAGTGGTGTGTAGGGGCAGTGATGGAAAGTTTTTGGGAAAGATGACAATGTAAGTCTCAGGGAAGAAGACTGGAATGGTGCAATGTGGTCGAGGAATGAAATAGGGAAGAAACGAACTCTAAGATTTTTGTTGTAAGGGAGATATAAATTTGTGAAATTTTGTATGTTTTGTATAAATGTAGCTCTTGTAGAGTCCTTTTTGTAAATTGATAGTTGAATGTGGTGTTGATTTTATGAAAAATTGTAAAGGGGTGTCTTGGTTTTAATCCGGAGGGTTTTGAACCCAGTGGCGAGGGTTTTTTTTTGTAAACTGGTAGATTGGTGGATGGCTGGGGTTTGTTTTTCGTTAGGCATGGTGAATAGGTGTTGGGGTGTGGTGGGTTACTTTGAAGATATACTGATGTAATGGATTTTTAATCTATATTAATAAAATAAAATTTTTACTAATAAAAAAAAATACCTCTAACATATAGAGATATGGGAAAGGGAAAAAATAAATGATTTCCCAAAACTTGGTGCCACAAAAATCAAGATCCAAGTAATAAAAAAATGCCCTCATTATGTAATTATTGAAGCACTCAATATAGAGAATCACCAACTAAAGCATCTTTGAATCTATAAATCTTGGTAGGCACCACTTTGAAGAATAATGCTACAATATAAAGCCACTATCTCAAGTAGACCCTACCCATTATAATAAGATTCTCCACCCTACACAAATTAACTCACTAGCACCTAAGAAAGAGGAAGTAAATTTGTATTAAAGAATGAAAATTGTAACTCTTGTTGTTGACCTACCAATTATTACTCCCTTACAAAAATACTCCAAGTATCCTTGAGAACAGTAATAAAAATAAAATCCCACAACTCATCATGGGCATCCAAGTACCTATTCAAAGAAAGTTGGAGATGTAAAAACTACACATTACAATTATAATTTGACATCACACTTTCGGATTATTCAAAGCTACATTAGATTTCGTTAGTCTAGATCTATTGCACATTCAATAAGAATCTCTTTCATGAATCCTTGGGGAGTACTATCAACTAGGGGAATATCAAGTATATTCCACAACTAGGGACATAAATCTTATCACTAGCTAGAGGCCTATCACCTTGCACAATGTCTCATAAAAAACCTAAAGCTTATTACTTTTTGTGAAGGAATGGAATAAGACCAAAGCATCTCAAAAAAACATTCTTTCCCTCAAGATTGAGTTTAATAAAGCCCATGATTGCATTGAGTGGCCTTGTATCTTGGACATGCACTTAAAGTTATTGGATATGAGATTTTTTCCTTTTTTTATGTAAACCCTTTTACTAGTTCTATAAATTTCCTCTCCATCAACACTATATCTTGAGATCTAGCTTTGTAATTTTCAAATCCACCTAATAAGGTTGTTGTCTTGCTCCTTTACTATATGTGTCAAATACATAGTATTTTGGCTACTCTCTTGCCAATAATACTTTACAATGAAATTGGTGAAATGGATTTCTATCTCTTCCACATTACATCAACTCATTAATGGCCACTCTAAAAATATTTTTCCTTACACTTCTATAAAATTAAGCATCTTTCAAAGAATCTTTGACTTGCCTTGATACCTTTTGTATGAAATATTGGTTGATAATTCAATAAAATAAAACTTAATTCTTCTAGATTTGTCCCTTTATGGCAACCAAATTAACTTAAGGAATTTACATGGAAGTGGATTGACAAAGAAGAGATAATTAAGTTTCTTGGCAAGATTGATTGCCCCATCCACCTTGTGGAATTATTTTATGTAAAGAGTTAAAAAGAGTATATATTTTTGGATTGCTAGTCCTCTTTTATTAGCCATTGAATTATATATTTGCATAAAGCATTAGTAGTTACCCATATTTACTATTTTTTTGTTGGTCCTCTTATAAATCTACTTATGATAAGATCACCAAACTCCTATGTAACCTAATTTTATGTAAAAGGTTGAAAAGAAGACATCTTTCAGAATTACAAGTACTCTTTATTTGCTAAAAAAAATCTAGATTTGCACCAAAGTATTAGCAATTGTACACATTTACTACTATTTTTGTTGGTCTTTATATATCTACTTATGAATTGATTACCAAACACTTGTGATACTTCCATTGTGACAATTCCAACTAGACCAAGGGTTCCATAGACAGGCTCGGGTCATTTATTTCTTTCCCCTAAAATAAGAGCAATATGAGCATTAATAAGGTGTATGGAAAAAGCATTACGTATTGTGCAAAGTGGGTAGCGTAGGTAATTGATGACTCAAAGGCTTGAAAGATTCTTCCAAGACATTATATTATCTCTAGTTTACTTTATGGGGAAAAAAAGTCAAGGAATCAAATTCCACAATATTCTTATCACAATTGCCCTTGTCAATATTAAATAATATTTTCTAATTCAAAGAATTTGGAAAATCTTTGAGGTAGTTGAAGATGGATTGAAAATTGATC
The DNA here is from genome assembly GCA_007115665.2 of Sequoiadendron giganteum. NCBI lineage: Eukaryota > Viridiplantae > Streptophyta > Pinopsida > Cupressales > Cupressaceae > Sequoiadendron > Sequoiadendron giganteum. The sequence goes on from CM021108.1 coordinate 348,622,390, forward strand.
TCTTTCCACAACCATAATATTTGGTGGTCTTCAATCATCAATAGATTTTCCATTAGGGAAACAACTAGAATAAAATCCCTTTGGATATATCACAAAGGAATCCATAGCATTAGATATTTAGTCTCTTCTCAAGGCTGACCCTATGACTAGCATTTTGACAAAAAGTATACATTTCTAATTTTGACTTGCTCTGAATTTTTGCTCTTTGATTTGGGTCTTTGAGCCTTGTGTATTCTTCACTTTCTCTCAAACCTTTCACTTTGAAACTAATAAAAAATCCATTGCAAATTAAGAGATTCTAGCAAACTCAAGCACAATAGGACTTACTTTTATACCACATTCCCTAAAGGGACTTGATCCGGTTATGTCACACTCTAGCACATCAACAAATGGATTTAATTGAGGAGCACTCTACCAACTATCTCAAGATGAACAAGAACAAAAAAATGCACATCTAACCTAAATAAATGCATATAATATTACCCAAATGCAAAAAACAAGCAATTTGTACACTTAATTACAACACAAGATATATATGAAGAAACCCCCTCCAGGAAAAAATACAAAAAAGGGTGAGCAAGTCTACTCTTTAGGCTACTAATACACAAATGTGGAGGGATTTCACATTGCCAGTATGGGTCATATACTACCTCTATGTACATCACCCTAGGAATGACATGACCTACAATAAATTTTCATTTGAAATTTAACAATAATACAAGGCTTAAACCTAACTAATACAAACTCCACACTTACATGGATTAAGTTCATAGTTTCATTTATTCCAATGATCCATCATGCAACTCTTGCAAGAGATTTTATGATTATCTAAAATCTTAGACAATTAACTCTCAATGAAATTCCACTACACAAGAATAAGATACAAATGTTGTACTCCACATGGCTTCTTTAAGCTCTTGCATATAGGTTTACAAACCTTGTTCCATCTACAAGAATGAATAATCTACAATTAAGTTCATAGTTTCATTTATTCCAATGATCCATCATGCAACTCTTGTAGGATCTTTTATGATTATCTAAAATTATAGACAATGAGCTCTCAATGAAATTCCACTACACAAGAATAAGATACGAAAGATATGAATATTGTACTCCACATGGCTTCTTTAAGCTCTTGCATATAGGTTTACAAACCTTGTTTCATCTACAAGAATGATTAATATACTTTTACCACCATGAAATAGCCATGATGAATTAATGGAATTTCAAATAAATATTAAAAAATCTTTGTTAGCTTATGAAACCTACTCTACTCTCATCACTATTTGTTTACCAAGCCTCCTAAAGTTATAGTCAATTACATGATTTCTATTGTTCATTGATAGGTGAGCACTACTAAGAAGCCAAGACACTTTAGCAACAGGATCTCTAACAAGTTTCAATTTTGTACCTCCTCTTTGGTCAAGGCCACTTGTTGGATAGGTTGTTTTACATATAGTGGCATTGTCCTTTAAGTCTAATCACTTCCAATTTTCCACTTATTCACTATTTTTTTTATTTTCAATAAGGTCAAGTTCATTACTTGTTTATTTCCAAGTCATACAATTTTTCAATTTTCTTAGTTTATCCATTTCCAAGTCATACAATTTTTCAATTTTCTTAGTTTATCCAACTTTTAATCTAATTGTTAGACTTAGCTCGCGTGGTTACAAACTATAGCTACATTAGTTGGAGATAGTCTTAGTTAACTTTAATTGGATGTTGTTTGCACACACAACCACACTTAAAAATGTCGAGAAATTATGTCTCAACTTCCAGCTTGAAGTCCTCGTTTTCATGTCTTGGTGATTTTGTGTTGTTTACAAAGTTCTAGCGGAGGCGGAACTGAGATGGAACTTGGCATTGTTCTGTTTGCATAAGTTCCGGGTTTCTGGCGGAGGCGGAACTAGGATGGAACTTGGCATTGTTCTGTTTGCCTAAGTTCCGGGTTTCTGTTCTCGTTCCAACTCCGACTCTGACTCCGCTTCCTATCATCTGTTTCTTCTCGCTTCGCTTTGCAGGTTCTGGCGGAGGTGGAACCAGTTTTGGAAGTTGGCAATGTCCGTTTGCCAGATTCATGTTTCTATTTCTGTTCCGACTCCGAGCCCGACTCCTGCTTTTACAATCTAGTTCCTCTGGATGTTTGGATTCTCCTCGGGGTGTTTTCCTCCGCCTTGTCCTGGTTCTGGATTGTTGTTTCTTGTAGTTGGCGGAGGCGGGACCGAAACCAGATTGGTTCCTGATCTTGGAATTTTGGTGAAGTTCTGTTTTCTGTTCCTATTCCGACTCCGACTCCGACTCCGACTCCGATCTTTTATGTTCCCATCTTGGTTTGACCCCAGGTTGACTTACCCCGGTCAAAATTGTATTTGGTGAGTTCCTCTTTGCCATGGGCGGACGCAGAACCGAAATGATTCATGAATCTGTAATTTCGATGGAGTCATGTTCTGACTCCAGTTCCTGCTCCGACTCCGACTTCGACAGTATGTATTTTTGGTGGAGTACTATTTCGACTCCTGTTCCGACTCCAGCTCTGACAGTGTTAGAAATGACTTGAAGTCTTGGTCGCGCCCGATGTCTGTTTGACCGTTTTGGTTGCTCTGTTAGCTGCGATTGCTGATGGGTCTTGGATGCGTGGCACCTGGTTAAATAGTGATTGGATGGATACCAAGATAGTTATTGTGGCAGTTGCATTTGTCAACGAAGGGTGGCGAGCTCAACGGTTTTGAGTAATGGCTTTGAATGCAAAGTCGGCTTGTTGCAGGAAATCTGTCAGGGCCGACCAGTTGCGTGATTTGAGGATGGACTTCATTGATTGTGTAGGACTCTTCTAAGTCGGCTACATATGGATGAGAGATGTGCTATTTCTCATAAGTTAATATGGTCAAGTGAAGTCGTGGTTGCAGAGCAAGTTTTGAAGTTGCGAGCTGAAGAACAAGAAGGACACGAGTTCTTGAAGAGGGTTTTGAACTGTATGTTGTGAAAATATTGTAACAGTGGATCTGAAACTCTCTGGGTGATTGTGAGCAGAACAAAGAAGTCTGGATATTGTATGTAATCGATTCATTACTATAATACAATAGATTTGACTTTGTGTGGTGGGTTTTTTACTTGCAAGGGTTTTCCCACGTAAATACTGTGTCATCTTTGTTTGCTTATCTTTTTGGTTTCTCATTGCCATGTTTGTATGCATCTCTATAAGTTTTGAAACTGTTAGTTTTTCGTTTTTTGCTTCTCTCCCCTGTAGTAAAGGTGTTAAGGGAATGTATTTCGCACTATTGGGTCAGTAGATCCGCATTCTTTTCCCTTCAAAGTGGTATTAGAGCTTGGCCAGTTCGTGTTATCCTTGCTAGGGCAAACTAGTTTTTTGCACTAATATTGTTTCAGTGGGAGATTTGCATTGTTAAACTTGTTTCTGTTGTGAGATGGCGAGTACATTTGGTAGGATACATATTGAGAAGTTTAATGGCAGCAACTTTGAGTTATGGAAACTCAAGATAGAAGACTTGCTTGTGGATAGAGACCTCTGGATTGCAGTGTCTGGAACTAAGCCACAAACTACGACCCAAGAAGCTTGGGATCTTGCTGATAGAAAAGAAAGAGGATTGATAAGACTGAGTCTAGCTGATTCTGTGCTCCTGAATGTTCATGAGGAAATGTCTGCAACTTCTTTGTGGAAGAAACTTGGTGATATTTATTAAGGAAAGTCCCTGGTAAATAAGTTGTTCCTGAGGAAGAATTTGTACTCCTTGAAGATGGACGAAGGTGCATCTATTGCAGACCATTTGAACTCATTTAATATGAGTGTTACTCAGCTGGCATTTGTAGGTGTAAAAATAGAGGAGGAGGATCGTTGCATGCTCCTGTTGTGTTCATTACCTGACAGTTGGGATCATCTTGTGATGGCTATTGGAAGCACAACCACTGCTTTCAAGACTGATGATGTGGTTGCTTCGCTTCTGTCTGAAGAAATGCGAAGGAAATCTTCTGAGATGGCCAAAGATGCTCTTTTTGTTCGAGGTAGAACAAAGGAAAAAGGCAAAAAGAAAGACAAGTAGTCGAAATCCAAGTCTAAAGGGAGATCAAAGTCTCTTGGTAAAAAGTTCAAAGTAAAATGCTGGAATTGTGGGCAACCTAGTCATATCAGGAAGGACTACAAGGAGAAGAAGAAGAAGAATGCTTATGACAACGAATCTTCTCAAAGTGATGTAGATGCCTTCATTGCAGCAGCCTTGACAACTCAGACATCTGATGATGTCTGGTTGGTTGATTCAGGTGCCTCCTTTCACATGACATCCAATAGAGATTGATTCTCAAAGTATGAGAAGTATGATGGTGGAAAGGTATACTTGGCAAGTGATTCAACGTTGGAGATTGTTGGCAGAGGAAGGGTCAGAATTCAGTTTCCTAACGAAAGAGTCAAAGGAATTGGTGGTGTTCTCCACATCCCAAGTTTGGCTCGAAATCTTCTTTCTGTTAGTAAGTTAAATGATGCTGGTGTAGAAGTTTCTTTTTCTAGTAAGGGATGTAAAATGGCTAGAGGTGCAATGGTGTTAGCTAAGGGTGTTTGTACTGGCACTCTGTATAAGCTAGATGCACGACCTGTTCTTTGTAACAGTGCCTCTGTAAAGTCATGTAATTCTGCACCTATAGAGAAAGATGAAGACTCTTCACTGTTTGCAAATGCTTTGGAGGTAAAACTCCCAGTAGAGAAGACTATGTTATGGCATCATAGACTTGGTCACATTGGTGAGAAAGGTTTAAAAACCTTGAAGAACAAAAACCTTGTAGAAGGGCTTGATGATTGTAACCTTGAGTTCGATTTCTGTGAACATTGTATCTATGGAAAGCAACACCGTGTTTCTTTCTCCTCTAGTCCTCACAAATCTTCTGGTATACTAGATTTTGTTCACTCAGATGTGTTTGGTCCAGTTAATGTTTCTTCGTTAGCGAAGTCTAGATATTATGTTTCTTTTATTGATGACTATTCGAGAAGGGAATTTGTATACTTTCTTAAAAGTAAATCAGAAGTGTTCAGTTGGTTTAAAGAGTTCAAATTTTTGGTAGAAAATCAGACTAGAAGGAAAATAAAGTGTTTAAGGACAGACAATGGAGGTGAGTTTTGTCCTGCAGATTTTGAAAGGTATTGCACTGATCATGGAATTAAAAGGCATAAGACAACCCCCTACACTCCACAACAAAATGGAGTTGTTGAGAGGTTGAATAGGACATTGATGGAAAAAGCAAGGAGTATGCTGAGTGGTGCTGGTCTGGAGCAGAAGTTCTAGGCTGAGGCTGTTGCTACAACATGTTATCTAATAAATAGATCTCCTTGTTCAGCTCTTGCTGACATGACACCTTTGGAAGCATGGTCAGATAAAAAACCCTCACTAAGGCATGTTTGGGTCTTTGGCTGTGAGGCATATGTTCATGTGCTGAATGAAAAGAGATCTAAATTGGATAACAAGGTTGTGAAATGTATTCTCATTGGCTATGGAGTTGGTGTGAAAGGATACAAGCTTTGGAACCCTATTACTGAGAAGGTTTTGTATAGCAGAAGCATGATATTTCATGAGCTGAAACCTTTAGTAAGTGATCAACAGTGTGAGACAAATCAGAGTGACAAGGAGAAGGATGCAGTTGAGATTCCCCAAACTCCAGAAAGGGAAGATTTGCATGGTGTACCTGAGACTGAGGAGAGCTCAAACAACTCTGAGAGTTCTGATGATGAAAAACAACCTCAACCTCCAAGGAGATCTACACGAGAGAAAAACCTCAACCTCCAAGGAGATAGGTATGGTTTCTCTATGTTAGATTCAAATTGTGCTTATGCTTTAATAACCAACACTGATGAGCCTAGGACTGTGAAAGAAGCAATCAACATGGCTGATTCAAAGTCGTGGTTGGAAGCCATGAATGAGGAGATGGATTCCTTGAAAAAGAATGGTACCTAGAAGTTGGTACCACTGCCTAAAGGGCGAAAGCCTGTTGGCTGCAAGTGGATATTCAAAAGGAAGACACGCCTTGATGGCAGTGTAGAGAAGTATAAGGCATGACTGGTTGCAAAGGGTTTTTCCTAGGTTGAGGGAATTGATTATGGAGAGATCTTTTCCCCTGTAGCAAAGCTGACATCCATCAGATTTTTGTTGTCATTGGCAGCTGTGTATGACTTTGAAATTGAGCAGATGGATGTGAAGACAACATTTCTCCATGGTGAGCTGGAAGAAGAAATCTTCATGTCCCAGCCTGAGCATTTTGTTGAAAGAGGTAAACAAAATTTGGTTTGCAAGTTAAATAAATCTCTTTATGGTCTAAAGCAATCTCCTAGAATGTGGTACCAGAAATTTGACACATTTGTGTTGTCAATTGGGTTTGTTAGATCAAAATATGATCATTGCATTTATTATAAATGTGAGAATGATCATGTGCTTGTTATTACTCTATATGTGGATGACATGTTATTCATTGGCAATAGCAAGGCTATGATTTCTGACCTTAAAACTTAGTTGTCTGCTAAGTTCGAAATGAAAGATCTTGGAGCAACAAGGTACACTCTTGGGATGGAGATAACCAGGGATAGAACAAGCATAAAACTTTGGCTCAGTCAGAGTAAGTATGTGAAAACCGTTCTAGAGAGGTTTAGCATGATTGATTGCAAGCAGCTAGTTGTTCCAATCATGCAAGGATTGAAACTATCTGCTGAAGACTGTCCAAATTCTGCTACTGAGATGGAGGACATGACCAGTGTGTCTTATGCAAGTGCAGTAGGCAGTCTAATATATGCTATGGTCTGCACAAGACCAGACATTACCCAAGCAGTGGGAGTTTTAAGCCGGTTCATGGCAAATCCAGGGAGATCACATTGGGATGCTGTAAAGAGAGTGTTCAGGTATTTGAAGGGTACTTCAGATTATGCTTTGTGTTACCATGGCAGTATAGCTGCATCACAAAGGGCTCTTTGCATTCAAGGATATGTTGACTCTGATTGGGCAGGGGACATTGACAACAGAAGATCCACCAGTGGATACACTTTCATGCTTAATGGTGGAGCAATTAGTTGGATGAGCAAGCGACAAGCTGTAGTTGCTTTATCCACGACAGAGGCAGAGCACATGGCAGCAACTCATGCATGCAAGGAGGTAGTGTGGCTGAGGCATTTGTGTTCAGACATTGGATTTAATATTGGGCAGATTTCAATCTGCTGTGACAGTCAAAGTGCCATTTGTTTGGCAAAGAATCCGACCTTCCATGCCAGGACCAAGCACATAGATGTGCAATATCACTTCGTGAGGGATATGGTTAAAGATGGCAAGGTCCGTATGGATAAGGTTGACACCTTGAAGAATGTTGCAGATGCCTTGACAAAGCCGGTTAGCACAAACAAGTTCAGATGGTGCACATAATCGATGGGCCTTGGGGCCTATGATAGACAATAAGGTTTGATGTTTTGAGGAAGCTGGAAGTGTTCACCAAGTGGGATATTGTTGAGAAATTGTGTCTCAACTTCCAGCTTGAAGTCCTCGTTTTCATGCCTTGGTGATTTTGTGTTGTTTACAAAGTTCTAGCGGAGGTGGAACCAGGATGGAACTTGGCATTGTTCTGTTTGCCTAAGTTCCGGGGTTTCTGGCGGAGGCGGAACTAGGATGGAACTTGGCATTGTTCTATTTGCCTAAGTTCCGGGTTTCTGTTCTCGTTCCAACTCCGACTCCGACTCCGCTTCCTAGCGTCTGTTTCTTCTCACTTCGCTTCGCAGGTTCTGGTGGAGGTGGAACCAGTTTTGGAAGTTGGCAATGTCCATTTGCTAGGTTCCTGTTTCTGTTCCGACTCCGAGCCTGACTCCTGCTTTTACGATCTAGTTCCTCTAGATGTTTGGATTCTCCTCAGGGTGTTTTCCTTCGCCTTGTCCTAGTTTTGGATTGTTGTTTCTTGCAGTTGGCGGAGGCGGGACCGGAACCAGATTGGTTCTTGATCTTGGACTTTTGGTGAAGTCCTATTTTCTGTTCCTGTTCCGACTCCGACTCCGATTCTGATCTTTTTTGTTCCCATCTTGGTTTGACCCCGGGTTGACTTGCCCTGGTCAGAACTGTATTTGGTGAGTTCCTCTTTGCCATGGGCAGACGCGGAACTGAAATGGTTCATGAACTTGTAATTTCAGTGGAGTCATGTTCCGACTCCAGTTCCTGCTTCGATTTCGACTTCGGCAGTATGTATTTTCGGTGGAGTCCTGTTTCGACTCCTGTTCCGACTCCGGCTCCGACAATGTTAGAAATGACTTGAAGTCTTGGTCATGCCCGATGTTTGTTTGACCATTTTGGTTGCTCTATCAGCTGCGATTGCTGATGGGTCTTGGATGCATGGAACCTGGTTGAATAGTGATTGGACGGATACCAAGATAGTTATTGTGGCAGTTGCATTTGTCAATGAAGGGTGGTGAGCTCAACCGTTTTGAGTATTGGCTTTGAATGCAAAGTCGGCTTGTTGCAGGAAATCTGTCAGGGCCGACCAGTTGCGTGATTTGAGGATGGACTTCATTGATTGTGTAGGACTCTTCTGAGTAGGCTACATATGGATGAGAGATGTGCTATTTCTCATAAATTAATATGGTCAAGTGAAGTCGTGGTTGCAGAGCAAGTTTTGAAGTTGCGAGCTAAGAACAAGAAGGACGTGAGTTCTTGAAGAGGGTTTTGAACTGTATGTTGTGAAAACATTGTAACAATGGATTTGAAACTCTCTGGGTGATTGTGAGCAGAACAAAGAAGTCTGGATATTGTATGTAATTGATTCATTACTGTAATATAATAGATTTGACTTTGTGTGGTGGGTTTTTTACCTGAAAGGGTTTTCCCATGTAAATACTATGTTATCTTTGTTTGCTTATCTTTCTGGTTTCTCATTGCCATGTTTGTATGCATCTCTATAAGGTTTGAAACTGTTAGTTTTTCATTTTTCGCTTCTCTCCTCTGTAGTAAAGGTGTTAAGGGAATGTATTCCGCACTGTTGGGTCAGTAGATTCGCATTCTTTTCCCTTCAAAAAAGAGCTTAATCCACCATTTTTTCTAAAAAGGTTAATCTTTAAGGTTCTTTCAACTACACCAAGATGCTTCTATATTCATGTTGACCCTTTTAAATAGTCACCAATGTAATGGAGATGCCAAGATTCATCCCCATATTGTCCATCAAAGCACCTTGCCAAGTGTCACATTTGTTGCCCAACCTGTTTAGCACCCAATAATATCTTAGCCAATCAATCATTGATATCATTATTGTAAGCAATACTATCACCCAACATAAGTGATTCCAATTAAAGAAAGTGCTCTAATGCACTAAACCTAATTTGAACTTATGCTACACAAACTCCCAAGTCACTTGAAACACTCTTAGTACTATTGTAAGAAAAATTTGCAACCATTTAAATTACTTGTAGGACTATTAAATGTCACACCTTGAGTTGAACCAAATACCTTTAACATTGTTGTAGCTTAAAACTTGTAGAATCAACACAATTTGAACACCATTACAATACTAAGCTTTTTGGTTCAAATTAAACTGACCACTTCACATTTAGAACACCATCACAATACTAAGCTTTTTGTTTCAAATTAAAATGGCCACTTTACATTTAGAACACCATTAGAATACTAATCTTTTTGGTTCAAATTAAACTGATCACTTCTCATTTAAGAGCTTGTACTCGATGTTAGGCTTCACAAGATTTATAAGAACACCATTACAATACTAAGCTTTTTGGTTCAAATTAAACTAAGCACTTCACATTTAAGTTCAAATTAAAATGACCACTTCACATTTAGAACACCATTACAATACTAAACTTTTTGGTTCAAATTAAACTGATCACTTCACATTTAAGAGCTTGTACTTGATGTTAGGCTTCACAAGATTTATAAGAACACCATTACAATACTAAGATTTTTGGTTCAAATTAAACTGATCATTTCACATTTAAGTTCAAATTAATCTGATCACTTCACATTTAAGAGCTTGTACTTGATGTTAGGCTTCACAAGATAGATTTATAAGTAAGATTTTTGATATTGTATTTAGAAGATATAATCTTGAAATTCCCTACAAAATTCTCAATCCTTTTACAAAGGGTATCCTTTTTCTTCTAACCTTTGTAATCTCAAAATGCTATGGGATTGAGTCCCTTTACTAAAAACCTTAAAGCATCCACTGTATAATCTCAAAATGCTATGGGATTGAGTCCCTTTACTAAAAACCTTAAAGCATCTACTGTATACTTGCTCATGATGGTCGGAAGTAAATATATAAGTTACATAACTTTTTTTCATTTAAAGAACTACTATAGAACTTTTTTTCTTGAAGTAAATACATAACTTACATAACTTTTTTTCTTGAACTTCAAGTAAATACATAACTTACATAACTTTTTTTCATAAAGAACTACTATAGAACTTTTTTCCTTGAACTTCAATTTTTTAGATGTTTGCTCATGATGGTCGGAAGTAAATACATAACTTACATAACTTTTTTTCATAAAGACCTACTATAGAACTTTTTTCTTGAACTTCAATTTTTTAGATGTTCTATTATGCTTAATGAGAAAATTCATGTTCACACCTGTGGTGTTAGGAAATTCCCTAACATGAATCTATAGGTAGAGAAGGTGGTGCTCAAATTCCCAAACATCTCTAGGATCTTCTCAATTATGGGAAAGTGCACTTTGCATCATGAGTAAAATTTTGCCCGACAATCCTTCCTTGTGAACACCACCATCTTCCTTGTGAACACCTAAAAAAATAACCTATCAAATTTAACTTGATACCTTTAACTTCTATCTTGTACTAATAAGTAATTTTCATAGAAATGTTCTGATATTTCCAAACAACACCTAAAAAAATTGGCTAGCCCTCTTCAATGAAACTCTAGCCATAGTCAAATTTTTTTGAGGCCAATAGTTGCATAGTTTTTTATATTTAATTTAAATAATTATCAAACTATGAATAAAAAATATAGCAAAGTCCATTAAACAATGGCTGATATATTTTCAAAATTACATATCAAAGAAACTTAAATATCTATTACAGAGATTCATTGTCAGCACTTATCATCAAAAGACTACTAAATTTTGCACAGGGAAGAGTTTTTTTTCTGTTTTTCCCATGAAATCGACGCTAAATGCCACGATTTTAGAATTGAAGGCCAAGGCGCCTGTGCCAGTCGGCAATGGACTCCTCTGGGTATCTGCTAAATTTCCTGTCTGTTCCAGCGGCGCTTTCATGGAGCTGCACCCAAGGGGGCTTAAAATCAATCATGATATGTGTTTTAGTGGAAGGAAGTGGCAAATCTGTATCAATGGCAGAGGCGAATGGGTGGATGAGGTGGGCCCATCGCGGATCGTCCACCCATAGCGCTGATCCACACTTTTTGCAGAACCTTCTCCTCGCGCTGCTCACCTATAAATACAATCTCAGTCATGAATCATTTTATACCTTAAAAATCAACCACAAAAGAAAATCCCACCTGAGCAGAGGAATCCTCTGGATTTTGAATGGCGGCCTGATATATAGTAATGTTTTCCTCTCCGCTCACGGTTAACGTGCTCGCTTCGCCTGCCAGATTAATGGCGTAACCTCCAGACCCTGCAGTCTTTCTGCATACTCCGCAGTAGCATAACTGCGTTGAAAGGAATTGACTCCATTATAAAGAAATGAAAATTCAAAAAAGAAAAATGACAACAGTAAAGATACCTGGTAAGGCACAGGATGCTTGGACTCGCATGCAAATCTAACGGCCCCGCAATGGCAGCTTCCTTGTAGCCTCATTTTTCTTGGGTATTCCTAATTTCTGAAAATGGAGCCTCTGCAATGTACGATAGATCTACCAGACTTATCTATTTCACAGCAGTATAAGCATTACCGTGACGTCGGTTCATGCATGTTTCGCAGATGGGTAAATCTGAGCACATTGCCCAAAATACATTCGACGTTTGTCCTGGTCTTTTGGACACGTACTTTTATTCTGGTATATAGTTGTAATGGGAAAATAGCATAGCCATATGCCATTTCTCCATATGTTCTGGACTTTTCATCAGAAATAAGTTTAGTAACAATTTGTTCTCTGTTTTTCATTAGAATGTCTTTAAATATGTAATTACGCTTACGCCGAGAGGCGTACCACTACAATCACAATTTTCGGTATGCATAAAAACTCGGCATTAAATCTAGGAAGAAATAGAAATCGCACCGTTGATTTCTACAATCTTGCGTGTACAGCGTTGTTGAGATAACTGGTTTTTTAATAATAATGATGTAATACATAGTAGTTAATGGTGGTTAAATGGTGCGCAGAAATATCTGCCACGCAATACTTCACATTGCTTGCATATAATAAATACGATTCGGGACGTGAAAGGCTGTTGCGAGAGTCATGTTGTTCCACCAATTATCAAAGCCGTGAGTTTTGATCACTGCCATAGACCGCTCCAACTTCTGTATAAATGTATTTAAATTCAGTAATTAATGTGCGTATTAACTGTTGTTGAAAGCAAATAGAAGGTTGGTGTGGCGAAATCTGGTATTTCCTTATTTCATTAACTTCTTTTTTTAATTTCACCTGCATTCTGCATATCTATCGAAATATCTTATGTATTAGTTGCTTGTGTTCCCGTTAGAGGTTGTCTTGTCTTGTCTTGCTTATGTATTTATGTATGTTTCATATCATAACGCAAATCTTACTTTCTGCATCTACTTTGATTCTGAATGGCCTTCATTACTTTTGACTTTGGATTTGGAATGAAATAATATAGGCCAGTGTTATGATATTTACAACGACATCAATATCCCTATTCATACTCGTAGATTTCATATTTACAATTCAGATTTTTTGTGATTTCTTCGCACAGAACCTGCCAATCCCTACTATAGTGGAAGTTATTATCAGGGTGGTATGAAACTATGGCTTTTCTGAGAGCTGCTCTAACATTTTCAGTAGAAGGTTCAGCAACTTTTTTTTTTATTCTGGTTCAAGCAGAGCAACCATAAATTTTTTCTTTCCTGTGGAAGCTTTGCCCGAACGCCAAAATAGAACCCAAAACCCCAACAGCTTGCAATTCTGTATCGTTTTTTCTGAAAAACAATTGTTCTGTTTAAAGCTTTAAATAGCTATTTTGATCTCCCATAATATTGTCAGTTTAATGTGCAGCATGTATTTGGATTACATTTCATGATTTATGATGCATAAATGTGATTTTTACTTAGCAGCTTAGTTGTACTATAAGTCTTTGTTGTCTCGAACACAATTCAATTTTGGTGTAAAATGATTGTGTGATTCTTCATGATCGGCGCATTTGAGCTTCCAAGAGGCTTTATAAGCTCTCTTATTCTTTGTTTCTCTGCTATTGTATAGTGGGACACAAGGAGAAATTCACTCTCCATGAGAATGTTTAACAAGTGAGAAGAGAGGAAACCGTCTACGCCATCAGTGACAATCAGTGTTTCACGGGGATGGGACAGTAGGGGACGCGTTTCAGAGACACAGGGACAGGGTCTAAGTTTGGGGGCAGTAGGGGGATTGCAGTGGGGGTGGCAGGCTGTTCAAATACATATAGTATTTTAAAAAATAGTTATAAAAAGATGTGTAAGAATTATACATCTTGGAGACAAAAAAGAGTCTCCTAGACATCTTGAGGATACCCCAACATCTTTGAAGACCTAACAGCGTCGTGGAGACATTGACACTGGTGGTGGGATGGTGGTGCTGGTGGGACGATGTCCCCCAAGTTCCCAAATCTCCAAGACGTCCCCATCTAAGAAACGTGAGCTTTTTTTGGGGGGATGCATCCCTGTGAAACACTAGACTGACAATCCTCTGCACTGTAGACTTATGCAATTCCTCCCTGGGTAGTCTCTTTTTCCCCTTATTGTCGTAGTGGTTGTAATCACTGTACATTTATTAATCAGCCATTGCTCTCTTCTTGAAATACTCTGTCTTAGATGGTTTGCCACAGCATAATCCAACATTTTGGATGTACCTTTCTATATGGTTTGGAATGGTTTAGAGCAGTCCAGATGCTCTTCAATGTGATTGAAGTGATGCTATACCGCTCCATACAGTGCGTCCAGAATGAGAGGCAGATGGTTCTGAAATTTTCCATTCAAATCATATTGTGTGATCATTATCACCTGTATGTTTATGTGTTTTCATAATCTTAAAGCTCCTTTCAAGGAGGTGGTGAAAACCTTCATTTGACATGTACATAGTTATTGAAAATATTGCAAGATGAGAATATGTTTATAATTCATTAGAATTCACATATACGTAGTCTTTTCATGTTCATGTCTACAGTTTCCATTGACAAGTCAGTCTTTTGTTTCTAATGCATGACATTTGTTTTGACATGTTTAGGGTTTACCTATTGGTTTCAGCATCCCCAGTTAATCAGAATCTGTTACTGTTCTCTCAGCTTAGTTCTAAAGCTTGTAGCCTCTTTCTGGGACTACTTGTTGACTCCCTCGTGGAATTTTTTCTGGTTATATCGGCAATATTCATACATGTAAGTTAGGACTAAGAGATTTTAGCAAAAAAATTCTCACCCAATGAAATAGATGCTAAAAGTAACATACATCTTTCTTCATCCTCTCCAAGTCTCATGACCAATCCGACAATGTAGAATTTTCTTAATTTGCTCACCTCTCTGGAAAATCGATATAAAGTTTTATTATTACAGTTGAAGACACTGCCCAAATTCCATGATTTCCCAATACATTCAAAACAGAAAAATATTCTTATAGGAAGAGATTTTTAATTTATCATTGATACTGACTGTAAATGTAAGATTTGTTCGAGGATGCTATTTGAACATGGAAATCAAAGACACAGTAAATGTGGTTTTCTCTATGGAAAAAATAGTCCGTTGGTGAATCTTATAAAGTGTTCAAAATTATCTGGATAATTTTTTTTAATTCTATCTAAAACTTTTATCTCCACACTATTGAAACATTAGAATTTTATCCAAACAAGACCAATAAATGATGGATATGATAGTGTATATGTTCTGATATTAGACTGAATAAGATTCTGAATTAAATAAAGTTTAAATTGCCAAAACAGATAAAGTATTAATATTAAACTCAATATGTTGCTGTTCATATATAAGTAATATCTTTTTACAATAGAAGGTGACCCCAACATATTCTTTTCTTTATTTTTAATAAGAAATTCTATCTATTTTCTTGATAGTGAAAACTTCAATTTACACCATTCTATTATTCAATTCACTTGCAAACCATACTATCTTTAAAATCTGTTTAAAAAAATCTATCCAACATTATATTTCTCCTCCAATGTCTTGTTTATTAAAATATTTTACATTTTCTATGATGTTTTGTGCATTTTGTACAATTCTATGAAATCACATCCACTTTTTTCATTGATAGAGATATGAGCAACTCAAATTTTAAATTATTCATATATCAAAAATTGATATATCAAAATATTGTTGCATATAAAATAATAAAGATAAATCAGCTTTTATGTTTGACCGTTGAAACTTGGTTATAAAACCATATATTTAAAGTAAATTTTTTTTTATAGATTTATTATTTTTTTCTTTATTTTACTTTTTATTTCTATCTTGCTCACATATCTATAATTTATTGACATTGGATATTTATTTTTAGGAAACCAAAGACATACCGGTAATTAGATACAGTTGTTTCATAAACTTAACAAGGTATTTATCATTCCTTTTTTTCAATTTAATATAATTTTTTTTTTTTTTTGAAAAAGAGGGGTAAAAACTTTATTGAAAATCAAAAGAGAGAGTTACACCAAAACCAAGGGCTAGCCCCAAAAAACCAAAGAAACACCAAAGCAGGAACTAAAACAAAATCAACTATCTTCCAATATCTTTTTATCCTCTTCCAGGACTCTATCTAAGTCCTGACGTAACTCAAGGGAGACCTGCATCCAATCCTCAATTTTCCAACTAGTATCATGCTCAGAAGCCCATTTAGCCAAGCGGTCAGCAACCCGATTCCACTCCCTCGGGATATGAACAAAAGAAACTGCCTCCATCCTGGAGCAAACCTGAAGAATACTTTGAACAACTGAAGCCAATTGCCAATTAATATCAGACATCTTTCTCTCATTCAACAGATTAATCAAGATTTGTGAATCAGCCTCACAAATAACCTTATGCCATCCCAGAGCAAGGGCCCGCTCCACAGCATAAAGAATCGCCAAGCCCTCCATGAGATTGACCGTCTTCTCCCCCTCATGAATAGAGAAGATAAAAATCACTGAACCCCCTGAATCTCTGCCAACCCCACCAATCCCAGCAGGCCCAGGATTACCTCTAGAAGATCCATCAGAGTTGATCTTCAAGACTCCAGCTAGAGGAGGAAGCCATCTACCCAGCCGTTGCACTCTCTTGGCCCCAAGTCTGCATCTCCTAGAACCCCCAGAAGAAGAATGTCTCCCCTGAAGTCCCAATCTATCAACCAACTCAGCATCCTCTTTCCCCAGGGGGAAAGACACTTCGCACTTTGCCACAACCGACTCTTGTATCATACCTAATATACGAATCCACACCTGCTTACCCACCAATTTAACACCACGGAAAACTCTACGATTCCGCTCCAACCAGGTCTGCCAAAGAAGAAAAGTAGGGCCCGCATACCAGACATCTTGCAAAAAGGAGGCCGACGAGGGGGGTCTTCCCATACTATCCCAGAACTCCACCAAAGAAGAAGCATGAACACACGGTTTCTTCCAAACCTCCCACCACCAATGCCAAAGTTGTACAAGAAAGGGACATCGGAAGAACAAGTGCGAGGATTCCTCTTCCGCCTTTCCACAGAGAACACAAACTGAAGGCCCCTGGAAACCCTGCTTACGAATGTTATCCCAGGTCAAGCATCTATTCCACGCTAAAGTCCAAACAAAACAGTTACATTTAGGCCAAGATAGCTTACTCCACACCCTCTTCCACCACTGAACCTCTGCCCTATCCAACTTTTGATCCAGCAACACCTGATAGCCCCAAGCAACAGAATAACTCCCCTTGGGATTATGAGCCCAAGCAATAATATCCTCTTCCCGTAGAGAACTACAATGCCTACTACAAAGAATCACGTTAAGCTCAGCCCTGCCTTCCTCCTCACCCACAACCGGCCACAGGGTGGGATCCTTCCAACAAGCCTTTTCCAATCACCCATAAGAAGAAAATGACTTGAAGTCACTCACCCTTGACCAACCAACTGCAAGAAAACTTTGGCTCAACGGACTCAGGTGAGGAAACTAAGAGATAAGCGGAGGGAAACCATCCCAAGAGTCAGACCAAAAGAGAGCTTTCGAGCCCTGACGATAGATCCAAAATAAACCCTCCTTAATGAGCTTCGCACCCTTCTGAAGAGTACTCCAAATCACCGACCCTTTCCCCTCAAGAGGATACCTAAGGAGATCATGCCGAGGAACGCCAGGGAAATACTTATGAGATATTATCCTAGCCCACACCTGATCCTGCTCCACACACCAACGCCAGAAAAGCTTAGCAACCACAGCCACTCCAAACAAAGAAGATTGTCGAAGTCCCAAACCACCATACTGCTTAGGACTACACACCTCTTCCCACTTAACCAGGCTCCACTTGGAGGATGGCAAGCACCCAGCCCATAAAAACTGTCTCTCAAGAGAGTCCAACTCCTTAAGAAACCCAACCGGAGCCACTTCTAGCATACACCTGTAAATAGGGAGAGCTTGCACAACTGATTTAAGAAGCTGAACTCTTCCAGCAAAAGACAACCATCTATGAGTCCAATGGTTGACTTTCACACGGAACTTATCAATGATATTCTGCCAAGAACCCTTGGGAAGACGACCAACAGAAATTGGAATACCTAAATACATAAACGGGAGAACCCCTATCTGAAACCTCAAAATGTTAGCAATTCTTCTCTGAATGGGGGTAGGCGTATTGAAGAAGAAGATGGAAGACTTATCTTCATTAATCATTTGCCCCGATGCCACCAAGTAAACATCCAACAATTGTCTCAAAAAAGTAGCTTCCCTGACAGTAGCCATCCCCATCAAGGCAGTGTCATCCACAAACTGTAAATGAGATTGCGGAGGCAAGTCTCCACCCCAATGCCAACCCTGAATGCTGCCTAACCCAACATTTCTTCTCAGCAAACGCCCAAGACCTTCAGCAAAAAGAAGAAATAAGTACGGGGATAGAGGGTCCCCTTGGCGAAGACCCTGAGACGCTCCAAAAAGTTCAGAGTGATCTCCATTTATCAGAACTGAGAAGGATACTGACGCAACACAACTCATAACCCATCGGATCCATTCAGCACAAAAACCAAAAGCACGAAGAATCTTCTGAAGGAAGGACCATCTAACCCTATCATAGGCCTTAGCCATATCCAATTTAATAAACATAGTCTTCTCTTGGGAACAGGCCATGGAGTGGATGGTCTTAGTAGCAATAACAACCCCATCCAAAATTTGTCGACCAACAACAAACCCACTTTGTTCCTCCGAGATCAACACTTTAAGCCACTTCTTCAATCTCTCAGCCATTAACTTCGCAATAATCTTGTAAGCCACATTGCAAAGGGAGATAGGCCTAAACTGAGTTAACCTATCTGCACCTTCACACTTGGGAATGAGGGCAATGAAAATGGAATTAAGAGCACGCAACATCTGCTTGTTCCTCTAGGACTCCTGAACAACCGCTAGAAGATCCAACTTTATGATTTCCCAGAACTCTTGGAAGAAATCTATTGGGAAACCATCCGAGCCAGGAGCTTTACCCCTCTTAATCTGAAACACAATCTCCTCCAGCTCCTCTAGAGAAATACCCCTCATCAAATCCTCATTCGCCTCCCTGGAAACCAATTGAGGGACACACGAAAGATCTGTTTCTCCTCGACTGAACCTCCTTGAGAGTCCTCTTTGAAAAGAGCAACAAAATAATGTGAAGCTTCATTCACGATTTCCTGAAACGAGACAACACGATCCCCTCTGTCATTAACTAACACAGAGATAGAGTTGCCATGCTTCCTAGCCTTCACAGAATTAAAGAAAAAAGCAGTATTTTTGTCCCCTTCCTGCAACTAGTCAATCCGAGCCTTTTGCTTCCAATATATCTCCTCACGTAACTCACATTCCTCGACCACCTTCAAAGTTCTAGCGTCTTCTTTCAAAAGATCCTCCGTAACCCCAATATCCCGAATCAATCTTGTAACATTATTTAACTCTTCTTGGGAAGCAGCCTTATCATGAAAAATATTGCCGAAACACCGGCGATTCCACCTTTTAAGCTGATACTTGACAAATTGAAGAAGCTTAGCAAAGGTATACATTGTAGTACCAAAAGCAGGTCTACCAATCCTCCACCACACTCCCACTTGGTCAAAAAGAGTAGACTCTCGTAACCACATAAGCTGGAATTTGAAGGAAGGAGAACGAGGTGCACGAGCAGAGATGATGCTAAGCTTGATAGGCCAGTGGTCCGAACCCCTCCAATCCAAAATCTCAGAGGAGGTAGACCATAAGTCACCAACCCAATAACAGGAGACCAAGAACCGATCAAGCCTCTCAGCAACACAGTCTTCACCAGTTCGCCTATTATTCCAAGTGAAACTACCATTACTAGGCTGAATGTCAATAAGATTTAGATCAGAAATGCTATCCCTGAGAAGCAGAGCAGAAGGCTCCAATCGAACAATTCCACCTCTTTTCTCAAACAACTCCACAATAGCGTTGAAATCCCCAGCCAGAATCCATGGGTGGAAAGGAGCCAGGCTATGAACATATTGAAGATGAGACCAAAGAAGCTGTTTACCCTGATACTCAACAGGCGCATACACATTGGAGAGGAGAATACACTCTCCAGTCACAGAGCAAGAGGCCACTAATGAAATAGCCGACCTTGAAGACAACCACCAGAGAGGGCAAATCCTCTGTGGATTCCATAAGCAAGCCACCCCCCCGGACGCACCGTGAGCTCCAACACACTGACACTCACCATAGTTCCACAACTTAGGTACCATATTCACCATACTCTCCACGGAAAGCTTAGTTTCCTGAAGAAAAAGAACATCCGGAGATTGATTCCTAACCAAATCACGAACAACTTTTTGTCGGGGGCCACTATTCAAGCCCCGCACATTCCAAGATATAACAATCATTTTTGGGTACACAAGAAGTGAGAATCCAGGGGCTTAACTGCCCCTGACTCCACCAGAGTCTCCCCAGTTGACTTAATCTTTTCTAAATCCTTTTTCCTACCCAGCTTGGGGTTCTTTTCACCCACCCCTTTCTTTAGGTCCTTTTGCTGAATACCCATGCGAGAAGAGGAACTGGAGCCCTTTCCAACTTCCACACCAGTCTTTATAGGCAAAGGAGAACCCTCTCCCCCATTCGTCAAAGTCCCATGCACAGGATCCGGTCCAGCCGAAACAATCAACTGCTGATCCGAGTCCATCTGCCCAACACCCGAGTCCCGCACAACCTGTATAACCTCCAAAGGAGGCCCATTCTTTCCTAAACCCAAAGCTCCTTGATCCAAGTCCATCAAACCTGGATTCACTTCCTGTTGGTTGAGATCATCCAACACCTCAAACCTGTTAAAAGAAACATCATCTTACCGCTCCCCCAGAGTCCTCTTTTGCCCCCAATTTCTGTTGCGAGCTTTGACAGGAATAAATCCATCCTCTGCCATATCATCACCTAGAATAGACCCCTTCCCCTTCTCCACCCCAGGTGGGTTGCGAGGAGTTTGGCCAGAATGGGTCCCTACAGGCTTAGCCTTAGGGAACCTGCGCTGCAAGTGTCCATACTCATGACAAAATCGACACCGAAAAGGCAGAGTTTCATAGTCTATCTATTGCACCCATGTATATGATCCTGCACTTACCTCCACAAAATCTGGCAATGGCATGCTTAAATCAATTTCTACACAAACACGGGCAAAAGTCATTACCTTTTTAAACTGCGTCTGTTGTGAAGACCCAACTGGTTTACCAAGCAGTGAAGCCACCAAATGTAGGAGGACATCCTCTCGCCAACATTCGACTGGAAACCATGGCAGACGAACCCACACTGGAACCCTATTCGGGAGTTCCTCAGTCGGATTGAAACCCGCATGCCACGGCTTCATAAACAAACCTACTTGGTTATAGAAATAGGGACCCCCCTCAAAGATCCTATTCCAATCGGCCATGCAATCAAATGAAACCATAAAGTAATTATTAGCTAGGAGTCTAATCTCCATTTCTCCTTCCGGCAGCCAAGTCCTCTGAGCCTAAGATTCCAAAAATTGCAACGAGACCCTTAAACCCATAAACTTACAATAAAAGGAGTGTTTCGAATAATATTCAATATCCTCCGCCAGCAACTCCATCGGGATAACCAATTTCAGTCTCTCCTTACATCTTTCCAAACATCCATTAATTTTTGTAACTCTAGGTCCTCCAGACAGTCCAGAACTATTCATCTCCTAATCCGATGCAAATAGATTATTATCAAAAACCTTTGTCCCTTGCGTCGACGGTTTAGATCCAAAGGCAAGACGGAAATCCATCCCAGGTCTAACCCCAGATGAATCCCCACGTGACATGAATCCAAGACAAGAGCTCAAGAGGGCATGCAAGCCCCCAAGACGAGAAAGCACAGACAACAACTTGCACAAGGAAAAGCAAATTCCCTCGAGCACCAAACCACAGCCCACCAAAATTCAAGATATATGGATAAAAAGATAGCTCCACCCCAGACCGAGGCACCACTCAGCACAAAAAACAAACAGCGCCCCACCAAACCCTACTCTCCTCACCTAACAAACTAAGCCCCACACGGGTCTTACCAGTAGACAACACTTACCAGAGAAACGACACACCAAAACTCGCCACCACACCACCCGTTGCAGAAAGAACGCCCGACCAAACCCAAACGACAAGCAAAGAACCCCTCCACCGTGCAGCAAAGGAACCTGACCCCGCAGGAAAGGCAAACCAGGCCCCCACTTCACCCCAAACGCAGACAGACCCCCCATCCAGCGCACAATCAACAAAGCTCAGAGAGCGAGCTAGGGCACGAACGCCCTAGCTCGGCCGGCGAAGCACGGATCCGCCTTCATTTTTTCCTCCGAGATCTATAAAAATTAATTCCTTATCATTTAATATAATTTGATATATTTGTATTAAAATTAAATTTTCAGATTTATTGTTTTTTATTATTTATTTCTTTGTTATTTATATTTTGTTCACAAACATTAAATTACTTCAATTGTATATTTATTATTTTCAGCAAACAAACAAAAAAAATACCACCAAATTTTATAGAGGTATTTATCATTTCACTTTTTCATATTAATATAATTTCATAATTTTGTGAGTGGTTTAATTGGTAAAATACAATTTATTCTTTTTTATATAATTAATTTATTGTTCAATAGACATTTTTACAATTAGTTGTTTTAATTTTCTAACATTTCTTTTATATACATTTCAATTTAAATTATTTATTAATATTTTATTTCAATTTAAATAACATAAAAAACAACAAAAATCATAATTGTATATAATTTTTAAAATTGTAATGGAATTTATAATATATTTTAAAACATACATAAATTACTATGCATTATTCTATTTCATAATGTAATAATATTAAGATAATACAAGAAAAATTATGTAATAATATAAATTATATACTTTTATAATAAAAAATTATATATATACTAATTATTAAATTGATTATAATTTATTAAATATATATTAATTGTTTATATATTAATTCGTAATATAATATTTATATAATTATATAAAATGATAAATAATATATATAATAATTATTAAAATAATAATAATATTAAATATATATTAATTATTTATATATTCATTCATAAAATAATAATTACATAATTCATAATTTATTATATTAGTTATTTAGATATATTCTAATTCATAATTTATTATATTATAATTCTTTATTTATTAATTTGTAAAAAATAAATAAAAATGATATATTTTATCTTTTTTATTGATTACAAAATAAATCATGCTCAAAAAATTAGATGCAATATTTCCTTCTCTTATTGAATAGCTATAAAAAATTAATTATTTAAAAACAGAAAAGATGTAATCACGTTTAGGGTTTTGACTCATTTATTGGGTAAATAAAAGAAGTTTAGGATTAGAATCTTCATACAATATTAAATATGATTCCTTGATTTGAATTCAATGACGTTAGATATTATTTCTAACTGTAGTTTTTCAAAAGATGGTTGAAAACTCGTGCTTATTTGAATAGCTATAAAAAATAAATTTAAAAAAAAAAAACAAAGATATAGTCATGTTTAGGATTTTGACTCATTTATTGGGTAAATAAAAGAAGTTTTGGATTAGAATCTTCACACATATTAAATATGATCCCTTGATTTGAATTTAATGATGCCAGATATTATTTCTAACTGTAGTTTTTCAAAAGATGGTTGAAAACTCGTGCTTATTTGAATAGTTATAAAAAATAAATTATTTAAAAAAAACAAAGATATAGTCACGTTTAGGGTTTTGACTCATTTACTGGGTAAATAAAAGAAGCTTAGGATTAGCTATGGCACCTTGTGCAATGGGTACGCCGAAGAGGTGTGGAAGGTCAATTAGAAAAAAAATGATTTTTTTTTTGCACACATTTGTATAGTAAATGAGATCAATTGGTAGATCATTTAGAAAACGATTTTAATATTATTATTAATTTTTTTTAAAAAAATTAATTATAGAATAATATTATTATATATATTTTTTTGAATTTGTATTATTTATGTCATTATTATATTAGTCTATTATATTTATTATTTATGTATTAACTATTATATTATTATATAATTTATAGCATTATATATTATAAACCAAATTATTTATTATATAAAATTAATTAAAACTAATTAATTATGTCGTAATGTTAAAACCTAAATGTGTTGTTAATAGAGCTATAATTTATGCTAATTTATACTTAACTACCTAGACTAAAAGATGCTGAAATTTTTAAACCTAATAATATGTATTTGATAATTTTGTTAAAAAATAAGATATAATTTTTAAATAGGATTGAAACAAAACTTTTGAATAAGGAAAATAGTTAAGCTCTTTAACCATAAATATCTACATGCATGGGTCCATTTTGTTTGATTTTTCTATTTTGTCTTGATAAAGTTTCCTTGTTAGGTCTGGCATTATTGATACATAGTTTAAATGTTTGGAAACTTTGATTAATTTAACTGTCAAATGTGATTGTTAGCAATGTCATCCACCAGGAGTTAAAATAAAGAGGTGAAAATTATTCAAAATACATAGCACACCAACAAACAACCAAAAAATCTCATGCAACAGATTTCTAAAATGAGACTATTTGAAGTGATACTGACCTTGAAAAAAAGAAAAGAAATGGGAACACAATAATGTCCAACTATAAGAAAAATGTACTTACTTTTTTTTCCCCCCCTAATGTTCATACTTTGTTCCAAAGTTCCCACACACAGGTAAAATGCTGATAAAATTTATCAGATTTGGCTTAACACTTGAGAATTGCATTTTCTCGAAAGTTTGTAGATTTTTTTTTTAACAATTTCATATTGTGCAATTATGACAGATCATGAGGCAACATTTGTTTTGAGGGAATTATTATTTACCAGTTGAATCAATAATTAACAATTTGAAATTTGACCACATTAACTTCTTGTTTTTAGCTTGCTAATGGAAATAGCAAAGCCAATTCTGATTGGGGATTTTAATATCATCAATTTCTTGAAGAAGAGACAGGTGGCTAGTTCTTTAGTAATGATACAACAACTTCCCTAAGACAACTACTCACCAAAAACAACCTGGCTGACATAGAATATGCACATGCTACATTCACTTTGAATAACAAACAAAAGGACAACATTATATTGAAGAAAAATTGGAAAGAATGCTCATGTGGTAGTGGCTTGCAGGTTCTATTCAGTTCTCAAACTAAGGTGCACAACTTCGTACTATTCAATCCACATTGGAAAAGGTACATGGGCTCCAAAATCCTATCAATTCATATAAGAGAATGTGTTTGACTCACTCAAAATTTGCTTTGGGCATTGGGAAATGGTGGAAGGAAGTTAAAGTATGGATTCAAGGAAATGTTGGACTCTTGGAGTACCTTGAACACAAAATAAAAGATTGGTGCCATAAGGTTTTTGGCAATCTCTTCAAGTGGAACCTAATCCCTGACTAGGGAATCAACAAAAAACTGATCCAAGAGCAAGGTTTCTCAGATGATATGGCTTCTCAATAATACTCCTTAATGCAAAGGTGAGCAGAAACCTAGGGAGAGGTCGATAAAAAATGGGGACTCAAACACCAAATTTTCTTGTAATTAACAGCCAACACATTATTTGGTCTTTTGAATCAAAAAAACAAAGAAGAATTACCTCCAATTGAAATTATACAAGAGATGACGATTGCACTCTATATAGAATAATTTGAATAATTCAAATTTACTTTAGATGAGTTCACTTGCGTGTGCCTTATGAAATCTGTAGTGGAACCAAATATAATCTGAAGTGATATAACATTTTGAAAAGGTATTCCTACAAGGGGGACCATCAATGATGAAATCAACTTGATCCATTCATGTGGCTATTGAGGTAATGAGAAGCTTTTTAATCAGAAAAATGTTTATATTGAAAGAGTTTGTAAGTCCAAAATTGCAGAATTTTTTAGTGCCTAATAAAGCTCTTGAATAAAGGGAAACCATGGTAATCAACAGATCCAATATCTACACATCTGTAACACAACCATTGTAACGAGGAGAAGCATGTCTTTGGCTTTGGTCTACATCACAGAGATGGATAAATGTCTCAACAATGCAATCATTGCATTCCATGAGATAACCTATCTTTGAGGAATTTTGTCATACAGTTCACGTGCCTTTTCTATGCTTCCACATTTTGCATACATGTCCACAAGAGCATTTCCAACTATAATATCTGAAAAATTTCCTCCATCTATGATGTTTTGATGGGAGTATACCGGCGAAAGCTATGGAATTTGGATTTACACCTGCCAATTGCATTCGCTTAAAAGTTTCTAAAGCGTTCTCAACAAATCCATTTTGTACATATCCTACAACCATTACAATCCATGAGATGAGATCCTTTTTAGGTATTCTGTTAAACAGTTCATGTGCCTTGTTAATGCTTCCACTTTTTGCATGCATATCTACTAGGGTTGTTGCTACTATAAAATCTGACAAAGTTTCTCTATTGTTTATGCTTTGATGGATGTACATACTATTCCAAAGCAACATTATAGCACTGGCTGTACATAATTTCAAAGGTAATCATCTCCAACATGCACATGCCAAAGGAATAGATATCCACTAGTTCATTGTAATCATCTTCATACAATTCTAGAGCCATGAATTCAGGTGTACTAATCACCAGTATGAGTAGCTTGATCACTTCCAAGGGTGCCTGCAAGACCTAGGTCCCCAATCTTCAGAGTGTCGCTATTTCCATTCACAAAAATATTATTGCAATTCAAATCCCTGTGAATGATGCAAGGTTCTTGACTATGTAAATAATGCAGACCCTTGAGAATTTGTCGTGCCCTGTTCTTTACAACTTTCATGGAAACATGTATGTGCTTCTGTTGGTACTATCTTAGGGTCTCAGAAGTGCAAACCTTAGTAATAAAATTCACATGTCCAACCCTCTCATTCAGCCATGCATTATAAAGGGTTATTATATTTTTATTGTTTAGGGATTTCAAAAGCCGGACTTCTGCAAAGAGTCTTTCTATTGCATCGTCTTCAAGGCACTTCAGAGACACCTTGTTCCATGCAACCTCAATTTTGTCTTCCTCATCAAAAGCTCGGTATACTGTCTTCATGGCACCATGGTCTAGAACCTCATCATATTGGCCATACCTTCTAGTTGGGTCCATTTCCACAAAGGGCTCCATATCCTTGTCACCGCCATAGAATTCTACTGTTGGCATTTCTTTTGCCGAAAAATGAGAAAACCTCCTTGCCCTGCGAAACCGAAGTTTGGGTCCTCTAATCTAGGGCACAAATTCTCTAAGGACTAAAGGAATGAATAATCCATTTATTGCATGCACTCGTCTCCCCATTCCAGGTTCTCTTCCCTCTTCAGCTGGATTAGGGAAAAAAAGGAGTATTGCTATTCGTGTGGTGGATCGGGAGGTGGGATGAGGTGGTCCGGGATGCTTGCCCGACAAGGGATGAATGGAGGGATCTCATGCTGTCACTTAATCCGAATCAGGGCGAGCCGCTTCTTGACCAAGCGGTTATCCTTCCCTCCCAAAGATCTCAAGCTCTCACTTATTCTCAAGTAAGGCATGGTCCAAGCAGGAGGTGTAAGTCGATCTCAAGATGGGACTATTGTGCACGATACTCCACTATCCCTTTCTATCACGCAACTTCAGTATGGCGAAAAATGATTAAGTCGATCTCAAGATGGGACTACTGCGCACGATACTCCACTATCCCTTTCTATCACGCATCCTCAGTATGGCGAAAAATGATTAAGTCAATCTCAAGATGGGACTGTTGTGCACGATACTACACTATCCCTTTTTATCACACAACCTCAATATGGCACAAGAATGATGGACGGTTGAGATGTGTTTCACTGTCAACCAGGGCCTCTTGTTATGTTTCAACCGTTGAAGGAGAAAATGAACTTGGAAAGTATAGTCAAGTTTAGGGTTTTGACTCATTTACTAGGTAAATAAAAGAAGTTTAGGATTAGAATCTTCACACATATTAAATATGATCCCTTGATTTGAATTTAATGATGCCAGATATTATTTCTAACTGTAGTTTTCCAAAAATGGTTGAAAGTCACTTATCTGAAGGTTGCATGCGTAGGGAATTATTTTTTTAGTGATGGCTAAATGTAGTAAATGAATACAGGTAAAAGTTTTCACGGACTTTAAACTTAAGCTTAACCAAACTAAATGTCATCTCTACCATTGATCTCCAGTTAGTAATGCGTGGTGGCAAGATCGTGGCAAGATCTGACTTGGAACTTTATTAGTTAGGTATGCCATGAATCCAACACTTTAATCATTTCACTAATTTTAGGAGTACTAAAAATACCACTCCCTCATTTCCCTCATAAATTAATATACTTATAAATATGAAAGCATGCATATTAGTATACATATCTTTATATAAAATCTATATAAATAACTCCGAAAGATATATTCTTAATAATGTAAATTTATAGTCAAACAAAAAAAGCTCGGTTTTTCTTGCTGATGCTGTGTTCATTTCACTGGAGAAAACCCTAATAATAAAACAATTGCCTCCAAAAGAAAAAACTTGTAGATATTGAATACATGAATTGAGTCAATAGTCATCCACGATCAAACCTCACTCACTTATAAGCCGAGTTTAATCCTAGTGTGCAGTATGGTATGCCAGCTTTGTCACAATTAGATCTTTTGGATTCTATTCGCCACTGATCTCACCATCACCTATCTAGATAACTAACAAATGTAGATTTCTGTAAATTTTGATCAAAAGCTCATACCTCCAAATGTTCGCCATCATTGACAACGAAGGTGTTTGGATCAGCTTCCACTGCCACCCAATGACCCTTATGCCGCACTTGCAGACCTCCCACCTCATTTTGGCCCATTGTAAGCTCTGGTTGTGGGCACCCCGCATAAAAGTTTACTATGCCTACCTTGAAGCCCTCTCTGAAGACACTTTCTATGTAAGTTGGCTGCAGTCCCAAACTTTCAGATATTGCTGCCATCAATTTCAAAGCCATTTTTCCGATTTCCTTGAAGTATTGTCCAGCAACATCTCTATTTCCATGAAAATTACAGTAATGGGTTAATCAGATATATGGGTTTTCATTTTGCTAGTCTGAAGTAATCATAATTTTCACCATACCATTGACATGCTCTTTAAGCTTTCCAAGTTGCAAGAGCTGCAAAGTGAAGAGATTGCTTCAGGTTCTCAGCATCAGGCACAGCCTGCAATTGCACTTGTAGACATTTAGCTGAACTGGTATTTGCCTTTGCATTAGGTAAACTGTTTTGTATAAATGAAAGAGAATGAACTCTAAAATGCAGTTTATCGTCTGCTCTTTGAATCTCCATTATTAGCAATCCCCTTCATGCAAGGGGTACTTGAAGAACAAAGCCATCAATCACTCGTTCAGATACAGCAGAAGAGAATTTCAAGAAAGCAAAGCATAAAATATTAGCTCAGCAAGTACCAAGCCATCAAACCTGAAAACTTAAGATCTCGCTCAAATTGAAAATTAGTGTTTTAACTTTGTTGGAAGTCAAAAACAAGATCCCATGCAAAGATAATAAGCAAGCTCACTTGCCTCATGAAGAATCTTATATGGGTCAGCACCCAATTGCATAGGTCTGATTAAAGCAAATGGCTATTTTGGTCAAGCTTAAAAAATGGTCTGATTAAAGCAAATGGCAATTTTGGTCAAGCTTAAAAAAATGGACTGTTCACGACCCCTATCTTACAATATACACTTCAATCACCTACAATTAGTAGAAGGCAGCCTTGAAGTCCAGTGAAATATTTACAATGCCGCAAGAGTGAGCCAGAAATTAAACGACTCAGTTGTTGTTATATGTGCAAGTATATGCACAAGCCAATGCAATTCTGATCCAAGACCTATACACGTAATGTACAATATGCTACACGAAGGACCCAATAATCATATAATAAAGTTCCCAGAACTCTCTATGAAAAAAGAAAATTAAAGCCTTGTGACTCGTACTAATACTCAAACTGGCACGAAGTGCCAAGCCTCTGTCTGTGGCTTGAATGATTCAAATAATCTCTCCAGTTGAAAAATTGGTCAACTTTGGCATTGGAGCTGGTTCCATATCTCACTGGATCCAGAACATCACTGTTCCCATACTTCATCTTCTCCTCGGAGGAGAGCAAGAAGAACTGATGGGTGACATCTAACATATTGGCTATCAGAGATGCCTCAATCCCATGATTAATTACCTGCTCCACTTAAAATAAAAAGCTCAATCACAAACCTCCCATTCAATTCGTGATTAAGTAAAATTGAAACCCTCAATTAAGAAAAAAATAGATAGAAAGAACATTACCCTGAAGAATCCCCAGTCTGCGCAAGCCTGGCCAAGAGATTGGATGGTTTGCAGTCGTTCCAGTTGAGACCCATCAAGGGATGAGATATCAATAATCGGTATACTCTCTCCTTGTAAGACTTGAGCGGCTGATGGGCGTCTGTTCTGAGGAAAGACACACTTATCAGGCACAGAATTCGTAATGCAGCGTCCAACTGTTGTTGGACGCTCCTCATATGACCGTGATCATAACCATGATTCTTGCTTGACTCGAGCACCACAGTAGCCAGCCATACTATCAGATAGGGGGGCTTGCATAATGAAGCTGCGTGTTCAAATCCCCACAAGATGGAGTGTTGAAATTGGGTAATATACCGGATCAAGAACAACATGTTGAAACCTAAGTCCAGCGAACCCTAATCAAAGTTGGACTGGATTTAGTGATAATAGACATCAATGAAACAGATTTGTCCTCCTTCCCATTTTTTTTCAGTGTCATTTCATGCCACATAATGTGGATGCTTAGAATCATTAGGTTGAAGAAGCAAAATCTCCACCATTAATTCCCACTTTGAAGTTGTAACAAAGCTCCAACAGATAAATTAGATACACACTTTTTAATATAAAAGTTTGATTCCCTTGGTGTTTGAAATATTTACTTGCAACCAAACTGTAGTGCCCTGTATTTTCTTCACAGTACGGATGTTATGGATTAGGTGATGAATCACTTTATCTACTTCAGTTCAGAAATCAACATGCATTTGCTTAGCACACATCATTGTCTTTCCTAGAATAAGATTGTCCCTGGGAATCTATGCAGAATATACTGTGTGAATAACAATTGTGATGATGCTTCCTCTCTCCTTCATAGTTTTGTTTTCTTCTAGTTCCGTTATAAACCTATAATAAATAACATACGTAAGAAATTATTGCTAGTAAACTAACACTTATACTAACAAATTTTGTCTATGCATCATCTAGCATCCTATTCTTAGGTTTTATTGCACAAACTGTCCCTTCTTCAAAAGCTTAGGGCATGTCTCCATGCAACTGCATAGCTTTGTCTCCATGCAGCTGTTTAGCTTATTTTGGCTAGCAGTCACTGTTTATTTTGACTAGCAGTCACTGCTTAGCTGGTGGTCTCATGAAGAGTTAATTTTGTTGTTTATTTTTAAGCAGTCAACATAAATTTGTATTTATAATAGTTGATAATAATTTGTGCAATTAAAAATTCAAAAGAAAAAACAAAAACAAATATTAAATTAGAGGGAAAGAAATTAGTCGAGCCATGTGGCATCTTTGATATTATGCAGCTGCTGCTTATTTCCAACCCCCTTTTTTTTTCAACAGCTTATTTTCTATTCTTTACCAGTAGCTGCTTAAAAAGATTCCAAATTATCCTTTCCTGTGATAATTTATTTTTGCATGGGAACACTCCAACTGCTTAAACTGCTTAAATTTAAGCAGAAAACATGCTTAAGTAGCTGCATGGGGACAGGAGGTTATACAATATTTTGATTTTAAGTTGTAGGAATTCTTCTCTTCACTTAGTGTCGCAAAAGTTATTTGAATTTATTTACAATTGGCATAACAAATTGGCCATCACATATTATCAGATTATGCTATTGTGTGAATATAAGTTTATATGTTAAAAAATTTATTTGTTTTGAGACATGGATAAATCAATTTTTTTTTAAGAGGAAGATCTGGCTGTAGCTGGGCACCAAGGGCAACCCAGGTAGCCATCTTAGGGGAGTCTCCACTCCCCATAGGCCACGACTTGTAGAGGGGATGAGAGACCCTGCTTCTTGGGGCAGCGCTTAAGCCTGTCACGCCTCTCTCATGGGGGTTCACCTAGAATCATTAACATCAAACCCTTAAACAAACAAATCAAAATAAACATTTTTTTCCTTCCTACTATTGTACCACATTTGTATACTGTTATAGTCCATCTAATTAGCATGTATGAGCAAAGGGGGCCATGAATAAGGTTTTTGAAATGCCTTGAGGGAACGTTGCCTTGCAAATCTTCACAAAAGGGAAAACATTATTAATAGGTTTATCATTTCCTAGAAACACAAATAAAATAAAAATAAATAAACACAAACCTCTTTCCTATGATATAAGAATTCCTCAATATCATGTATATTAGTGAAGGAGGTAGGGTCCCAAAAGGATGGAGCTCAATTCATTGTCGAATTGATAGATGGAGGAGGCGTCTGTAATGGTCCAAGAGTGACCAGTGTTGGAGGTGATATGAAGTCTCCAAAGAGACAAGTCGAGGCACGACCCAAACTCCACAGTTCTGGGGAATTATTCTAAAACAAAAAATATACTGCCCTAGGGAAAAAATGTAGTGATTAGGGTTATGAATTTATTAGCTCTTCTGACATCCCACCCGAAGACAATACTTCTTAGCCCAGTATCAGTAATACCATATTATTTTCCATTTTGTGCATCTTTAAAGTCGTGATTGGATTGGCCTTTCAATAGTGAAAAAGTTTCTCAAAAGTGCTAAAAGCATCTATGCCCAGTCCATTCAAATTCCAAATAAAAACAATAATTCTATGGAAAATTACAGAAGAAAGGCCAACGACACAAACAAACTCACTCCTACATATCCTAACTGTATTTTCATTTAAGTTGAATATCACAAACCCTAATCAGACATGCATTTAAAATGAATACTATAAACCCTAATCATATTTTCGTTTATCAACTTTAAACTGAATATTACAAAACCTAACCATATTTTTATTTTCAAATATGTCAAGCAACTTCTTGCCATATTACACCCAAAAAAGTGATGGGGGCACACGATCAATAAAGTATTACAAACCAAAAATTTTGCTTATATAGCATTTACATAGTTTCTCAATATGCACAATGTAAAACCCCAACCCCTAACTCATGTCAGAATTTAACAAGAAACAATGCACTCTCAATAACCCTACCAAATATTAGCCCAAACCCTAAGATTAAAATCATATATCTACATCACACCTTCTAGGGCGAGCCAAGTGGCCAGATGAGCCATTCCAATCAATCGTGATATCACATAAAACTATCATAGTATAATGCCTAGTAGTCCAATTGCCGACCTTGAATCGAATCCATGCTTCCAATTTTACAGTCATGTCAACACTCCTCCTGGCCAAATCCTGCCTCAAATCACTCGAGGCTTTGCCTTCCAAGAAGTAATCATCAAAACTAAAAGAGTGCAAAATATATCCTTAGTGCTCTTATGTCCCTATGGTCGGTGGTTGGCCAATAAAGAAATCAAGGGGTGGGGGCAAGAATGAGGCGAGAAAACTTGTCATTCCCCCTATCTTCCGAAGAAGTTTTAGAAAGCAACCTAGACATTTGCTGATTTTCTAATGCTTTATTGAAAAGTGCAAACCTATGTAATTCATCTTTTATTCTTTTACGTATTTCAAGAAGTACAAATTGAACTGTTTTCAAACCTGTACCAATAATGTCTTGCAGTATCTTAATAGTTTCTTTTGCATCTAAATTCAAATATTTTATGAATTTCTTTTCTAGTACAACCTTAAGGATATTAACAAGAGTATTGTTGTATGCTACTAATGTTTTCAACGCTTTAGTATTTTTTTGAAAAAACTCTTTGTAAAAATATTTGTGATAAATTACTTTGTACAATAAAATTGAGACCTTTCGAACCATTTTGATGTCAAACGTCGTATGTTTTTTCTCTAAAAGATCTATCGTAGATAAATTCATGGCCATAGGGCGCCAAGTGCCACTATCAATTAAAAGTTCAATTCGCTCTGAACTAGTCATTTGCAGAGTAGCTCCACATTCTGCACAAACACCTTTTTGTTCTACTAAAGATTTCTTATAGAGAAGGGTCTCACAATTTTCGCACAAAAACCACAAATGCTTAAAACGTTCCGAATTGAATCTGTCTTCTACGGGTGTTGTTTCGATATATTCAGAATCCTTGTTTTCTTCACACATTTTCCTATATTTTTTCTACATATTATTAATGTACAACTTTGAACAGATAAAATACAAATTTTGCTTCATTTTTATTCCATTTTTTTTTAATCTTGGGCAAAAAGATCTTTTTTGTATTTTTCGAAAAAAGAAATTTCTCTATCTGACTCACTCCACTTAATCGAGAATTCATTCGATCTTCTCGTCGTAATTCATTTATTTGTTCAAATAGCGTATAGTATATATACATATATATATACTATATATTTTACATACATTTGATTCCTTGAATAGTATAAAATCCGCTTCTGATCAAAAAACAGAAAATGAAGTCTCCATCAGGTTCTTTCTGATCTGTCCAACGAATTCACGATGATTCGTTGAAAAAGAATGAACAGTAGACTCAATAAAATATCTATTTCTATTTATACAATACGCTATTGTACCTTTTTTTTACTTTATTCTTAAAGCTCCGGACAAAGCCGAGTCAAAATTTTTTATTAGATTACAACAGATTTGACAAATCCATTCAATCATGAGGATTGAATTTGTGAAAGATAACATTATCTTTAGCCCACTTTGGGCGCGGGCTAGAAGAGATTGAAGCCCCTTGCCCCCTGGGCCTGGATCTACTGATCCACCGCCCCAATCGAATAATCCAAAAAATCGAGAGGTAAGCCCTTTTTTCTAGCCGAATTATATATTCCCATCCATTCGGTATTCGGCTCAATCTTAAAAGAAAAGATTGGGCCGAGTTCGATTTGATTAAGGGACCAAACAGACGAAAGTCACTTGATTACAAGCGATCAATCGTATCAAATTCAAATTTGATTTCTTTCCATATTTCACAAGCGGCAGCTAGTTCAGGACTCCATTTAGTAGCTTCGCGGATCACTTCATTACCTTCACGCGCAAGATCACGTCCTTCATTACGAGCTTGTACACAAGCTTCTAAAGCGACTCGATTAGCCACTGCACCAGGTGCATTTCCCCAAGGGTGCCCCAAAGTCCCTCCACCAAACTGTAATACGGAATCATCCCCAAAGATCTCGGTCAGAGCAGGCATATGCCAAACGTGAATACCTCCTGAAGCTACAGGCAGAACACCCGGCATAGAGACCCAATCTTGAGTGAAATAAATACCACGACTTCGGTCTTTTTCAATAAAATCATCACGTAATAGATCAACAAAACCCAAAGTGACTTCTCGTTCTCCTTCAAGTTTACCTACTACAGTACCAGCGTGAATATGATCTCCACCAGACATACGTAGTGCTTTAGCCAGTACACGGAAGTGCATACCATGATTTCTTTGTCTGTCAATAACTGCATGCATTGCGCGGTGAATGTGAAGAAGTAGGCCATTATCTCGGCAATAATGAGCCAACGAAGTATTTGCCGTAAAACCTCCAGTCAGATAGTCATGCATGATGATAGGAACTCCCAATTCTCTGGCGAATACCGCTCTTTTCATCATTTCTTCACACGTACCTGCAGTAGCATTCAGGTAATGTCCCTTAATCTCACCCGTCTCAGCCTGAGCTTTATAAATTGCTTCTGCACAAAAGCAGAAACGATCTCTCCAGCGCATAAATGGTTGGGAATTCACGTTTTCATCATCCTTGGTAAAATCAAGTCCACCACGGAGACATTCATAAACCGCTCTACCATAATTCTTGGCAGATAGACCCAATTTTGGTTTGATAGTACATCCCAACAAAGGACGACCATATTTGTTTAATTTATCTCTTTCCACTTGAATACCATGTGGTGGTCCTTGGAAAGTTTTTGAATAAGCAGGAGGAATTCGTAAATCTTCCAGACGTAGAGCCCGTAAGGCTTTGAATCCAAATACATTACCTACAATAGAAGTGAACAGGTTAGTAACAGAACCTTCTTCAAAAAGATCTAAGGGATAAGCTACATAGGCAATAAATTGAGTTTCCTCTCCAGGAACGGGTTCAATATCGTAGCATCGGCCCTTGTAACGATCAAGACTGGTAAGTCCATCGGTCCAAACAGTGGTCCACGTACCAGTCGAAGATTCGGCAGCTACTGCTGCTCCCGCTTCTTCGGGGGGTACTCCAGGTTGAGGAGTGACTCGGAATGCTGCCAAGATATCAGTATCTTTGGTCACATATTCCGGAGTATAATAAGTTAATCTGTAATCTTTAACACCAGCTTTGAATCCGACACTTGCTTTAGTCTCTGTTTTTGGTGACATAAATAAGTCCCTCCCTATGATTTATTGGTTAATAGCTCTTACAAGAACGAGGTCTACTCGACCTGGGTGTCGAACGTAAAGAATCACTTTTGTATTTCAAAAATTTTGTACAAAATATATATTTTGTAGCCTTTATTGTCAAAAAGGCCTTTCTTTCAAGTGATATTGTATCATGTTATGTATGTATAACGCAACCCGATTTCTTATTTCGATTGACCTGCGGACCTTTCCGCAATTTTAATTTATTCTATATTAGAAGTAAATGTGGTACATTTCATTTTAGGCGAAAAAGAAAATGAAAAAATTGCAGTAGCAGACGGTATGGGCATAGGTATAAATGTGACTAGTTATTGGTTCAGCAAGTTGAAGACTTCCGATCGTTATCCATTTACTTCCAATTTCATTGGATGACTATTTATCTCGAC
The DNA here is from genome assembly GCA_007115665.2 of Sequoiadendron giganteum. Classification (NCBI taxonomy): domain Eukaryota; kingdom Viridiplantae; phylum Streptophyta; class Pinopsida; order Cupressales; family Cupressaceae; genus Sequoiadendron; species Sequoiadendron giganteum. The sequence goes on from CM021108.1 coordinate 348,659,115, forward strand.
AAAATCGCATCAACAGCCTCTAGTCGTGTTCTAGCTCTTTTGAGAGCTACATCAGCTTCGATTGCTTGTCTCTTGCCTTCAGCTCGCGCAAGATCAGCTTTAGCTAATCTAAAACTTTCCTGAGCCTCTTGAAAATCAATATCAATACCTCTTTCTGCATTATTTACCAATAATGTGATTTCATTATTGTCTATCTTGGCAAAACCGCCCATCAAAGCCATAGTTGACCACTGGGCATTGAGTCGTATTTTCATGACTCCTATATCCAAAGCTGTTACAATTGCAATATGGTTGGGTAATACACCCATTTGACCATTATTGGTAGTTAGTATTATTTCTTGAACTTCTGAATCCCAAGCAACTCGATTGGGAGTGAGTACACGAAGATTTAGGTTCATTTTGTTTCTTTAAATTTCTTTTAAGTTCATAGCCTTTGCGGTAGCTTCATCAATGTTACCCACCAAATAAAAAGACTGTTCGGGTAGACCATCTAATTCTCCGGAAAGGATCATTTGAAAACCTCTAATTGTTTCTATTAGACTAACATATTTACCGGGGGAACCAGTGAATACCTCCGCTACAAAAAAGGGTTGTGACAAAAATCGTTCAATTTTTCTTGCTCTTGCCACGATTAAACGATCGTCTTCTGATAATTCGTCTAATCCAAGAATAGCTATAATATCTTGAAGTTCCTTATAACGTTGCAAAGTTTGTTTAACTCCTTGCGCAGTTTCGTAATGTTCTTCGCCTACGATCGAAGGTTGGAGCATAGTTGACGTAGAATCTAACGGGTCTACCGCTGGATAGATCCCCTTGGCAGCTAATCCTCTCGATAGTACAGTAGTAGCATCTAAATGTGCGAATGTTGTAGCAGGAGCGGGATCAGTCAAGTCATCTGCAGGTACATAAACTGCTTGAATGGAGGTTATAGACCCCTCTTTGGTAGAAGTTATTCTTTCTTGTAAAGAACCCATTTCCGTGCTAAGAGTTGGCTGATAACCCACCGCGGAAGGCATTCTGCCTAATAATGCGGATACCTCTGATCCTGCTTGGACAAAGCGGAAGATATTGTCAATAAATAGGAGTACATCTTGTTTATTGACATCTCGGAAATATTCAGCCATAGTTAAAGCAGTTAAACCAACTCTCATACGAGCTCCTGGTGGTTCATTCATCTGGCCATAGACCAGAGCTACTTTGGATTCTGATATATTTTGTTCATTAATGACTCCCGATTCTTTCATTTCCTTGTAAAGATCATTTCCTTCACGGGTACGTTCTCCTACTCCGCCAAATACAGAAACACCTCCATGAGCCTTAGCAATGTTGTTGATTAATTCCATAATCAACACTGTTTTACCCACTCCAGCTCCCCCGAATAATCCTATTTTTCCCCCGCGGCGATAAGGAGCTAAAAGATCCACTACTTTAATGCCTGTTTCAAAGATTGAAAATTTGGTATCCAACTGTGTAAAGGCGGGAGCAGATCTATGAATAGGAGATGTTGTGAGAGCATCTACAGGACCTAAATTATCAACGGGTTCCCCAAGAACATTAAAAATTCTCCCGAGAGTAGTTTCACCAACTGGAACACTAAGTGGACCTCCTGTATCAATTACTCTCATTCCTCTCATCAAACCGTCTGTAGCACTCATAGCTACAGCTCTAACCTTATTATTTCCTAATAATTGTTGTACCTCACAAGTCACACTTATTGGCTGACCAGTTGTATCGTTATCCTTAACGATCAACGAATTGTAAATTCTAGGCATATTACCTGGAGGGAAAGATACATCTAATACTGGGCCGATGATCTGAGCAATACGTCCTGCCTTCTTTTCTACAAGTGCGGAAACCCCAAGAATAAAAGGATTGGTTCTCATAAAAAATAAATAAAAAAAGGATATTGATTCCAATTGCTAATACTAGCAAAAAAGTAAAAAAAGCACAAATGCTCTATAATGAGTTGATCAGTCAATAATCATTGAGAGTTATAACTTTAACTTACTTAGTTCTCTTTTTCTTGGTAAAGTTCAACTTCGATAATGATCTAAAAATAGTCGTTATTTAAAGGGAAATAATTGACTTATAAAATAAATGTAGTAAAACTTATTTGATTACTCAATCGCATCAAATAAGTTTTACCTACTATTGGATTTGAACCAATGACTCCCGCCGTATGAAAGCGATACTCTAACCACTGAGTTAAGTGGGTTATTTATTATCATAGATAGAGTCGTACCTAGAAATAATTCTAGGTATAATTCAACATATAAACAATATGCCCATTAACTATGGGATAGTATCGAATGATTCAATTCAATATCATCCGTCTTGACAGAAAGTGATCAATTTTGTTAGTATATCTTTAAGACTAAACTGTGAAGGGCTATAGCTCAGCTAGGTAGAGCACCTCGTTTACACGTGCGCCAATGGTTTTCAGGAGAGTTTATTGGTTCATCCGGTCCATAAAATGGATTTGAGTCTTACTCTATGAATTGGGAGAACAATAGCATGACAAAGATGAAGTTCGCTCTGATTCGAACTATAGATCTAGTTGATATGGTCAATCTCGGGGACATTCAATGTCAGACATAATGAGTACAATACGAGGACCTCAAAAAAGAATTCTTTTCGCTCTATGAACTTTGAGGTGTATGAAGTCTCATATTATTCTTTTGGGGTGATAGAGACTCCATTTGGAGAATCTATGTCTGAGCATGACAGACCTACGTCAAGGGAACCTTTTGAAGCACTTTGGGATTGCTTTCGAAACATTTTTGTTTGAAGCAAACGGAGCCATCTTATTATCTTTCTAGAAAGAAGAGAATGGCAGACTAACTGATCTTTCCATCAGTTAATGAAAGAGCCCAATGCAATAAAAATGCATGTTGGGTTCTTGGAACAGTTCGAATCATTTTGGTAATAAGAAATTTGATCTGTTCTACCGAGAAGGTCTACGGTTCGAGCCCGTATAGCCCTATACAATTAGGAAACTCTTCTATTCCTTCTCTCTCATATTGTCCCTATGATCCAATGCTAAATTGCGATTAAAAAGTATCGCATTTTTTTTGTTAAATGCGGAACCGACGACTTACACAGAAGAGAATTGACTCAAAAATGAGTAAAGAAGAAATATGAATGAAAAGAAAAAAGAAAAAAAAAAGGATTTAGAATTATAAGAATGAAAATTCTTTCGATTGCGACCCAGAGTCTTATTCCCCAAGATCTATGATCTACTAAACCATAGATCATAAATCATGGCGGAATGTGAGCACATAATAATTTTGATTATCAAAGATTATTATCGATTATAATCATATATAATCGAACTCCATTGTCTTTTCAATTTGCTAGAGAAACATAGCATCAATTTGATGCTATGTTTCTCATACGGAATCCATTGCATTGCTAGACATATGGACAACTGAGCAACCTTCAGTCTTCGATTCGAATTAGACTGCTAGAAAAGCATCACTGCATCGTTCGTATGCATTATATGAATGCCATGCTATTCGTATAATAAACTGATGCATCAACACGCATTCAAATTATTTATTTTTATTTCAAATCAAGGAATTTCCCTTATTTTCAATACTTACTATGTTTTGTTCACGTAATATTAAACATTTTGATTGATAGGTCTATAATGGATATTATCCAGGTTTGTCAACCTTTTTTTTTTTCAATTTTTTTCAAGTATTTGAATAATATATTAATTCGAGGTTCTCTGAGTTTCTCAACTATATTTTTATATTAATATTCAATATGTAATATTGAACAAATAGATAAAGTTTAACTTGCTAGCACATCTCACATCGTTAGAAACAACGACCCTGAAAGACCCCTTATTTCAATAGAGAAAATTCCCTTATATCAAACCATGTTGGTTCACACATTACAACAGGAACCAACGTGAAGTCTGTCGAACTGCACGGGTTCTTTTAGAACCATTTCTTAGATTATTTTCATAATATTACATAATATTCTTTTATTCATTTCCGTGTTAAGTAACAGACGAAACATTGAATTAATATAATAAATGATAATGAATCATTTGGGAGAGAAGCGATTAATAAATTGATAATAAATAGAAGAATTTGATCTATTTAAACAGGAATCTATTTATGTTTCTATTTTCTGAATATGATACTTTTTGGATATATTTATCCATATCCAGTCTTATCCCGATTCTGGCATTCTCAATTTCCAGAAGTTTGGCCCCAATAAGTAAAGGGCCGGAAAAAGCCACTAGTTATGAATCAGGTATAGAACCAATGGGAGATACCTGGATCCAATTTAGAATTCGTTATTACATGTTTGCTTTAGTTTTCGTTGTTTTTGATGTGGAAACAGTCTTTCTTTATCCGTGGGCTATGAGTTTTGATATTTTGGGTCTATTTACATTTATAGAAGCTTTTATTTTCGTGATTATCTTAATTGTTGGTTTAGTTTATGCATGGAGAAAAGGAGCATTGGAATGGTCTTAACTCCCAAATTTTCGAGTGGTAAAAGGCGAGTAGAAAATTATCTAAATCTAAAGCCGGCGATAAATCCTATAGAATCCTCTTTACTTGATCAAGCAACTCCGAATTCAGTGATTTCAACTACTCTAAACGATCTGTCCAATTGGGCGAGACTCTCTAGTTTATGGCCGCTCCTTTATGGTACTAGTTGTTGTTTTATCGAATTTGCTTCATTAATAGGTTCGCGATTCGACTTTGATCGTTACGGTTTGGTGCCAAGATCCAGTCCTAGGCAAGCCGACCTCCTTATAACAGCCGGAACTGTGACCATGAAAATGGCTCCTTCTTTAGTGAGATTATATGAACAGATGCCCGAACCAAAATATGTAATTGCTATGGGAGCTTGTACTATTACAGGAGGAATGTTTAGTACAGATTCTTATAGTACCGTTCGCGAAGTAGATAAGTTAATTCCCGTGGATATCTATTTGCCGGGTTGTCCTCCTAAACCAGAAGCTATTATAGATGCTATAATAAAACTTCGTGAAAAAATAGCTCAAGAAATATCTGAAGATAGAACTGAGTTTAAACAAGGAAAGAGATATTTCACTAGAAAGCATAGGTTTCATATTGGATCCAGTATCCTTATTGAAAATAAGGAGGAGAAGTTTTTTCATCAATCTTATGAATCTCGGGTTGAATCGACTTTAGAGATAACTCCCAAAACATCTGAATCCATTTCAGAGATACCATATCCTTTGAAAAATTTGAAAATACGAGAGTTTGCTGGCGAATGAATAACAGTTAGTCAACCCTCTACCCAACACAAATATGAAATAACTAACATTGTTATCCGAAGTCGTCATTTTTTACGTTCCACATCATACGTTTTTGGCGTGGCGAAGGATCAATATTGACAGGTTTGATTAAAAAAATCGATATATCAAAATTTGCAAGTTGAGTTCGATAGCGCTTATAAATATAGAAAAAAAATACATTCCACCATGTTTTAACCTGTAAAATTCACAAAGGAAACGTCTGGTTTGGTAGGCTGAAAGAGTCCAAAATGCTTCTCAGTAATGTCTCTGGGCTTCAAATCTTCACTAAAATTGTAAACACAACAACTTCCATGGTCTGATTAGGCCTCTTGTAAATCTGGGCATTGGAAATATTTGCACCGCCATTATTATTCCCATCAGAAGGCCACCACTTTTAGTGATAACAATGGGAATATCTGAATGGCCCAACGCTTCCATGGCATAAATGAGGGCATCTACATAATTTAGCACAAAAAGTATTGACAGGTCCGAGTAAATAAAAATGATACATAAACATTTGCAAGATGAGAACAAATTACAACGGCTCCATCTACTCCTCCTCCACTTGCAGCAGGCGTGGTTGCTCTTTTCGAATTCATTGAATCTCTACCAAATCAACCCCAAATTTGTCCAGACTTTCACCAAATTGTTTGAGATGGATTTTCTCTATTTTACAAATTGTTCTAGATAGATTCTCCCTTTTTTGCAAGGTTCAACCCACGACTCAGAAGACTCCTTCCCTCTCACACCTGCTCTCGCCTTGCCTCTCTCGCCTTGCCTCTCTAGTCTTCCGTTCTTTCGCCTCCTCCACGATACGAAAAATGCAAAATAGGAGATGAAGACTATATGCTTCAACTAATATTCACCGACATGTTTGCTGACTTGCATGGCTCCGCTACATTGTAGGTTCATGAGCAACCGTATATCGTTTGTCTGGCGTGGCGAAGATTAGTAATGTTGATTATAATTGCAGAAATTAAAAGATTAAAATATCATAGAACAAGAACACAAAATTTATCGTGGTTCATCATTAATAAATGGCTACGTCCACACTAAGGGATTATCTCTTATTAATTCTCAAGTTCTAAATCAATTACATATCTAATCAACAACTGTGTTTATAAATTAGTCTCCACTTCAATAATTGGAAAAAAACCATTTGAAACAGACAACTTCTAAATTGGCGAACACATGCCAATAGAAGTTATTACAAAGAAAGAAACTATTTCAAATTGTGAGAGAAACTTGCTAATTTGGGCTTCATAGAACCCAACAATCTCCCACTTGAAGACCAAATTGCTGCTCAGAGATATCCCTCCACTGTAGATTTATTGTCAGAGCTGCACAAGTCCGAGAGAAGCTCTACATAATTTGAACTTCTCCCTCGGTACTACCTTTGTCAACATGTCAATTGGATTCAATTTCATGTCAATTTTCTCCACCTGCAACTTACTCTCTTCAATACAATGGTGAATGAAATGATATCGCAACTCAATATGCTTTGTCCGACTGTGAAAGGTAGAATTCTTGGCCAAGTGAATAACACTATTGCTATCACAAAACAAAGTAAAAATTGATTGCTTACATCGTAATTCACTTAACAATCGCTGCAACCATATCATTTCCTTTGCTCCTTCAGTGAGAGCAATATATTCAACCTTCGTAGAAGAAAGTGCAACCACCTGTTACAACTGAGAAACCTAACTGATCGCTGCCTCGACAAAAGTAAACACATAACCAGTAGTAGAACATCGTTTATCTAGATCTCCAACCATATCCGAATCAACATAACCTCATAGATGAGTTTCCTTACCACCAAAACATAAAAAATGATCAAAAGTACCTTTCAAATACTTAAAGATCCACTATATTGCCTGCCAATGTGGTTTACCTAGATTACTTAGAAATCTGCTCACAACTCCCACTGCATGGGCAATATCCAGACAAGTACAAGTCATGGCATACATGAGACTACCAACTGCTGATGAATATGGAACACTCTTCATGTGTTATTTATCCTCTTCTGTTTTAGGACACATAGCTGAGGATAACTGAAAATGATCAGTCAAAGGAGTACTAACGAATTTTGCATTCTTCATATTGAATCTATCTAAGATTTTAACAATATAATTTTCTTGAGATAATCTAAGTTCTCTCTTATTTCTATCCCTGATTATATTCATCCCAAGAATCCTCTTTGCTGCCCCTAAATCCTTCATGAAAAATATTTGAAATAAATGTTGTTTTAACTCACGAACTATCCTCACACTATTGCTAGCAACCAACATATCATCAACATAAAGTAATAGAATAACAAACTCACCATTTGGAAGCTTCTTGTAATAAACACACAGGTCTGATTCACAATAAATGAAATGTTGTTGAGTCATGAAGCTATCAAATTTTAAATACCATTGCCTCGGGGCTTGCTTGAGCCCATACAAACTCCGCTTCAATCTGCAATACAAATATTCTTGACCCTGCTATGCAAAACCTTCAGGCTGCTCCATGTATAATTCCTCTTCAATATCTCCATGAAGAAAAGTTGTTTTGACATCTAATTGCTCAAGTTCAAGATCCCAAACAACTGCCAGGCCTAATACTGCTCAAATGGTGTGCATTTTCACAACTGGCGAAAATATTTCATTGAAATCAATGCCTTTTTTTTGAGAAAAACCCTTCACAACAAATCTGGCCCTGTAACGTTTGTGACCTCCATCTTCCTCTTTCACATGATATGCCCATTTATTCTTTAGTGGTTTCTGATTTGGTGGAAGAGGAACCAAATCCCATATCTCATTTGCACGCAAAGACTCCATTTCTTCATTCATCACCTCCATCCATTTTATAGAATTTGCATCTTTGCAAGCTTTCTTAAATGTTGCAGGCTCTGCCTCATCACAAAACAATAATTCATAATCATAATCCTCAAATAACAATAACTCATAATCATCAAATTTCATTGGTGGCTTTCTCTTCCGAGTTGATCTCCTTAATTGAAGACCCATATCTGGCTGCAAATTAACTAGTTGTTCTCTATTTTCTTCATTAGATTGTAAATTACCACCAACACACTGTTTTTCTACAAATCCTCCAATTTGCTGCCCCTGCATACCTCCAATGCTCTACCTCTTGATACTGCTGTGTTGCTTATTACTTTGAACACCAAAATTGCTCTGTTCAAAAAAAGCACCAACTCCCTGGTGAGGCCACGTATGCACTTGAGGAGGCTGCATATTATTTATAGGCTACGAATTAACCAGTGTAGACTGCGCAGTGTCCACTATTTGTGGAAAATGCAAAACCAAAGGCTGCAAATTTGATTGTGAAGGCAACGAGTCAACTAAAGAAGGTTGCACATGATTGAAGGGAGGCCACAGTGACCTATCAAACAAGTGAGTTTGACCAAGAGGAGATAGTGAATTAACTGTTGAAGGCAACACATGAAAAAGAGAAGGCTGCACCTCATTTACAAGAGGTTGCTACTCAATTTGCAAGGGCAACGAATGCATGCTTGAGGGCTGCATTGATTTTGCTGACTGTGCACCAATGTGAGGAGAATGTGTTTGAAATAATGAAGGCTGCAAGCTATTTAAAGGCTGCGTAGTAAATGTAAGAGGCTATGTGCTAGTATAAATAAGGGAAGCAATAGGTGAAGGCAGAGAGCTTGAGTTAGATGGCTGCGAACAAATAAGGGTGCTATTGTTTGAAGAAATTACTAAAGGCTGGGAGAATGTAACATATGTGTGCTTGACACGATCATTATTAAATAAATCAACATCAAAATGTTCATATGAAGATGTGTCTTGAGGCTGCAAATCTGAATTTTTTTCATTAAAGACAACATCCCGACTGCGAACAATATTTTTAGCGACGGGATCCCATAGTCTGAAACCAAACTGATCCTCTCCATAGCCTAGAAAAATACACCTCTTTGATTTGAAATCAAGCTTCGTTTGTTGCTCCTTGGGAATATTCACAAATGATTCACAACCAAACACTCGCAAATGGTGATATGAAATTATTTTCCCAAGCCATCTCTTCTTTGGAATATCAAAATCCAAACGAGATGATGGAGCACGGTTGACTAAATATACTACAGTGTTACATGCCTATGCCGAAAACTCTTTTCCCAAACCAGCATTGGAGAGCATACAACGAGCTCTCTCAAGAATTGTCTGATTCAACCTCTCAACAACACCATTTTCCTGAGGTGTGAATGGGACCACCTTTATTCTGTGAATGACGTTGTCTGCACAAAAATTATCAAACTCCGAGGAGAAAAACTCTCCCTCATAATCAATTTTAAGACATTTAATTTTATGCCCTATTTGGTTTTCAACAAGAGCCTTAAAAATTTTAAATTTTGAAAAAACTTATATTTTTTATTTAACATGTAAATCCAAACTTTTTGAGTGTAATCATCAAGGAAAGAAACAAAGTAATTTGCACCTCCAAAAGAGGTGACCTCAATGGGACCGAAAATGCCCGAATGCACAAGTTCCAAAGGAGTGGGTTTCTGATCATGGCATATCCTCAAGAAGTTGGCTCAACTTTGTTTTCCATAAAGGTAGTGCTCACATAACTTCAAATCCACCGATTTTAAGCTGGGTAGTTGATCTTGTTGAAGCATTACTTCAAGCCCTTTCTTGCTCATGTGCTCGAACCTCTGATGCCAAATTTCAGAATTGTTGTCCATAACTATCAAGGCAACTCCCACTTCACCATGACATTTTAAAATGTAAAGATTACTCAACTTCTTTCCCTTTGCAAGTACTAAAACTCCCTTGGTTACTCTCCAATTGTCTAGAGAAAATTTAACATTACACCTAGAAGCAATAACTTGACTTACATAAATTAAATTTCTTTTCAACAAAGGAACATATCTCACATCCTTTAAAAGCCATTGATTTCCATTTTTTAAATTCAAAATTATATCACCCTTACCAATGATTTCACATTCCTTATTGTCACCAAGAAAAACCTTACTGAATGTACCTTTGAAATTTGTAAAAGCTTGCCGACATGAAGTATCATGGAAGGAAGCCCCAGAATCAAGTACCCAAGAGTCTGCAGTCATGTCTCCAACAACCAAGACCAAAATACCATCGTCTTTTTCAGCTACAGTGTTTACTTCATTGTTACTGACTTTGTTCTATGCTCTTTTATAATTCCAACAATTTTTCTCTGTGTGGCCCGGTTTGCCACAAAACCAATAGGCACCAGTCCTTCCTCTTGACTGCGATCTATATGCAGATTTTGACCTTCTTATATTATTATTTTTGCCTCTTTCTTTACTTCTACCCCTATTACTAGTACTTACAACGGTTAATGCCTCACTAGATGAGGGTTCCTGATTTTTTCTCCGCATGTCTTCGCTAGAAGAGTGGTTGCAACATCATCAAATTTCAATTTTCTTTTGGCAACCACCAAAGTGCTCACTGCCATCACCACACCTTCCAAGATATTCGATAAAGAACACAGTAATATAATTGCTTTGATCTCATCATCCAAATTAATGCCCACAAAAATCAACTAGGTGACTAATGTATTAAATTGATTTAAATGATTAGACATAACCCCTCTTCACATTTTTAAATTATATAGCTTTTTCATAATGAATACCTTAGTCGAAGTCGATGCCATCTTATACATTGAAGAGAGTTTCTCCCACAACTCTTGTGTTGTCTTTTCAGCTGAGACATTAAATAAAACATTACTGGACAACAAAAGGAAAATTGTAGCTCTTGCCTTTGTGTCCAGTTTTTCCCAATCTTCATTTGATAAAGAACCTTGCCCTTTGGCTTTTCCAGCCAATGCATTTAAGAGATTTTGCTTGATGAGCAACGACTGCATTGCACCTTCCACAGACCGAAGTTTTGACTTGCAAATTTTTCAATCTTCCATTTGTTTGCATCTTCCATGGCTCCAAAAATTCTTCATCGATTTCCTGCATCAAATTTCTCCACCGAGCTCTGATACCAATTGTTGATTATAATTGCATAAATTAAAAGATTAAAATATCACAAAACAAGAACACAAAATTTATCGTGGTTCACCATTAATAAATGGCTACATCCACACTCAGGGATTATCTTTTATTAATTCTCAAGTTCTAAATCAATTACATATTCAGCCAACAGGTACTTATAAATCAGTCTCCACTCCAATTATTGGAAAAAACCATTCGAAACAGACAACTTCTAAATTGACGAACACATGCTAATTTGGGCTTCGCTTTAATGTTTTTTAATTCATTTTGATGTACACAGAGAAAATGTCGTTATAGTTGAACGCCTTTCACCGTAATTAAAAGGAAAAGGAAAGAAATAAGCTTTTTAGATTTAAAATAAATATTATATAAAGAAAGGATTATAAAAAATAAAATCGTGAGGAAATTTTAAGTAGGCTAAAAGATATATAAAGGATAGTATAGTAGCTCATAGAATAATAAATAAGAAAATAAATAGGGAATTTTAATATATTCATAGAGAATTTTAATAAATAATACAAGTAAACATATTTAAAGGTATTTTAATAGTTAATTTTTAAAAGAAAAGGAGATATAATTATAATTATATCTATATATTTATAATTGTGTGTATATATTATTATATTTATATTTATATATTATTATATTTATAATTATATATTA